>WKFP01015081.1:1142732-1207031 GCA_011057875.1 Pterocles orientalis
CCCCCCCCCCCCCCCCCCCCCCCCATTCCCGGGGTGGGGAAGAGAATTAAAGGGGTAAAGGGAAAAGAGACTTGTGGGTTGAGATAAGAACAATTTAATAACTAAACTGCAATAAAACAGAGAAAAAAATATATATAAATGCACAATGAGTGATGCACAGTGATACTGCTCACCATCCAGTGACCAAGGCTCAGCCTGTTACCAGTTGGTGATACTGGAGCAGGGAGAGTCCTGGAACCACATTCCCAGAAAGGGCCCAAGTGCCCAAGACCAAGACAACAATGTGAGAAGGGTGATCCAGAGGGAGAAAAACTGGAGCAAGAGAGACAACTTCCAGACAGACTCTCATCTATATGCTGGGCACTACATGCATGATATGGAATAGACCATTGTCCAATTTGGGTTTCGTTCCTAAACTCGTCAAATCCTAAACTCGTAATTGGGGCTGTGCTCCCTCCCAGCTTCTCCTGCACCTGCAGACACTGGCACAGCAGAGAAGCTGAAAAGTCCTTGACTGTCCTGGCAGCAACTATAAACATCAGTGTGTTATCAGCCTTCTCCTCAGCACAAATCCAAAACAGCCTCATACTAACTACTATGAAGAAAGTTATCTGTGTCTCACCTGAAACCAGGACAAATACTCAGCCTGGGAATGCCTAACTCCTAGAAACACAGAGCAGCTGCAAAACACTCCAGAAACCTGCTCCTCCACCTTAATCTTCCAACACTCAGAAGTGCTAACTCTCCAGCCATACTGAATTTCTTCTCCTAATTTTCCCCCTGTATTGAGAAAGCCATGTACTAGAAATAACACTTTATATACACCATCATATGTACAGTTACCTGAAGTTTTATGTAGATTGATTTATCATTTCAGGAAGAAGCATTACATGGGATAGTACTTTCCAGTATTTAAGAAACAAAGAAAAAAAGAAACAAATTAATTTTTCCCATGAAAGCTACAATATAAAGACTGCCATCTGCTGGCACGATTGAAATGAGGCGTTGTTCAGAGGCATGGAGGTTCAATAAAGTTTTGTTAGGCCCTGTTAAGGGCACACTTCAACTCTAAGCTGTTTCACACTTTCAGTTTTATTTATTCATGGCGTTGCCTTAACAGAATATAAGGGCAGTCAAGCATACAACTCTTGTTGTGTGAACATGGGGGAAAAAGCAGAGTCTATTAATTCACATTTTCATATTCCGAGTGTTTCTTTGTTATTTGGGGATTTCTGTGTTTATTTTGCTTTTTTAACATTAATACATTTTTTGCAACAATCAGTTTGGAGAACCTGTAAATTAAAAATATGAGATTCTCTAAGATACTGTGGGTGGGACTTTTAAAAGTACCTGCTTTCCACTTCACCTTGTGCCGAATGCATTTGTAAAACTGTCAAGCAGCTTCAAAAATCCACCTTGCACGTCTTAGGTTTAGAAGAATGTTACTGATAAAATACAGCTGTATACCTGCTTGGTCCTGTGAATTTTCTGCAAAAAATGTGTGAGTCGAGCCTTCCTGACTCCTAAAAGGCTACTTAAATACCTTTTAAAAATACCTCCTCCATAATCAGGATAAAAAGAAAGTTGCCTGAAGCTGGCAGTGAGGTGTTGCCAGTATCCCAGGTCCTGGGCTGCGCCGAAAACAAGCTGCATAGTGAGGATGGAGGAAAGCAGGAGACAGTGTGCTACCTTGCTAAACACTGTTCTGCCTAAAACCAAAGTTAAAGTCACATCGTCCTTCACTAGTTCAACTTACTAGGTAAGTTTACTTTGCATTTTGGAGTTACCATTATTAGAAATATTTGCACCTCAGGATATATTGGAGAAGTGAAAAAAAGAAATCTTAGAAAGATTAACTGTAGAGACAATAGAGGTTTTTATTATTCTAAGATACCGGAGTTCAATTTCTGATTTCCAGCATGTTCACAGGAAAAGGTATTTTATTGTCTTCTCCAAAGAAATTACCATTCAGATTGTGGCTCACTCACACGCCCTCCTCTTACTTCTTTAGAGTCCACTATGTGACAAAACATACCAGACCAGTTCTTTAATAGTTAAGCTCCTTCCATATTTATTTTCCAGTGATAACAGCTATTCCCTTTTGCTTTTTTTATAATGTTGTTTCACATCTGACTCTTTGTTTGACTTGCCCTGCTTTGTTGTGCAGTTCCTGTGAATTACTGAGTCGGTTTCCAGTTGAATCTCACTATCCAAATAAAGCGCTCCTACTGTTACCTACCCACTTCACTATTATCCTCATAGTATTTGCTTCCTCTTTACGGTCCATTCCCTTATCAGTCAGGTTAGCAAAAATCCAAGAAGGTTACTTTGTCAGGTACTTAAACACGAAAACGTTGCATTGATACTTTCACCCATCCTGATGATACTTCTTATCTTCCCAAATGTTTGCCCTCTAGGTCTAGGAAACAGAAGAATTCCAACAAAGATCTTTGAACATCTTCCCCCATCTGGCACAATCACCTCTGAGCCACTCAAACAGGATTCTTATTCTTACAGTTAAATGGTGGAATGACAGCAAAATGGATTCTTCCCCAGCCCCTTCGGAATGACTTTCACACTCCTGCCAACTTCTCACAGCATGATGCTTGGACAGACTTCGCAACAGACTATTTTCTAGATTCACTCTGATGGCCAGTCTCTTAATAATTCTTATTTTTAAAAAGTCATCTTTCAGAACAAACTGAGGTTTCTGTGAAATCCTGTCCTTCTTGCTTTCCTCCTATCTGTTCTTTTCTCTTCCTCTTCAGCTGCTAGCCCCTGCTGTTCCCATTTACTCAATCTCTTCTTTCTTCCTGCTCAATATTCTGTCTCTGGCTATTGCACCTCATCACTCCTTCCACAGAACAAGCTCCTTCCACAGATTTCCTTCACATAGTGGCATTTTCCTCTGCCTTGCCATAATTTTCATATACTTCTAGAGGTCTCCTTTTCATCTGGGGATCTGCCAATCAACCCATCTGCAGTTCCAGTTATATGGTGCTCTTCCCTTTCATCTCGTCTGTCATCCTCAAACACATTTCTGTATTCTACCCCCATTTCTAGCTGCATTTCGGGCTCTTACACCATTTTTTTTCCCTGAACATTATGAGATGACCCTCCATGCATATGTAAATTCTGTCAGAAACTCACTGAAGGATAACATACAGCTTACAGCTTCTGCATCCAGTCACCTTCATAGTTTATGCCATATTATGGTCTTCTCCACTGGTACCCAAGTTGCTACAGTTTTTTTTTCCGTACTCTGGGTTTAAAATCAAACAAATTATTGCAACCAGAGTCCTCTCCAAAATCCTTCTTTTACTAGACTCTTACCAGCCTCTAGCTGCCTGGTTCTGACACCTTTTTACCTATATTAGCGCACCACTTCATTTAGGGTTAACTATGATCAAAGCCCATGATCAAAGACTTCCTTTTGTGCTATTTAAACTAAGCCATATGGCTTTGCAATACAGCTTATCTAGTCTTGTTTGAACTGGTTGTGCACTTCCACACACAGCAATCACTTCCAATCATAGTAAGAATTCCATGTGGATTTTTTGATGCACTTATGCCAAAGCTCACATTACAGTTACACCAGGCAGAGAAGCTGCCTGGTGCTTTGGAAGTCTGGACCAGCATTTCACAGCTCCCCTCTCATTCAACAGTAAATGCCTGGCAGGAGGTGGGCATGCTTTGCTTTTGAGGTGTTGGCTTGGTGGTTTTTTTTTTTTCCTTTTTTCAAAACTAAAACATCAAAGCAGAGTTTAAGCAAGAGCAAAAGTACAGGGTGATACTACTGATAATTTGAGAAGAAAATGCAGACAGTCTCAAACCTTCCTAAAGCTGCCGCTGATATTGATAAATACAGGGGAGGACTTAAAACAACATAATGACCCTCTTAGCCCAGACAGAGTGAGCTACCGACTGTAGACCTCCTCTGACATGGCCAATAGTTTTCACTAAATATAGTTCATTAGCGTCTGGACATTACCAATTGCCCCTTCACCTCTTTTTATTCTCAAAATAAAAATATGAACAAAAATCTAAATTTGAACTTAACTCTCCAGAGGTAGAAGGTAAAAGAAGTGTCTTGCTTTACTTTAAAATGCCCAGAAGCCCTTCAGTTGCAATATAAAAATGCTTTCAGAAAAAATCCACCCATATTCATGATGTTACCCAGCACTGCAGTATGTTACAGTAATTTATAGGAAGGTCATATCTTCAAAAATCAAGAGTGAGAAACAGAACTGGAAATACGTCTCTTGATGAACTTCAAGTATTTTTTAAATCTGAAACCAAGAGTCTTAAATCACTGAATCAGAAGTCATTGTCAAGTTGACTGTAGACCCCACAGTCTTTTCTTAGCTTTGGTTATATAATATTATAATTTTTTATCTGAAGATAAAGTGCTATATGTTATACTTCACTACTCCTGGAGTTTAATTTCCCAATAATGTACATATTATCTGGCTAATCTTTACCATTTCTATCATGAAAACATAATATTCAGAAAATATTAATGCACCGATGCAGCTTCCAGAACTCTCATCGCATGAACACTAATATATTGTTCTGTTACAGCTAAAACTTGGACTGAAGAATCAAAATAAAATGTTTATAAATGCCATAGATTAGACTGCCTGGTTTGTTATAAACTAATAAACAGAAAAGCTTGCACCTAGTCATTTGTGGTTGTTAAATAAGATTCTTTGTGACTTGCAAAAAATCTAGAACACAATGAAGAATTATCAGTGCGTTCTCCACGGAAGTCATCTACATGTGTTTATTTAATAAACAGAAGATGTCTTTATTATACACATTTGATTTCCATATGCAATCGTCTCCTTATCTGTCACTTGTATCTAAAGCAGGGCAGTTTATACAAACCTCAAAATGAAAAATTCAGAGCAGGGCACAGGAAACTCATTTAATGTCGAGTGCAGTCAAAATCAAGATTTCTTTATTTGTAGTAACAATGCTGTTAAATCAGAAAATTACTCTCCTTTTCTGCATGTCCTTCTTCCTTTACAATTCAGTTGTTTGATCATAAATTGTCGAGTGCAATGACTTGTCTCCTCCACTTTCCACACTGGTCGAGACAGATTAAAAACTCCGGCATACCACCAACCAGTCTCAGCATACCATTAGCATATATATGAGATTTGAGACATTTTCTAATATTCTCCAGCAGAACTCATCTGTCAACCAGGTGATGAATTATAAAAACTCTTAGCTTGTTTAGAAAAGAGGGGGAGAGTGAGAGAGAGAGAGAGAGAGAGACAGAAGAGGAAAACACGATCCCACCTTTCTTTTGTATTTTACCCATCCACCCTTGCAGATAGTCATATAAATAAACACTAACCTCAATAAAAGAGACATAACTTGAGAGATTTTAATACATGAGCAGCAGAGCACAATTAAAAGCTAATGGAAGTGGACAGAATTATGGAGAGGTCACTGGTTTACCTAAATAATTTTTAACACATTTTTTCCCACCTGATATAAACAAAGATTCATAAGGTGCATTGTGACACCCATACAACTGTCATGAGCTGGTTAACCAGCACAAAAACTGTTTAGAAAATACCCAAATAATAAAAATGCCAAATTCATACAATTCACAGAAGGTTGGTTTTTTTGTAAGCATTCATGAGTTCAACAAGTTTTCATGCACATTCTGAAAATTTCATAGATTCAACTAAAAAAAAATTATTCCTTATTTGTATTTAATTAACCTGTTTGGGTTTTTTTCCCGACTAGAAGGTAGAAAGAGAACAATGATATCTTGTGACTTAAATGAACAAACCTATGTGCACTATGAGTAGGAAACAGCAAGTACACGATGTCACAAACAATGACTATCTTTTCAAATACGTCTGTATGTAATAACAGCTTATGATTATATTTGAAAATTATCAAATCGGTACATGAATGCTTTAAATTAAAGAAAGGATAATATTTATCATAATAATTTACACAGTCCTCAGTTCCCAACACCATTTTTAGTATCTGATACCAACTAAAAAATTCTTAATATATTTCACAATTATTCTTGGAATTAAAATTGGGAAAATATTTAAAAATATATGCATATATTTTTCCATTGAAAACAATACTTAGGAACAAAGCTTTTCACAAGCTCTAGGAAAATTTGGCAAATACTTACCTACAGTTAAAACAGAGAGAAAGGAGAATTTTTTAAAAGTCATTTTATTTCATGACAACATACTTAACTTATTAATTTCTGAGTCTGCCAAAAAGGTTTCATAGAATTATGGAATGGTTAAGGTTGGAAGGGACCTTAAAGATCATCTAGTTCCAACCCCCCTGCCATGGGCAGGGACACCCTCCACTAGCCCAGGTTGCTCAAAGCCTCATCCAGCCTGGCCTTGAACACCTCCAGGGATGGGGCATCCACAACTTCCCTGGCCAACCTGTTCCAGTGCCTCACCCCACTCAGAGTAAAAATTTTCTTCCTAATAGTCAATTTGAATCTACCCTCTTTCAGCTTAAAACCTTTACCCCTTGTCCCGTCACTACACTCCCTGATAAAGAGTCCCTCCCCATCTCTCCTGTAGGCCTACTTCAGGTACTGGAAGGCTGCTATAAGGTCTCCCTGGAACCTTCTCTTCTCCAGGCTGAACAACCCCAACTCTCTCAGCCTGTCCTCATATGGGAGGTGCTCCGGCCCTCTCATCATCTTCATGACCCTCCTCTGGACTCATTACAACAGGTCCATGTCTTTCCTGTGCTGAGGACTCCAGAGCTGGATGCAGTCAGTACTCCAGGTGGGGTCTGATGAGAGCAGAGTAGAGGGGGAAAATCACTTTCCTCAATGCTTCTTTTGATGCAGCCCGGGACACGGTTGGCTTTCTGGGCTGCATGTGCACATTGCGGGATCATGTTGAGTTTCTCATCAACCAACACACCCAAGTCCTTCTCCTCAGGGCTTCTCTCAAGCTATTCTCTGCTCAGCCTGTACTTGTGCTTGGGATTGCCTCGACCCACATGGAGGACTTTGCACTTGGCCTTGTTGAACTTTGTGAGGTTGGCGTGGGCCCATCTCTCAAGCCTGTCAAGGTCCCTCTGGATATATGTTTCTATACTTTAGACGGGAAAAAAAATTCCAAAGCAACCAAAAATTAAATAAAACACTTATTTTTCATGCGAATTGTATTGCAAAGAATCATAAGATGATGACGTTAGACTAGCATCTAACAGTGCAAGTACGACAAAGGCCACTTAAAGGTGTATGTAGTTAGAACCTTTGTTAATAAATGTACAAGTGAAACAATGCATATACTAACTTGCTTTTTACCATATAAGTACCTTTGAGTTTTTAGGGCACTACACATCAACCTGGTATCAACTATGGAATAAAGTTATAACTATTTTTTAGGTTGGAATGTGTATAGAAAAAATGATGGATTTATTTTGGTAGACAATTTGATATATGGTTGAGATACAATAATATCAACAATAGTGTGGTATTTGCGTTAATACATAAGAGCTGTGTATCAGAGGGTAATGGATTAACCAGTAGAGTGAAGACATCTGTACCTACATGGACTAAAAAAATGATGTATATAAATGATCTGAACTACCAAATAGTATGTTTGAGAAATAGTTATTTGGAACTGATATTGAGAACTGGGTAATAATTTTTTTCTGCTAAGCTAAGAATGTTGTGAGAACACAATCCAGCACCTAGTGAGATATTTTTCCTGTTGGAATACTTGTTCCAATTTTTCATGATATCCAGAGTTAATTCATACCCATTTTAGTTTCCATTGTGCAGGTTTATACAATAACATTATTAACACTTGTGTTTAGAAAGATGAATCAATTTAAGGAACAGATGTCTAACTGGTCCTTTCTCTACCTTATATTCACCATCTGGTTGCAATACATCAGGTTTTTTCAGGCGTTTCATTTTAAAATGATAAAATATTTTTTAAATATTTAGATTCAGAACAATACTTCCCCACCAAATACTTCCATTTCCCATGAAAGAAAAGCAACAGGATGCTACTAGACACAACAATATTAATTAATAATTTAATTGATTAATACTTTCCAACATAAAGGTACATGAGCCAGCAGTGTGCCCAGGTGGCCAAGAAGGCCAACAGCATCCTGGCCTGCATCAGAAATAGTGTGGCCAGCAGGACTAGGGAAGTGACTGTGCCCCTGTACTGGTGAGGCCGCACCTTGAATCCTGTGTTCAGTTTTGGGCCCCTCACCACAAGAAGGACATTGAGGTGCTGGAGCAGGTCCAGAGAAGGGCAACGAAACTGGTGAAGGGTCTGGAGCACAGGTCGGCTGAGGGAGCTGGGGTTGTTTAGTCTAGAGAAGAGGAGGCTGAGAGGAGACCTCATCACTGTCTACAACTACCTGAAAGGAGGTTGTAGTGAGGTGGGCACTGGCCTCTTCTCTAAAGTAACAAGTGATAGGCCAAGAGGAAACGGCCTCAAGTTGCACCAGGGGAGGTTTAGGCTGGATATTAGAAAGAATTTCTTCACTGAAAGAGTGATCAGGCATTGGAACAGGCTGCTCAGGGAAGTGGTGGAGTCACCATCCCTGGAGGTGTTCAAGAAACGTGTAGATGTGGTGCTTAGGGACATGGTTTAGTGAGTTAGGTGGTGTTGGGTTAGACTTGATGATCCTTGAGGTCTTTTCCAACCTTAATGATTCTGTGATTCTGTGATATATAAACCATGCCCCAATAATAGCAGAACATGAAGTGTAGTGCCTGTAGTTACTGTATTGCCAGGTTTCACTGAAGTCACAGAAGAGTAACTGTGATATGGATGTCCAGCTGTTTCCTTGTCAATTTACACTGAATACATTCAGTGACAATACTAGCACAAGAAACATTACACTGAGGTACTTCGTCCTGTTTTTCATCTAGTTTTGGAGTTAAAACTAAGGCCCTTTAAGATTCTGCAAAAATCTCCTAAAACACTAAAGAAGAGTGTTCCAGGACTAAAAAGGATAACATTGGAAATCAAACCAGATGTTCTTTCAAGACTGCAAAGCCAGTGTTGTAGTTTTGAGAGATTCGGATAAGTTGCAAGCTGAAACTTTCAGAGATTTGCCAGCAAAACTTAACAGTAAAAATCTGGTTAATATTAAAAGCAGAGATGCTTTTTCACCATAATCCTACATGGATTTGTTGTATCTGATTTTCTTAAGCAGCTTCAGTGAAGAAGTAGAATGAGGAAAAGCATCATGCTTTTACTGTCTTCACTAAGAAAAAGCTGTGGAAAAAAAAACCCCAAACCTGTACGTCTAAATCAAGCCCTAGAATTTATAATTTATACTCAGTTATGATTAGCAATAGAGTATTGACTATGGCGAAAACAATTAAGAATATGGAGTCTAAACTGACTTAAACTAACTTTTTTAAACTCAAGCCTATCTGCTGGCCAAAGATGAAACAAAGATCTCACATTGACTTTTAAGGAAGTTTGAGTCTGGCTGTGAATCAGGAGTTACAGCCGAGGACTTTCTTTCTCCAAGACATCACATAACCATCTACACAAGACAGAAACTACATTTTGCTTTCAGTTTATATAATATATACTTAGTAGCTTACCTTTCAACAAACAAGATTAACTCAGTCAAGAGAATGTTTAATTCTTCACTGAACTTTGCTAGTATACCCAGCTGTACAAAGCAAGAAATGGAGAATAAAGCAGAGACAATTTTATTCTATGATATAACATTAAGCTTGCAGATCTTTCCGTATGTGGAAACTGGATCTGCCAAGTTTCACACGGGGTTTCAGTTCCCTTTAACAGCACCAGCAGATGAAGTGGCAGCAAGCAGTTTATTTCGTGGTGCTTGCAGATCTTTCCGTATGTGGAACAGTAGGATAAATATCCTTCTTTAGTCATGCCATTATTGATCATTGGCGTTAGTCTTACCAAGACAAAGTCATCTTAACATAGATTTTATACACATTGCAATTGATTTTAAAATTCTATTTACCTGGATGCTGTTTAAAATAATTTGAATAATATCAAAGTATGGGAAATTAATATGTTATAATAAAGATATTTCTTAAATATGGATAGGTACATTTTAAATATGCCTGTATCAATGCAAAGACAACAATACCAGACACTTCCATTGGTACCACAATTTTTTCCCCATGTTAACAATAACTCATAGACACAGTGATGTTTTATCTAAGCTTCCCACTAAAGCCCCAAACCCAAGATCACCTTCTAAAACTGGTCAGCTCCAACGACTCAGAGGAAACCTTACAAAAAGTGGTTCTCTGCCTAGGTATTTTTCTATTTAGGAAGGTCCTAGGATCCAGCTCCTCTCTGAGCTATGCCATTTCCCATCTGGAACAGCTTAGAGAAGGAAGAATGCATTTTTAAGACCAGTTGTCTTTATAAGAAATTTATGATGTTAGTGGAAAACAGGAAGAGACTGCATTCACAGTCAAAATATCTTCAAAGCTGCCTTTTCATAGTAAATTATCAAAAAAGTAACCGATTCAACAGAATTTGCAGAATCAAATTCTCCTGTAATTGTGAGCTCTTTTGTTGTTTGTTATGATCTCTGTCATTTTATCTCCTCCTTCCTTTTTTTGGTTTTTTGTTTCCTTTGGCTGCTTAATAAACAGTCCTTTACACAACAAATGGATCCCCCAGCTTCCCCTCCCAGGTGAATACTGTAACCACTAGACTGTAAAATTTCTCTCTCTCAAGCTACTCTATGCACGGTGGCGCAGTTTTAATAGGAAGGGAGAAAAGCTGTTCCAGCCCAGACCCTCAGCAGACTGCATTGTAGGAGACACTGATTTGAAGTCTTCCAGGCAGTTGGAGCTGCCTCAGATTTCTCAGTAATGCCAGCAAAATTGGACTTTTCCTTCTGAACACTACCATGGGAGCAGGACGAGCTCTCATCCCTTCTGCCTGCACTGACGAGAGACACAGCAGCCCTGATGGGTATGGATCGCCTCCAGAAGCAGTGGCTGCCCCACACCTACTTACCCTTTCTATAGCAGCAACAGCAGCCAACTCAGTTAGTCATGTTGCTGCCCTGGACAATTTCTTGCTTTGCCTGTTTCTAGAGACAGCCCCGTCAGTCATAAA
Source organism: Pterocles orientalis (assembly GCA_011057875.1). NCBI lineage: Eukaryota > Metazoa > Chordata > Aves > Pterocliformes > Pteroclidae > Pterocles > Pterocles orientalis. Next base: position 1,153,844 of record WKFP01015081.1, read on the forward strand.
GGCCTTTCAGTCTGACCTTGGGACAACTAGAGCTTGTTCAGAAACTGCTTTGCTAACTGTGCACTTCTCCAACCAAATTGTCAAGGAATTTATTAGCTGCCCCTGTGTTTTCAGAAAAGCCCCATCCCAGCAGTCACTATCTGATACAGTCTCCAAAAATTTCCTGGGCTCAGATTTTTAAGGATTTAGATTTTGACGGAACATCTACTTTTTGCTTCCAGGTGGTCTGAACTGCTCTGACTGATCAAACGTGAGACAATCTTGGATGAGTAAGAGAAACCAACGTGGCTGGGAGCCAACATGCAGCAGATGAGCCACAGTTCACAATGTCAGGTTTGGATCCACAGGTTTAAATTCGTTCTAAGTCTCTCTTTAGGTGCATACGTCTATTCATGTAGGGACAGCACAAAGTTTTACATAAACCTCATCAACTGCAGTGTTCACATTAAGCAGCAGACCAATGGGTACTTTCAGGCACAGGTCTAATAGGTACACTGTATATGTCAGGACCAGCACGTCACAAGATGCTCACAGAATAAGGTACATTCTTGTACCAGCTTTCTCAGATAAACCTTTCTGACCACACAGCCTGCTCACCAAGCATGCGTGTGCAATGAAGCATGACTTAGGTTAAGATAATGGTGAAACAGAGGGCCAACGACTGGCACCGTGTAACCTCCAAAAACATAATACAATCTATGCTGATATGTGAAGGCTGCAAAAAAAAAAAAAAAATCCTGCTCTTGTCTGCTCCTTGTTTACATGAGACTAACACTTTGCAAAACCATTTCTAAAAGTCAAAGTATGAGAAAAGACTGATGCATTTTGTACCTACTCTTACACCCCAAAGACTGCACATCCTCTTGCACTGAAAGATACAGGAATACCAGGACTTCTAAACAAGCTATAAGGTGAGTAGGTCTGATGCATATATTCTAGGAAAAGATCTAGTTCTGAATCATGGAATTTGACATACATGCACTTTTTAGGTTAAAATTGTGCTTTAACATGCAGATCATGTGAGTTCCACCTGAACTGAGATGATGATTCAGTGAACCTCTGACAAATGTCTGCTCTCCAGCACTATGTCCAGGTGTGCCTACAATCAACTCATATCTCCGTTTTGGATTACAGTTTCCTAAGCACAATGTAAAAGCATCACCCTTCTCTAAGATAACACACATCTTAATCTGCTATGGGACTTAGGGATGGTTGAGGATGCATCATGGACATATAGACCTTTCGTAATACGTTCGGACAACGATTAATTCAGCCCAGCCCAGTGCTCAAAAGCACAGCCACAGACAAGGTAAGTACACTTCTTTTCCAGTAACAGCCTACCAGACAGTTCACCTAGCTAAAAGCTAAGGGACCAAAGTACTAGATACTCCTGCAGCCTGCAGGAGTTGGAATCCATATCTCTCACCTTCCTGGAAAAGACCTCGAGCTCTGGAATGTTGATAAGGCTTAGGACTGGTCCATCTTTCATCCTACCTGAGGAGATGGGGCCACTGTCAGTAAATAAAAGATGGGCTGACTAACGTAATGTGCAACTTCAACCCAGTCATCCAAATTACAGAGGCAGTAATACTCCATATGCCATTGTCCCATGTAGCCCAACATGTATCTTTAAGCATCTTTCATTCTTTGAGTTCTCTGTCTTCATTGGCTAGACAGATAGATAGGAAATTTCGACAAATAGTTTACATGTTTTTAAATATCCTTGTTAGGACCAGCAGTGTGTGTTCATTTAGGTGAGTGTGTCTAACATGGGTCATCTGATCCTGACTGCAATTCAGCCTGCTATGTCCTAAGCCTACTGCAACAGCAGAAGAATGCTGGTAAGCATCACAGAAACCCTAAAAAAAGACAGTATATTTCAAATATGAATTTAAAAAATTATAAAACACACCTGACGGTTGTGAAAGGGGGGGATTAAAATTATTCAGTGATTACAGTAGTTGAGAGTTCATTTCCAACACAGTAGTTTATTCCTTCATCCTCATATGTATCCTTGTCAGAAATAATAAAAAAAAAACTTCCCACATGCTTGGAATAATAATGCCACCTGGAATGTTAGAAATCTCCTTCATAGCAAGAGAAGACATAAAGCCAACATCTCTCAAGACTTCCAAAGGCCTCAGATCTCTTCAGGACTATTTGCTACTGATAAACGCAAAAGAAGGAGAACAAATCATTGCATTAGTAAAGAAAAAGTTGATAAAATTTGTTTAAGGAGTTACATCTCCTTGGACAACGTCTGCAGTTAGCCATTTGACTCAATCTGCTTCTTCATAATGCACGTTAAAATGGTAAGCACACCGAGAAGAGTGCTTCAGTGACCACTGTAGCAGTCATTTGCCCTTGGCAAGTTCCTGTTCATTACCCAGTACCACCACTTAGCTATAGAAGTTATTATTAAATAAAGTTACTAAGACCTTTATGAATCTAGTAGCAGTGAACCTGAATTACGTATGCAATTAATCATTAAAATAAATGTAATATATTCTCTCCAAAGGTACACTAGTGTTTATATCAGCTTTCTGGTATATTATACGTGTGAATGCAGAAGTCAGTGAAACTACATCTCATTAGACTCAGATCTACTAGTTTTATCCCTGGTAAAATTTAAGAGAATTGTGTAGGATAGCCAGATTGATGATATTTACAAAGTCCTGCCCTATGCTGTCACAGGCAATCTTATAGGATCAAGGATACGGCCTGAAGAAGGAATACGTTTCTCTACACCATGCATCGATCAAATCGATATGTATCAATTTATCTTTTTTCTATCATAGTAAAGTAAGTAACAAAAGCAAATTTCGGCTGGCAAGCAAAACGGTCAGGAGACTGGCACTAGACTAAATGTGGTTATAATCTGACTCTCCCTCATTCCTCAAATGTGAAACTTCCTTATAAAAAAGGCTCCACTGCTATGGAAATGTGTCTTCATTCTACCCTCTCCTAGCCCATTAAGGTGACTGATAGAGTTTAGATTACAGTGACTTGAAAAAAAATTACTTTTTTAGTATATATTAAAAAAAAAAAGACATTCAGAGAGAAGAAAAGAAATAAAACACCTTTTCAGTAAAAACAGAAGGCAACAGAAGCTTTGGAACAAGTGCCTGCCAATAGAAGGATTTCAAGCTTTTGTTAATTAAAGGAACAAAGAAAAAACAGTGCAGTAGGCTGTATCCTACATAACAGCTTCTACTAATAAAAAGTAATAGACAATTTCCTGCATTCAATTCTTTTGAATACTATTATACAAGGTAATAGAGTTTTGGAAATGGAAGTCCTAGCAGCCTGTCAGAAAGAGCTTTCTTCCACTTTTTTTTTATTAAATGACTAAGTGCAGCAGTCTGTGTCCTATCTCTCCCTCTTGCATCTATTGGATTGTATTATTTTACATTTTGATTGAAATGATGTCACCAGCAGATAAAAGCCTGGCCCAGGCATTGTAATTGAATCAGCCTGAGTTGTTTATTCTAGTGATCTACAGCGATGCTTTCCTTGTCCTAACACAGAATACATAAAAGATCCCCTGTTGTTTAACATGCTACTGATTAGATCTATTTTTTCCGAAGAAGAAGGAATAAAAATGGGGGGGTCGAAAGAGTAAGAACTGGAGTATAGGGGGAGAAATTGAAAAAAAACAGATGAGAAGAGACACCATCTGCAAAACTTTCCATGTGTGACTGAAAGTTTAAATAAATAAATTTCACATGCATCAGTACCAGATGCAAACAGATTTGACTGACAACATTTAAATGACAGCTAATGGGAACTTGTACAATTTGTGGAAGGTTTTTCATGCTCATTTCCTAAATCAGAAGCTTATTCAAGTTTTTATTTAAAAATAATGCTTATCTTGGAAGAAGAAATATTTCAAATTGCTGTATTTTTTACTACTAGTAAAAAATACAGTGCTTTGGAGAATTAAATTATTGTTATTAACATGTTCTGTTTTCAGTTAAAACATTTTATATTTAATAGAGTAAAACAACATTTGAATTGAATGTATTAAGAATATCCTGTAATTGGTATTACTGAGAATTACCTTTTGCAAAACACATAATGACAGATGCAAAAAAAAAGTGTTATAAGAACTTTTCATTTGGCGAGTTCTGACAAAATTTACTTTCTTTGGCAATCATTTTAAGAGAAAGTCTGTCTTTTATGCTAAGTGACTTTTTTTTTGTTGTTGCTTTCCCTCCCACCCCAAGCCTCAGTGAAATAAAGAAAAAAAATTGCACTACTTTATGTGGTGTGTACACCTTAACACAAAACATCTTCAACAGCATTTTTGGTGGTAGTAGTGGTGTTTCTTGGTTTTTTTTTTTTTACTTCTGGGTCTTTCCTCAAAACGAAGTGCAGTCATATGAGGTTTAGTAGTAGTGCCAAGACAAAAATAAACCAAGTCCATCAGAAAAATCTGCTGAAATGTTTTTTACTTGAAACCTATGCTTGGAATTGTTTGCTTCAAATCTGGAGCTGGGAGCTTATTTGGTTTGCTATCTGGCATTTCTGTATGAGGAGGAAACAAAGATGTAATTGGAGAAAGTATTTTTTTAATGTATAAATAAATACTTTGAGTACAAATTTAAAAATTTACAAACAACTACAATTAATAAAATACTGTCATGGAAAAGGCTATTAAATAAAATAACAAAAAATTAATTTTGGGAATTTTTTTTAATCTTATTTTTTTAAATCTGTGCAATAACTGTAGGAAGACTATTTTCCACAAGTGTAAATTAAAGCCAGAAAAAAAGGTTTTTTTAAAGTAGAATACAAATGTGTCTACTAGTCTCTACATATACTTTGATTTTACTGTTGTTACCCTAATATTTGCTACAATGTATAAATAAAAAAATACATTTCCCATACTATTTACAGTTTATTTAGCATTGTTAATAGCTCCATTAAAAAACTGACTCATAATAATTGCTGATATCTAACAAATAGACCTTTGAGACCTTCAAATTTTTGCAATTCATTTATAGTCCTGAAGGTATCATTATTTGAAAGCATTTGTCAAACATTATTTTTGTGCTCAGTCAGTGACAAACTCAGAGCTGGGCAGATGCAAGACACACTAGCTACACTCATGAAAGTGTTTGTTTGTAGTGTATTTTAATGGATGTGTTTTGACTGAAGTTAACCCTTCAATATGCATTTCTTAGACCGAGTCGGGTAATACGGTTTTCAGTTATCTTGGTTTTCAATACTGCTACCCACTTTGAAAATAATCATTTCATTAAAACTCTACTGAAATAAAGAACAAATTAATTCAGAATTATGAATTATAAAACTAACTCATTGCTTTATTTATATACAAATAGAGTGTATCATGGTTGGCCTTGTAACATAGAGACAGACTGTTCTGTGCCCAAGTAGAGAGACTCAGGCACACCAAAGCACCCATCCTTATTCAGCCCCCAGAGCTGCTTAAATATAATTTGCATCACAGAGGTTATACATGTGGTGTCTGGAAAAAAAAAAAAAAGAAAAAAAGTAGGCAATGTTGATCTAGCCTCTTTTCAATACTCTGCAGCAGCTGCCTCAGGGAATAGCACTCAGAGGAGCATCCCAATATGCCATGCTTTTTCTCACCATCACATTACTTTCCTGTTAAAGTATAAGTGGTTAGTACCAGCAAATTGATTTCAACAAAGGAAAACCATTGTGAACATGAACTCCAGCATTCAATCCCCCTAAACATGAACAGAGATTTATATCTGATTGAAAGATGCCTAATTAACTTTTTAATGCCAATATTCATGATTTTTGGAGTTTCCACTGTGAATTCCTGCGATGCTTGGATGTCTGGCATACATCCTAATACCATCAATGGGATTCCCTGTTTTAGTAGGAGTTGCTTCAGACACTGCTAGCAGAAAGGTGTGAAGAAAAAGAAATAAAAGCCTGTATTTCCATTTATTATTTGTAGTCAGTCTCTTATGAGAGTTTTTTCCTGTGAGATTTGCAGCCACAAGCATATTCAATATACCAGTTTTGGACTTTTGCAAGATTATCAAAAACAAAATACACCTTCAAACCTATTAAAGCTTGCAAAAAGAAATGTAAACTGGCGAAACTTAATGCCAAGTGAAAACAGTGACCAGAAAACAGGTAGACGGAAATGGGCAACAGCCAAACAGTAGCACATACGTCAAAAATGCAGCAAAACCAAGTCTTTAAATATGAGGCAGAAGACGCATGGGTGTTTGCTTGATTTAAATAATGACATTTTAAAAGATATACAAATACCAGTACTAATGATGTTTGAGCTGGAAAAAACACAAGGGACCGTACAACCTGTGCTCCTCCAGTGCTCCAAGCATGTGAAAGTTGTCGGTACGATCAACAACAAGATAACGTAAGAGAGCAAGTTGTTGGGTTTTATGGGTGGGAATGAGAAAACTGAGGTTAGAACAACAAGGGTTTCACATTAAGTAATGTGCTTTTAAATCCTGAAAAAATGTTTTAATTTCTTTCTTTGACTCATTCAGGAACGTGAAATGAGTGCACAGCTTGTATTAGTAGACATATTACTAATATTTCAGCTCTTTCTTTAATTACTGAGTCAGGTTTGAATACAAAAACAAAAAGAGCAGCAGCACGCTGAAATTTCAAGTATATCCTATCTTTAACCAAGGTATGGAATACAGAAGGAAATTGCGTTTCGGCGACAACAAATGGCAGTTTCCTTGATCAATTGTCTTGTTTGGGACATAAAAATCTCACAACCTAAATCCAACTCTTTCTAAATCAACTCAAATAAGAGACCAGATTTTCAAAAATGCTGTGCCCCAGCAGACTCCTCTGAAGTCAATTATTTAGAAAGCTAATTGAGGAATCCAATATATTGTCTGCTTTTGAAAATTTTGATCCAGACTATTTAAATAACTGCCAAGGTAGCCAAGTACATATAGGCCCTCCTGCTTTTTTCTCAGAACTGATACTTCAGCTGTGTTTTGTCTTTTCTTTTAAAAATAATTAGCTGTAGCAGCTATGCAGCTCCATCATAAAATCAAAAACAAAAAACTGTGCGACATTCTTACCATTAAGGAATAGTAAGAAAATCAGTAAAAATACAGATGTTAGTCTTTAAGGAGTTATTATACACCACAACAAATGTAGATATGAATAATTCTTTGGCTGTATACATATGCATATATACATATACATGTACATACACATTACAAAAGCATAGGGTGCAATTTCCTTCTATATTATAAAGATTAATTAACTGCATTGTACAAAATGTGATTTCTCTAATAAAATATATTGCAGCTGAGACAAAAGATGTTTGTGTAGCATATATTTTCATACAAAGAAGTGTGAATATAAAAAAAAGTTTACATGTCATCCTGTTCCATCTTTGCATGTACTTGCTCTTTATCTCTAAAGCAGCATACGTTCCATACGAGAGAAGGGGTTGCCATGGTATCTGCACTTTAAAAAATTGAATGGCAGATCTAAAAGAAGCATAAAATCGATTTAACAAGTTGTCATGTAAGTTACCCTGGCCCATAAGGATGAAGTCTATGCACCTTTTTATATATAAAAATGTTTATTTAAAAAAAAAAAAGAACTGTCATTTTTTAGTCACAGAGCTAAATACACTGCTTGTCATTAGGTTTGTCTCATCAAATTACAAATCATCTGGGTGTGCACATGGAAAATATACACATTTTCAAGATTTTTTTTTTCCCTTTTCTCTTAAAAAATACTACAAAACACAGAAGCAGTAACAAAACAACTTCGAGCAGTGATAATAATATAGAAGATAAAATGCTGACATATAATCGGAGACAAAAACAAACCTTATTTAAAAATTCATTGCTTTATGAAGTTCTTACTCATTCTAAAGAAAATAGGTTTCAATGATCACCTTGAAAATTGGTGTATTTCTTTTTTTTTTTTTTTTTACTACTCTGAAGAGAAGGCTTCACAACTATAATTTGGGACTTCTTACAGTCGCAGGCACAAAAGAGTCATTCACGTTTCTAGAACCCGGTCTGCAGCAGAGAACAGATAGTTCTTGCAACTCTAGTGATGTGGTTTCACAGGCAAATTAGAGAAATTCTCATTTTCCTCTTTTTTTTTTTTTCAGAAGATAAAGAAATATGAATGGAAGAGTAGGATGGATGGAAGATGACAGTTTGTTCCAAAAACTATATCCTCTCAACTTCCCTGCAGGATAGGTTAACACCAGCTCCTTGAGTAAACCCCACACAGAATCATTACCTCTGCAGAAACACCCTCCTTGGTCGAGTATAGCCTTTGGGAAAAGGTCAATGTTACCTAGCAACTACTAAGAGCCAGTGCCTTTTTATAAATTAACCCCTTCATGTGAGGCTTCAGTAGCATCTCGCATCACAAAAGGACTTCCTATTTTCTACACAAAACACCCTAGGAATTTTATTTTCGGTTTGAATGGGTTCAGCTGTCAAAAGTTGTCTGATGAAACCACTACTAAACCTGGAAATTCTTTTAAGGATTGGATTTGTTTAGTGGAATATGTAATCCTAACTATGCTCAAACAGAATTATGCTGATCTCTTGTAAACCCATACAAAAATCAAAGGCTGCTTCACAGAGAGGTTCCAGAATTTTGTATGCCAGGTTTCCACTTTCATGGCTTGGCTGCAGTTAGGTCCCAGAATGGGAGAGTCATAAAACAAAGATGAGGTAAATGTGCAAGGCAAAGTCCACAGAGAAGCCACAGACACTGCTCCCTCTGTGAAATGGGTGTGCAGTCTGATTGACTTGCTCTCCACTGTTTTCAAGGTGAAGTCCATATTGAAATAGGAGATGAATACGACTAGATGTGACTAAGGGAAGCTCTTGGGCTCAAGGATCCCAAACAGCTGACATCTGGGGGATTATGGTGCTGAAGGAAAATGCCAGAGCTGTCAAGCAGGGGAGAAGTGAGTCTGTGTTAGGGAACGCAGGCACAGACTGTGCTAAGAGTAACTAAGAAGGGGACAACCTCTCTACTTGATATTTTGTCACATGCTAGGACTCAGTCGTAGCCCATTGTTTGTCTAGGTTTGCTCTCTCTCAGTGAAGCATCTCCATGTTAACAGTTCACCTACCAACTGGAAGTCGTCCAGACATGTCCCTCTAGGCCATGATGCACTAGAAGAAGCATCAGAAAGCTCCAAGAGATACAGCAACTGGACCACTGAACAACCGTTACTTCAGGTTGTATTAAAAAAAAAATGCTGCTTTTTAGACATAGCCACTGTCTGCATACCTCCTGTTATTTTCAGATGGATTAAGATGAGACAGAAATATTTTGCTGAAGTTGGGTGAGAAGCTGAGTTACCATTTTTGCTTCTTACAGCTTGCTGAGTAGCAAAGACTCACCTAGTCATGGTCTTGTGAAACAAGCTCACGTCTTCAATACTTCATGTGGAAAATGAGAGCAGTATAATTAACATCCACCCTCTAGAACATCACCATGTTTGTGCAACACCTGAAGTATTCTATTGGACTTAAATCCAATGTCATAACCCATGAGCTCCTAGCCTCTCTCTGCCTGCTGTCTGTAACCTAGTTTATGGTACAAAAACACAATCTTGCCAAGCTATTCCCTAGCCAGCAGTAAAGCTCACTTGACTTTTAATCCTAGTTCTACCTCAGTGAGAAAATGGTCTAGTCAGCTAAATAAGAAGTTCAGATCTTTCCATGGTGTGATCTCCGGACAAGTTCATCTCTACATCTCACAGTGTTTTACGTATGTTAGAGTAAAAATATATTTCAGACAGAAAAGACAATCCTATCAATTTTGCACACTCCGTTTTACACTCAATGCCCTTTCCTAGGAAAAGGCAGCTAAGCAGCAGTGTCCATACCCATTTTTCAAGATCGTGAGTAGCTGACCTGACAGCAGATGCACACTTGCCATCCACTCAGCAAGCACATTGCTGCAGACTAGCTGTTGTGCTTCTGCTACTTGACCAACAAATGGATAAGTGGGTCAAGCAGATGAGGGCATATGCAGACAAGGAGGGTCTGTGAAGTGCAGGAAAGAAAAAAGTGCAGGACACTAACCTTTAGGAAGCCACATTCCACCAGAGTTACTCTTTATGGAACAAATAGACAGAATTATACATATATATATGTATATGTATATATATATATACACACACACACATATTTTCTTAACAAAATCTAGAAACATTACCCAAAACCGTGACTTCAAGAACACATCTAAACCCAACCACTCCCTGAAAACATGTCAAACTCATGATAAAATTTGTAAAAGATAGCAGCCCCTACTGGCATGGCATGAAAGGAATGCAATATTCTAGAAAAGGAAGTGCCTTTGACTTAAATGGCATTTCATATTTTATTTTACATATGATTCTTAGTCTAATATTTTACTTACTTTTTTTATTACTTTGGACTCAGCTGTCTATAATAATATCCTCATGTTTCTACCAACTCAGCAAAAATTATTTTGTACCCAGTAAAGCATTAAGTATTTTAAATTACTCCATCCAACACACCTTACACACAACAGGTTTGTCATCAAAGGACTGTCCACTTGACCAGTGTATTATGTCCCTCTTCAAGCCCCTTAGTCTTCACTGCTTCTTAATAACCTAATTAATTTTAGGTCATCTGCTTTCCTCATTCCCATCATGCTTCTTTTGCAGAACAAAAACATATGGAGTACCTGTGGAACTGCCATAACTAATGTCAGGATTTTCTTCTTAAGAGGTTTGATAAATTGGCTAAATATATATGTGCTTTGAGTTACAGGACTCATTAAAAAATAATCCTTTTTTAAGGCTGAGAACCATAATTAGATCAGGATTCGTGTCTGTCAAGTTGCCTTTTTTATATGACTAGATTAGGAATTTAATACATAATACATGATAGACCCCAGGCCTTCTCCAGAGCCACTTTGGGTTGGATCCACGAAGAAGGTAAGGGTAGAATTTATTTCAACTAATCTTTGAGGCCTACAGTGTAGTCATCAACATCTGAACTACTCATTTGTTATTTTTTATAACCAATGGATGAAAAGGCACTTCTGGGATAGAGATCACCTTATCCAAAGGTAGATGTCTCAGCTGGGGAAGAGGACCGCAGCCCTGGTGTGCTCACTGGTTGTAAAGGGGCTCTAGATGACTCACCCAGGTATGGAAGGCCGAATCTGAAGTTAGGTGGAACCAGTCACATCCCAAGGGCTCAAAAGACCTGCAGCTTGCTCTCTGGATGTTATCCCTGACTGCTTTTGTCGTGAGATAAAAACTCCGTGTCTACCCTGTAAGTCTAGCAGGAATCAAATATGAGGTTGTCTCTTACATACTTCATATACTCGTTGGGTTCTGGTTCGGTAAGCCTCCAGACATAGCAGATCGAGCCTACACTAAAGTCACCAACAGAAGTACAGCACAGGTCCTAACCCTACTGGTTTTTCAAAAGGAAGGATAAAGATATGTCCAGAAGAGAAAATTCAGTTAATTTTTTAAAAACGTCTGTCTTAGAGAAACAGGACATACATACACATAAATGTTTATACAGATATACTTTCATACACACACATATCTACATGCACACATATATATGTGATGTAAGCTGATAAATGAACAGTAAGGACACATAATCAAAAGTTAGAAATAACAGAATTAAGCTTACAAATCTAAGTGATTTCGGGAGTGTTTCAGTTCTATTTGGATACACATCTTCCAGTCTCTAGCTGAAATTCTAGCACAAAAAAAAATTGATAACATTTTCATTAAGTTTAACTTTTTGGGGTAGTTTACCCTTAAATATCTCAGTTGTTATAAATTTGCGATATGCTTTGGTTTTTGCCCTGCCTACCTGCTTCTCTGTAGTTTTGATCTGCATTGCACTGCTGTTTATTTTCTCATTCTCCCATCTCAATGTTGTGATTTCTTTCTTATTCTGTGTCCTTCCCCAGACAAACAGAAATAACAATAAAATCTTGAGAACAGAAAAGAACAATTAAAAATATGTATCACAAGCAGTTCCTTTAAACTATTTCTTGTGAAAATGCTGATTATGCATGTGTAGAGGTATAACATCTCATGAATGTCTCCTATACCGGAAAGGAACAAGAGATTACTGAGCTGCTAAAACACCACTGTGAACCTGCTGTTTTGTTCTGAGAGGTTACATCCTAATTATAGCATTTTTCTTTTTTCTTTATTTAAGAGTCATTTTTTTATTGTAGTGTTGACTGGACACAAACATTCTTTTTGATCCTATGTGTAAATAATGAAAACATAAAAACTATGGATTTTTCCCCTATCAAGCAGGTTAATAGTTTAATTGTGTATAGTTATTCTTACATTAAAAGCTGCATACCTGGCAAGCTCTATCGAGTAACAGGGACTTTTAAATGTGCCAATGTTTCTACAGAAGTAGCGCAGGTCAATTGCAAAAGGGATAACCATAATGATTAAATCATTAAAATTTTGTCTATGCTTCACAGAGCATAGAGAAAATTAACTTCCCACCAACCTCATTTTTCTGCTGAACATGAAATAATGATTTTCTGCCAGTATAATTACAAAGCTAACATCTGATAGAGTCAGCATCCAGGGGGGATTATCACATGCATGAGTATTAGACCTCATTACCAGCTTGACTGCAAAATTATTACATCTTGTAATTGGATGGTGAGATTTATATACAGATTGGCTGGGTTCTCTGTAAGATTGTAATTACAAGCTTCGTTGGTTCGCTACTTATCACACGGTGCAGGAGGAGGCAAAAACAAGCAGAGGAAAGACCATTTCATTAAGCCATAACCCTATCAAGGGAGGAGCACTGTAACATCCCTGTATTTATTAGGCCAAACAGAGCTGTTTGCAGAAGGGGAGGCCATTTATTACTGCCTGACAAATGGGATTTCATTTATTTAACCTCGGTGATCTATTTCAGTAAAATGTACAAACGAGCCATCCATTTTATGATTCCGGAGTCAACGCCTCAATTATCTAAAGGCTAACTGACTGTTAAAGCACCCATCTGCTAGGATGAATTCATTGATTTAATTTGCTTCATGTTACTGAATGATTCTTAGCAGACAGGGAGGAGAAGGAAGGGGAAAGAGAGGAAGGGGGCGGCTTAGGAGAATGCATCAGAGTGATTCAGCACGCCAGTGCCTGTCTGCACGCGTGTGCGTGCGTGTGTGGTGGGTGTTTTTTTTTTTTAATCCTCCAGCACAATAGAAGAAGGCGATCAATAGCAGCTTAGATTTTATGAGACAAGGAGTCAAGTTGTTCAGCTCGAGCCAAAACACCTTTGTTCTACCATAACAAGTAATCTCTGTGGCGGAATTAATATTGACAAGCTGGCTTCTTTGTAGCTAATTTTGTGGGTGCCTGAGCCAATCAGAAGCCTTGCAATAATAGAGTTGTTATTAGAGTTCATTATAAAAGCTGTGGATCAATGGCTACATTGGGAGGGAGAGGACATGCTGCAGCAGAACGCGTATGTATGCTCAAGGAAATGAAATCCTTTTAATGTCCTTGTAATAATTTATTCTATAATTCTCTTTGACTTAAAAAAAAAACAACTTTCAAAAACAAAATTAAAAATGTTCCCTTGTGAGGCTTTTAATTTGATCGTAACACTGAAACTGATAGGAAGAAAAGCAGGATTTTAGGGGTGGGGAAATGCAGGGAGACCTTGTCACCCAGCTCTGAGTTTTGTCAGAACTGGATTTCATTTGGAAAATGCCACCACTCCCATTTCATCCTGAGCACGCGGACTGGTTTGTTGAAAGCTTAAGCTACTGTGAATGTAGCATTTATGTCTTTTAAGACACCCATTTTTTCCCGCCTCCCTAAATCATCTGTCTCATTAAATCTGATTTTTAGGTTTTTTTCTTTGACGGAGTGTCATTTTGTAGAAAACATCTTCACATTCAAGGAGAAGAAGTCACAAATAGCGTGCTAAAGCTTTTCTCCCATGTTTCTAGGGAGGAATGACCTGTATGCTGTAAGTGAGTTAGCACTTTCAGCAAGATGACAAGGAGTTTACAGAACACAGCTCTCTGTAAAAGGTTGCCTCTTTCAGCTGTAAAAGGGCCCTCCTTGATGTAAGTGCTCCCAGAGTAATAATCCATTTCTCTTGTGGCAGGCTCCAGCTCACACTATAATCTTTCCCACAAGTTCCAAATCAGTACAAGAAAGCTGTTTACTGGACAATTTTCCCTGCATCTCAATGTCAAATGATACTGCATTAAAATGTAAGAACATCACACTCTAAGAAAGGCAGGAGGATCAAAGCTAACCCTCACAGTGAGTGAGTTGAGACAAATTAGCATCTTTTGGTCATGGTTTCCTAGATATAATAATACTGCATTTCAGGGCCATAAGCTGTTTGCTTTGCTTCCTCCCCTTTATTTCACCATAAAAAAATAGTCATTTACTTTTTCCCATCTCACTGTGTTTGTCTCTGCCAAAAAAATTGAATCACTTTCAGCTGACGCAATTAAACAGGGTAAGTCCCCAGTGTAGACACTGTTGTTTCAATTCCAGAAGATATAATTAAGTCAATATAAGACACTCTTCCACGAAAATAAGACCATCAAATATGAGCACTGTTCTGATTTTTTTTTTCAATTATCACATTTTTCCCAAGGTTTGACAAGACCAATCTTTTCCATTTTCTCATTTCTTTCTTTTTTTTTTTTTTTCCCCGGACCTCTATCTTAAAACTTAGATTCTTGATTTTTAGCTCAGTAACAGAAAACACTCTGGAAGAGAAAACGTAGGAATCAAAGAAAATTTGCCATCACTTTTTCCATCCACTTTTTCTTCTACTCTCCCCTTCCAGCTGGAAGAAAGTAGCTACATAATATCTGGAACCTGTGATAGGACATCTTGAAAGTGAGCAAAAAGGTCAAAATACAGACAATGTAGTAAGCTAAAAAACTTAGGGAGAATAATTTTGTGTTAATCAGAAAGTTTTAAATGTGTCTTTTTTTTTCTTTTTCTATAATAAGCTTAAATTTCAGAATTTGAACTGAATACTTTGATTGGAGTTTAAAAAAAATCCCTGTTCAAATAAATAATTTTTCCAGCCACCCTCTGTCAGTTTTCTCTTTTCTTCATGACAGCATATTTCTAATAGTGGAAGAATGGCAGCAGAAACTTACCCGAGATTTTTATCTCTCATCATGCTGTTCTCTGACATTCATGTCCCTCCCAGGATCCTTCTGAGGGGTGAGCCTCAGCCTTGGTGATTTCATTATTCTTTGATGTTCATTGTTTGTCCAGTATGGAAAGCCTGTAAGGAAAGGGAAAAAGAGAATTAGTCAGTGAAAAATGCTGTATCTCAGAGGTCAAAAGGAGTTTCCACAGAATCAAAATTATTGCCAAATGAGCAAGATCCTGCAACAACGAGAGCAAAGAGCAAAAGACTTTTCAGCCACATAAAGTCAGATCACAGTGAGGTTGACACAGAGACTAAAGGCAATCTGGATATGACTCCAAAATTAAATTATTACCATCCTTACTGAAAACTGAGGTAAAATACCATCCCTAAAGGGAAGGGCAAGGCAGCTACTGGGAATGCAAAGCAGAAATTCCCCTATCAAATTAATACTTATTCGATACACGTTATTTCTTGTACGCCATCCTTCAATTTTTTAGCATAGTGCTGTAAGTGCTCTGTGGTCAGGCCAGCCACGAACTACACAGAGGTGACCTACAGGAAGCCCAGTACAGCAACTGTAAAATTAGTATTATGATTTCTCCCGTGCATCTCCCCTCGTCAATTAATTTGTCAGGCCCCCAGCCAGACCTTCTTCTTGATGTTGGCCTGAAGTTCCTTAGGACACTTCTTCTTGCAATACCTTTTGGGCCACCCCATGCCAATGTAATACAAACACAGAAATAATAACAAATTCTCTTTAGTTTTACGTTCCCCTTCTACCAAATTTCACTTCTTTGAACCACTATTAGTCACTCATAACTTTTATTCCCTTGCTTTACACCATTTTGAAGCTTGGAAATTATTGGGTTTTTTCCCCCTTGATCTCTTTCACCATGAATCCCCAATCACCGACTGAAAGTTACTTCTATTGTAGTCCATTATAATTCCTAGTAACAAATTCACAGGTGAAATCCCTCCAGCACCAAGATCAGACTCTAATTCTCCTCGATTTCAGTGGAGAGAGATTCACATTGCAGGTCTGATGCACTCTCACAGCACTTGGTTTTACTGACATCACTCCAATAATTTCACTGGGCTGCCCCAGATTTACGCTACAGTAGAAGCAGAGAACAATCAGACCACCGTGTTAAACTGTTCATTTCTAGAAGAGGTGTTTCCTTTGCCACAGTTTTATACTTAGTGGAGATGAAATAGATTGGGCAGTCGTATTTGCTAAGTTCTCTTGTCATGAGGAGAAAAGCAGTAACATTTAGCTGCTGCTCTGACTGACAGAATATCCCATAATACTACTACTATAGCAGCAAATTTAGAACAACATACATTTGAGTCCACAAATGCAATTGGAATGTCTTTCTTGGGAGTTTCTGCCTGCTTTCAGAAAATACTTTGAACAGCAGTAGTTGTGGGGGCAGGGGGAAGCTATTCATTAGAACACACGTTTTTCAGCCTTATTGCTCACAATTAACACACTCAATAAACCATCGAATATAACTGCATGTTACATATGCTGCTACAGGAAAAGGCATCTACTTTTCAAGTTCTAAAGCTACTTGTCCTTTCGCCTTATACCTCAAAACAGGCCTGAGGCAGAAATGTATTGCAGTATAAATACATGCCTCAGTGAATGCTATTCTTTAGTAAAATGTGTGCTGTAATGAGATAACACTGCACCTCTTGTAGTTCACCATATCCTGAAGGTCTACAGTTATCTCATTATGAAGTGTGCTCAGTCATGTCTTATTGATTAATTCAGTCATTTTTTTATTTACAGGTTTTCACTATGACTCGACTGTCCATAGACAAACCAACAGAAGAGGTGTTCATTGCCAGCAAGTTGATGCCGAAAGGCTGACTATAAATTTCAGTACAAGTACCAACATTTCCACTAACTTTCACGAGAATAACATATATGCCCACATATATTTGAAATAACCGGTTTTCTCTTTTACAAACCACAAGCCACACTGCCCAAGTTGCAGAAGGAAAAGGCAGTGACTGAGAGAAGGAAGAACTGCCAGCTGTCGGAGAAGATCAGGTTCAAGACTATCTAAAGAACCTGAAGGTGCACAAGTCCGTGGGACCTGATGAGATACATCCATGGGTCCTGAAGGAACTGGCAGATGAAGTTGCCAAACCACTATTCATCATATTCGAGAAGTCATGGCACTCTGATGAAGTTCCTGCGGAGTGGAAAACGGGAAACATAACCCCCATTTTTAAAAAAGGAAATAAAGAAGACCTGGGAAACTACAGGCCGGTCAGTCCCACCTCTGTGCCTGGCAAGATTAGGGAGCAAATCCTCCTGGAATCTATGCTAAGGCACATGGAAAACAAGCAGGTTATTGATGACAACCAACATGGATTTACCAAAGGAAAATCATGCCTGACGAATTTGGTGGCCTTCTACGACAGAGCCACGGAGCTGGTGGATAGAGGAAGGGCAACTGACATCACAGAATCACAGAATCACAGAATGTTAGGGATTGGAAGGGACCTCGAAAGATCATCTAGTCCAATCCCAGGAACACCTAGATCAGATCGCACAGGAACGCATCCAGGCGGGCTTTGAATGTCTCCAGAGAAGGAGACTCCACAACCTCTCTGGGCAGCCTGTTCCAGTGCTCTGTCACCCTCACTGTAAAGAAGTTTTTTCTCGTATTCAAGTGGAACCTCCTATGTTCCAGCTTGAACCCATGACATCATCTACCTGGACTTGTGCAAAGCCTTTGACACAGTCCCACATGACATCCTTGTCTCTAAGTTGGAGGGACATGGATTTGACAGAAGGACCACTCCCTGGATAAGGAACTGGCTAGACAGCTGCACTCAAAGAGTTGTGGTCAATGGCTCAATGTCCAAGTGGAGATCGGTGACAAGTGGTGTTCCACAGGGGTCAATACTGGGACCAGTGTTGTTTAACATCTTTGTTGGAGACATGGACAGTGGGATGGAGTGCACCCTCAGCAAGTTTGCTGATGACACCAAGCTGTGTGGTGTGGTGGACACGCTGGAGGGAAGGGATGCCATCCAGAGGGACCCTGACAGACTTGAGAGGTGGGCCAGTGCCAACTTCATGAAATTTAACAAGGCCAAGGGCAAGGTCCTGCACATGGGTCGAGGCAATCCCAAGCACAAATACAGGCTGGGCGGAGAATGAATAGAGAGCAGCTCTGAGGAGAAGGACTTGGGGGTGTTGGTGGATGAGAAGCTCAACATGAGCCGGCAGTGTGCGCTTGCAGCCCAGAAACCAACCGTGTGCTGGGCTGCATCAAGAGAAGCATTAGCAACAGGTCAAAGGAGGTGATTCTCCCCCTCTACTTTCACAAATTGAATATGTCCACAACTCAGAAAAGACATTTGTCGCAAAAAAAAAAAAAAGTGTCAAACAATGTAGTCATGGTAACCTGTAATTAAAGATCAGATCCACTAGCTGTTGACAAAACTGGTATCTACCATATACACATTCTCTCTTTTATTTTTAGAAATAAATTTGGAAGAAAAGTTGTATCTAAAACCAGAGTTTTCTTTCTAGCAAGTGTGGGTGGAAGGGTTATTTAAAGCAGAACAGAGAATAGCAAGAGCTGGGCTAAAGAGACACCAAACAGGGATGTGTGTTGACA
Source organism: Pterocles orientalis (assembly GCA_011057875.1). Classification (NCBI taxonomy): domain Eukaryota; kingdom Metazoa; phylum Chordata; class Aves; order Pterocliformes; family Pteroclidae; genus Pterocles; species Pterocles orientalis. Next base: position 1,172,643 of record WKFP01015081.1, read on the forward strand.
ACTCTAATGAAACTTACTGAAAAGGCATGTTTCTTTAATGGATTTAGGAAGGCATCAAACTCTGAAGATTTACAGAGTACCAGATTCTCTCTCCACAACTCTATAAAAGCAGAGATAGCCAAAAAATATGACTGTATGAGATAGAATCAAAGAACAGCCCAGGTTGGGAGGAACTTCAGAAGATCACCTGGTCCAACCTTTCATGGAAAAGGTAATCTAGATGAGATTTTCTAGCACCTTGTCCTGTTGCATCTTGAAAACCTCCAGTGATGGGGACAAATTCCCAGGGAAGTTGTTCCAGTGACTGATTGTTCTCACTCTAGAAATTTTCTTTCTTATATCAAGACAAAACCTCTTCTGGTGCAACATGCACCTGTTGCCCCTTGTCCTCTCCATGTGGCTGCTTGTGAAGAGAGAACCTCCATCCTCTTTTCAGCCATCCTGTAAGTGCTGGAATACTGTGATGAGATCCCCATAAACCTTTTCTTCTCCAGGGTGAAAACACTCCTCCTGTTGTTCGTCATAGGGCAGGTTCTCCAGCCCTTTGATCATCTTCATGGCCCTCCTTTGGTGACGAGATTTAATATTTTTTTGTCACTTACTATGTCTCATTAGTAAGTAGAAAAAGCAGAACAGAGTGGCAGTTCAAGAGTCACCGTTGTCCCACCTGGTAACTACACACCTGCTTAGTAATGACTTTGCCAATGGGCAGGAGAAACACCCTAACCTTAGTTACAAAATTGGACAGAATCTACTGGTTTTGTCTGAATAAAGTAATTACAATAATTTTATTTCTTAATTATAGTAGTTATTGGGTGGGAAGGAGCCTACTGTTTCTAGCTCTCAGGTAAACACTTAAGTCAGCAGCCTGCAGTGGTGTGCCCCACTGTAGACATAACAATGTTGAAATCTATTGTGCACGGCGGAGCAGCTTCAGCAAGAGAACAGGGAGCAATCACCTTGGAATATCCTACATGCCACCAGCGATTTTCCTATTACATGCACTTTACACCTCTTTTCCACTCTCTCACCAGTTCCTGTGCAGAAGGAGTACATGAGCCCAGCTTACAAGGTCCTAAACACATGAGGTCCAAAAGAAGAAGCCTTGTCCTCCCTCAACCTTGGGAAAAGAGCACTTTTCCTCCCACTAAAAGCATCCACCAAGCACTTTGTTTCGCATTTCCTTCTTTCTTTCTGCGAGTCATTTCTGTGATGAACTGACCATTTCTGGGAAAATGAATAAATAAAAAATAAAGTTACATCACACAATTCATTCTTTCCTGTGTCTACAGTGAATGAGGCCAGCCTTGTAGAGCCAGGACCCTTGCTCACTAAAGACAGACCTCTCCAAGTTTTGCCTCTTGTGAAGACCATTCTTAATCATTCTTATGCACTTCATTTTGTGGGAAAATAACAGTGAAAACAAGAAGTAACGAAGCATGCCAAAAGGATGGCTTGGAAGAACGATGCAGAAGCAACGTGACTCTGCGTTCCCATGAGGACAGGACCGAGGCCAGCTGAACTTGAGGACTGTCATGGTGCTGGTTCCCCATCCTTAGGATTCAAAGTGGGCATCAGCTCCAGCAAAAACACCTGCCTGGCCTGGAGGGGAAAATGCACACCTGTCCTATCTTGCTCTTCACAGGAAGACCCCTTGTTTTCTCTACACCACATCCACCCAGCTCCCCTCAGGGCTGGCTCAGCCCATTTCTGAAGAGAAGGCGTCTCCCCAGGGAGTCTCCATGGGGCTCTGGTCCTGAGGAGTCCCCAGATGCTTCCCACCTGGGAAGGAGTGGTCCCAGGCACCAAAATGTCTCACTACAGCTCTGAAAATAACGCTTGACACGTAACACACATACGGCATGACTTTCCCTCTTACGTTGCAAGACTTTGTCAAATAAAGTCAGTGGGATTACGGTGGTGTAAAGCCTGCACAAGTAAGGTAAGAATAAGACCCCTTTCTGTCCTCGACAGCCCAATCATATGAGAAGCTGAACATTTCCTCTTAAGTGCTTAGTGTCCTCTACTCACGTCTATTTGATTTCAGTGAGAATTCAGCCAGCAGACTTAATCTCTTACAACCTACTATTCTTGATGCAATATGTTGCTCTCATTCAGGAAATCTGAACCGAGTTTAGAAATTCCCAGGTCCCTCTGACAGTCAATAACTTACTATTTTAGTGCAATGAGCACATTAGCCCTGAACAGCTTGAGACTGCATTCTCCATTGATCAGATAAACAATTTGCGAGATATTTTATTACAAAATGACGTACCAATTTAGCCATCTTTTCATCAATGATGTGCTCAAATTGGATGTGAAATGCCAAGAAAGTTCCCTCCCTAGGGTGCCATCAGTGAGCAATATAAAGCAGAGGCTTTCAGTTAATATGGTTCATGTAGCAGGGTTTTATCTTTCAGTTAAATCAAATTTAAGTCAGCTGGTGATACATGTTTGACCTCCCATTATTTAAAGCAATAAATTGCATTGTAGTGATTTGTTAATCTCGCCTTAAATCATCTAGCAACCTTTATAACTTTTTTTTACAAATCATGGGGTTTTATTTCTTCATTTTCTTACAAGTCCATAGAGTGCAGGCGATTACATCTTTGGCTTCCTACTCCACTCATTCAAGAACCCTTATTTCTGTTGAATATAAAATACAGTATTGTTTCTAAATTCATTTAAATATAGAAGACCACATTCTGGCTATAACTGCTTTATTCCAAAGGATAGCACAGCTAGTCTTAACAGCCCACTTTAAGATTGCATCTCTGAATCACAAAACAAACAGAAAATTAATCACATAGTATTTGTGATCTTTTATCAAAAAGTATCTAAGCCTGTGTTAGCATATTTACTAAGACAAATTTAATTATGAGAGCAGAGGTCCTATTTTACATCACAGCCACCTCACATTGCACTTCTACCACAGTTTGGCCAGGAAATTTCAGGAATGACATGAACGATCATTGTTTGATATATGATGTAAATAAACAGGTTCACTTCCTGTGACACCACTTTAAAAAAAAAAGAAAGATAGGGGAAACTATGGAATATAAAGTATATGCATAACTATGGAAAATAAAGTATCTCCATGGTACTTCCAGAAGAAGAAGTTCAGAAGTCAAAAGTCATGAGACTATGAAAAATGTCTTGTTCTATATAAAAAGCTAAGTCTCAATTATTCACTATCATCAGACTTCTTAAAAATTCCTTTGGCTCAACATCCCCGTGATAGCGAGTTTTGCCAGCTTGTAAAAACCTGCTTCCTGGACTGTTGGTTGCAGTCTGCAATCAACACAAGAGTCCCTGGCAGAGGACCCAGAAAAGTCACGGTCCTGTGCATTGGGCATCATAACAGGCCTAGGGAGAGACGCAGCACCATAATCACTGTCATGTGGGCAAGAGCAAAGACTCAAACTCATTTGATGGTGTGGCTGCTAGGCCCGGATTAGATGGGTCCACTTTCAATCCTGGCTGAACTAAACAGGATGCACATTGTTCACATGTAAGAGGTTAATTAGCAATGACTTGAGGCGTTTAGTCCCTCTGATTGCAAAAGGAAAAAATTCAGCTTTGTTTCCTGGCAATGAAGTTTTTCCAGCCTTCTGAAATGTCTCAGAAGGACTTTCCTCTTGCGATTCACAAGTAAAACCCCCCCATTCCTCACGTCAGACACTCCCCTTGCCACACTAAATTTTAAAGGGATAGTTCCCATTAACCAAAGCACAGATGGTAAAGCAAATACAGGCACAGCATCCAAACTTTGTGATATTTCAATACAGAGCTCTTAGGCCAATTTTTATTAGGTCAAGCTTTATCCTTTGGCCTTGAAAGATGTCTCAGGAGGTTTAAAATTAATTTATCCTACATCACCATGGTCTTCTGCTTCAGCTATCATCTCTGTTACTGCCTGTGTGGATCCCTCTTGCAAAGGAGCTCATGACCCCAATAGCAAATGAGTGCATTGACACCACAAGAGACCTCTACTTACACCAAAGCTTGCATTCACACTTCCGGACCATTCATATAACTAACCCACTACCTATGTCTAGTTCATCTTCCCTTTCATTTTTGCCACTGCACGTGGAAAACTTTAGGATGGGATTCTAGAGAAAAGCCCTTTCACAAGAGCAACCTCTAAAAAAAAAAAGGCTGTCAGCTGAACAGAAAGAAACTCAGGCAATTTATCTTGCAACTAAAGATCAAGAAGCAGTACTGCTAGTTATTCCAAAGAGTTATATTCCAAAAGGTTATTCTCAGTAATAATTCACTTTAACAACCCTTTATCTTATATCTATCTACCCTCTGGATAAGGAATTGGCTGGATGGTTGCACTCAGAAAGTTGTGGTCAACAGTTCAACGTCTGAATTGAGACCTGTGATGAGTGGCATTCCTGAGGGATCAGTATTGGGAATGGTGTTATTCAACATCTTTGTCAGCAACATGGACAGTGGGTTCGAATGCACCCTCAGCAAGTTTACCAACAACTCCGAGCTGTGTGGTGCAGTTGACGTGCTACAGGGAAGGGACGCCATCCAGAAGGACCTGGACAGGCTTGAGAGGTGGGCCCATGCAAGCCTCATGGGTCAAGGCAATCCCAAGCACAAATACAGGTTGGGCAGAGAATGGAGTGCAGCTTTGAGGAGAAGGACTTGGGGGTGTCGGTAGATGAAAAACCGAACACGACCCGGCAGTGTGCACTCGTGGCCCAGAAGGCCAGCTGTGTCCTGGGCTGCATAAGAAGCGTCACCAGCAGGTGAAGGGAAGTGATTCTGCCCCTCTACTCTGCTCTCGTGAGAGCCCACCTGGAGTACTGTGTCCAGGTCTGGGCCCCCCAATGCAAGAAGTACATCGAGTTGTTGGAGTGGGTTCAGAGGAGGGCCACGAAGATGACCAGAGGACTAGAGCACCTCCCCTATGAGGACAGGCTGAGAGAGCTGGGATTCTTTAGCCTGGAGAAGAGAAGACTCCAGGGGGACCTTATAGTGACCTTCCAGTACCTGAAGGGGGCTACAGGAAAGCTAGGGAGGGTTTTTTTACAAGGGGAGGGGCTTTTTAAAAGGGCATATAGCGACAGGATGAGGAGTAATGGATTTAAATTGGAAGAGGGCAGATTTAGATTAGATATTAGAAAGAAATTCTTTACTGTGAGGGTGGTGAGACACTGGAAGAGGTTGCCCAGAGAAGCTGTGGATGCCTCATCCCTGGAGGTGTCCAAGGCCAGGCTGGACGAGGCTTTGGGCAACCTGGTCTAGTGGAAGGTGACCCTACCCATAGCACGAGGGTTGGAACTAGATGATCTCTAAGGTCCTTTCCAACACAAACCATTCTGTGATTCTATCATTCTATGATCCTAATGCAACAGTACTACTCATTTTACAGCTTCTCTCCCAGAGGAGGAGAGACTTGAAAGGTTTGGTCCTGTAGAGCAGCCCATAACATGAGCATTTATTTAAAAGTTAAAATCACTTTTATAGCAAGGATACTGCTCTTCTAAATTTGGTGAATTTTACTCAGTTAAAACTCTGCTAAAGTGTAAACCTTTTACCTAACGTCACTCTTTCACAAAATGGTAAGTTATTTTAACTCCAAGATAGAGTTAGAAAATTGAACACCCATTGCCACAAAATGCATACAAAGCCAAACTAAAAGTGAAGCCATAATCATGACCTTATCTTCACAAATGGGACAGAAAATCACTATCTAGAAGACACTGTAAATATTTAACAAGAAAAATTAAAACTTGTCATCCTCGGGCTGATGCCTGTAACAAAAATCTTTGTCTTTTTATTTGAAAATATTATTGTATTTGTGTGTATGGAAAAACATTCAGTAAGATCAATCAGATCTTGTAAAATTATCTGTGATTTAGGTTTCAAATGGGCAGAAGCAATCTGGCAGATTTATCATAGGTCAGTAGTCAGAGCAGATTTTTTGAAAAAACACCGGAAGTGTTATAAAACTATCATATTTTCTGTGATGTTCTTGAAATTCAGAGCAGCCTACTTATGAAAACCTTGCAGGTTTGGGATGGTTTTATTTATTATTAGCTTTAGCTTTTATTATAACCAAAAGTGATCTCATTTTTATCTACATAGTCTGTTTCTGCTGCATGCTTGCAAATTTCATAAGACTCTCTTTCAACTAAACAATTTGAATTTTCTATTCATACACTCGAGACTGCAATCACTAGAGCTATTTGAAAAATGATATCACATGCAAGAGCAGACAAGGATTGATTCTTTTGTAAGCTATGAAAGAGGAAGACATTTATTGTTGTTCTTGTAGGGGAGGGAGGCTGTAATAATACAAGGTAAATGACACCCACAGATTTCAACTGCATTGTCAAAAACAGGGTTTGTTTTTAGAAAAACATGAAAATTGTCACACACTCTTATGGTTTTGCAGCTATCACTTATACTCACAAATTCAACCACATGTTTAGATTTTTTTTCTTTTGGTACTAAATCAAATTAGAAATATTACACCTACTTGTGAACAAACTAAAACACAGGTATTTAAAACTGCAGAGACCAAATGTTCACATGATCTCAACAACATTAAGTCATACGTGTGGACATGCAGAATTAGTCTGAGTAGCATCTTTCCAAATAAATCAGCCAATATCAGTGATCTAACCTATGGGGTGATGTAGCTCGCAACATCGCTCAATGCATCAGAATCTGACCCATAACTTTCTGTTTGGATAGAGAAAACCAAACAAGCATTATCACTGCCCAGCATACACAGAGAAACAACCGTGTACTAAATGACACCTATGGGAAAGTTCTCTGTTAATCATCTCCTGGAAAAGGTTAATCTGCATGGTCTCACCTCTATCATTTGTAGCAGTCTTTTACACCCCGCAGAGATGAAGCCTTTTAGTTACAGACCTACCTTCTCCTTGTTCTGTGCAACTCTGTATGTCTCCCAAAGAATGGGACACACCTGAAAAGCACCATCTTTTGCTTCCACCCTTCAGGAAAATGCTGACAGTTTGCCAAGCAGCGATATTGATGTTCACAGTCCCTTCTGATGTTGTCTCCAACTATCTATCTCAGTTACAGCTGTAGGCACTTAATGGAGAACAGATGGGGCAGACGGGCTGATGCAAGAGTGTAACAGAACTGGCATGGGTCACCATCCTTGCCAGCCCCCAGCCCAGACTTCAAGCATGGCACATGGTGTCTGGTTGTCCCCATTCTCATTGAGGTGTCTCAGAAGGAACTGGAAAATGCCATCTTCTAGTGGCAGACAGTAGGGATCTCTCTTCTGACACAAATCATGTAATACTGTTTCCCACACCATAACTACCTTGAAAGATCTGGGGTGTAAAAGTAGCAGAGAGACTTTTTTGATCTGGAAAACTGGAAAACGTAAGGTCATCAACATCATTTCTCAGAGAAATGTACCAATATGGATGATTCTCATCAGTAAGGACTTCTCCTGTACTAAATTAAAGTATAATCCAATGACAGCAAAAGAGTCTGTCCCAGCACTGCTAAGAAGAGAGGAGCTCATCCATAATGTGGGATACTTACAAAGGATATTTATTCTCGCCTTGGAACTGATCTGTACTAACCATGAAAAAATAAAAAGATATAAACAAAAAAATCCTTGAAGTTTAATTTCCCAATGAGAGGAAAGTGATACAACCTTAGAATTCTGCTGCCTGAAAATTCAGATGGCTTTCTGAGCAAAAAGAAATTCAGGAATACTATTGGATGTTATTTTTTTAAATTTCAGTTTTGTTATTAAAAATCAGTGTTGCATAGTTGTATTAACTAAAATGTATGCCATTCTACTTCATACCACTATGCCAGGTGTAAACATTATTCACTTTAGAAATTAATAATTTTGAAGATAGAATGCTGGTCATGTATATATGGGTAGGCAGGGAGCTATCAATGAATCTGGAGAACAAAAATTCACAGAACAAGTAGCTGCACCATTGTGTATTTTCTAACATTACTGTGTCCCAAACCCTTGCAACTCCCAAAGAGCTCAGCTATTGTATTAACATGTGACCAAATCCATCAGAAAAATAATTTAAGCAGAAAAGATGAATGATAACTGGGAACAGGTGCAAGTCTGAAAAGCTTCTGCCTGAAGCAATTAAGAAAGATGCCTTTACCTGTTAAAACTACCCCAACAGGTATGGCAGCAGCTATGAAAGTATTGCTAGTTGATTAAAGAAACAAGAAGATTATGACAAATATAAATCAATGTGTAGGAATCATAGAAAATTGATAAGGGAAGGGAAGCAAAACAACTCAATATATCATTATGCCAGAGCTAAGGACAATTTAAAGGCATATTTCTCTATAATTAAGACAGAGAGGACACATACAATGGTGCCTCCAGAAAATTATAGTTCAATATCTCAAAAAAGGACAGATGATACCATTGTATGATGGTGAATAAATATTCTCCATAACAGCATGCTTAAGCAAGATGCTAAAAAACAACTGCTAAAACTATACATTATGTGTGTTGAGTTGCTGGGTAAGCTCCAAAGGACTGGCAAAAAAAACCAACAAAGAGCTAAGTTCTGACGATATCTTAAAAGAGTCAATAGAAAGTAGAAAAAAATATATGCCGGTGGCTGGACTCTTAATAAGGAATTTAACTGGGGTAATAAAATTCGTGCTGATGAGTATGGGTTTACAGGGAGTAAAACGTGCTTATAATTTCATGTCTATTTTTACAAAAAAATAAATTGAAGTATAAAAGTAATAAGGTTAATGAAACATATGTTGCCAAGATTATATACTTTAGCATAAGTGTGATTGCTTCTAGGTAACTGGGACCTGGTTGCGAGTCCAAGTGGACAAACTGGTTCTTCTGAGAAGTACCACCAAAATATACGAATATAGATGCGTCTTGCAAGTAAATTAATCTAGTCCCACTGCAGCTCCACAGCAATATTTTGCTTTGCTTTGAAACTAAATACAGAGTTGCAGAGGAACTTGTCACCTGATCTCTAGATCTGTTCCTGTTCCAGCTTCAAACAGCCTGCAGCTGCTGCAGACTTGGAGCTTATGAAGAGAGCAGAAGATGGTGGAGCAGATTTTTCTCTCTCTCAAGGAGAAGAAAACAAGTGAAAAGACCAAAGCTACTAAGCTCTATCTTCTTTCTCTTTTTCGCCCTCTGATACGCTACTGGAAGAAGTGAGAGAAAAAAGAAAAAAAATAAAGAAAAGCCAATCAGGACTTACTTTTTCCAACCAGAGCTGAAGGAAGCTTGGGGCTTCTGACATTCTGGTATCATTAAGAAACATACTGCTTTAGAGTAGCAGCACTGGGGATGCTGGTAATGCTGGTCCCCCATGACTTCTTGCTCCTTCTGTTGCCAACTCCACTGTCCTGCTGCCAAACCTTCCTCAATCCCTGCAGGAAAGAAGGGAAGAGAAAAGAAAGGGCAACAGTGCAAGGGCATGGTTTCCAAACCAACTTTTCTCAGACCTTTTCCTTGAATCATTTCCTCTGATATTGTCTAGCCAGAGGCTGACCTCCAAATCATATGAAGTCTAACGACTGCTATAACTGTCCTTCGCCCTCATTTCTCTAACTGCATCATCGGACTTTTTCATGTTTCCACTGAGTTAACTCATTATTTCATCTTTCTTATTAGACTTCCCCCTATTGCCCCGCTCCAGCTACCAGATGTATGAGTTTACTTTGCTGTCAAGTTCCCCTCTGGGACTCTCAACACCTGCAGCCCAAGCAGGCACATACACACACACATCCCTCTCCCTGTCAAGCATGTTAATTTCCTCATTGCTTCTCCCTGCCCATAAGAAAAACCCCTTCACAAAACCCTGCTTTGCAGCCTGCCTTCAAGCATATTCCTCTCGTGATGCATACACACAATGGCCATCCCCAATGGCAAAGCAAGGAGTGGTCTGAGATTGCCAAGGTGGTTAGCAAGAGAAAAAAAGTCAACAGGTAGAAGTCATTACATTACTTCTTCCAGTAAAAAAGTGGCTCTAATATGTGGTAGCCACATTAGGCACAGGTTTAATAAACTTAGTTAACTCGATTTCCTTGAGCGTCCCTGGGTGAACATGACCTCTGTTTCCATCTCTGCGCCCGTGCTTGTTAACATGCTCGGAGCACATCTACCTGCTGCATAGGTTCTGAAACACTGCCTGTAAACTTTGTCTTTTCTTACGTGTCCTTGTCTAGGGCAAGGTAGCTCCGATCTTTTTCTGAGGCTTTTTAAAAGCTGCATTTTTAAGGAGCAACAGCAAGCTCACCTTTATGCTTGGTTTAAATCCCACGAGGACTATGGGCTGTATGACTCTTCCAGCACATACTACTTTGCAGGCAAATTAAGTTTTACTGAGTGGATGCTTACCCTCCCTTTAGCCACTGAGATACTGGACAAGTACAGTTTAAACATAAATCTAAATTTTGTTCATTGTTTCTAATTCATCTTTATTTCCAACACAATAGAACATAAATCTGATCATGCAGCTTGGATAATATCGTTGTTCACTTTATAACCATGGCTCACCGTCACACTGGACAAGATCACACAGGGGATAAGGTCACGGAAACTCTCTGTGTGTCTTCCACCCTGTGATGTTATCAGGTACTCAACCCTAAAGCAATAGAAACACACTGATAAAAAGAACTGTGGGGAACTGTGATAATAAATCAACTCAACTGCAGAGAAAGTGCCAGGGAAAACAATATTGATTTTTTTTTACAAGTCAGCGCACAGATTTGTCAGACAAAAGAATAGAGATGTCAAAACCCACAGAATCAAACATACTAATATTAAGAGAAAAACAACCCCACTACCTACAAAATGCTAGAATGTGTGCATTGTGATGTTTATCAAGAGGAGGAATGGTATTTTATCATACTCAGAAAATTTAAAGGAAATGTTTATACAATCTGTGTTTTGCAGCTGCTGCTTGCCCCTCACACTGATTTTACATTAAAGCGTCTTAGTAGGGTCAGGCAGAAGGGGAGTTAGAGTCCACTGCAATGGGAAAGTGCCTGTGGCCCTGTGAACAAAGGATGCTTCACTCCTCACCTAAGGGAGGTGACTCATTGGTCATCATCAGTGACCATACAGTTACCTCCCCAGGTGGTAGTAAAGTATCTTGCCCCTCTTCAGCAACTTAGAGGAGTTTTCTTTCTGAAATGGCCATGTTACGCTCCTGGAAAATAGGGGATTGATCAGGGCAGGTCAAGCAGACAATACCATATGGAGAGAGAAGAGATTTAAATTCTATTCCACTAAAGAAATGAAGTATTAAAACTATGTAACCAATTATAATAAATACACCAGATGATATCATAAACTTCTATTCTCTTACTGAGGATCCTAACAAAGTAATAGTTGTATGAAATGCCAGGTATAAGAATAGAAATGCCTAGCAGTTCAGAACAGTGTGTCACCTGCTATCTAAGACTTAACTTTAATAAATTCAAAAAAACTAAGGTCAGAAAAATGCTTACTTCAAGTATTGTGTCCCATGTAAGAAAAGTCCTTAACTTTCACACTATTCCTCTTATTTGTATGCCCAAAACCTGTTTGGCTGAATCAATTATTTTAGAAAGACATTCAGCATTGATTTGAAGACTTCATAAGGTGTAGAAATCATCAGTTCTACTGGTAATCTGTGCTAATGTTTCCGTGCTCTCCCTCTTAAAAATTAGGACTAACTTCTCATTCAAATTTCTGTGCCTTTAACTTACTGCCATTAATCTTTTCTCTCTCAAATTACAGAGCATATGATTTTCTCAACATTAAGGCATTTGGGAATTATAATCGCATCACATTCAAATCTTTTTAGAAAAAATTGATAGATTCAATTCCTTAAAACTCTCACTATAACTTATTTTCCTCAGCACACAGTTGGTTTTGTGTCCCTTTTACTTAACTACTCCAATACTCACGTGGATGTAGGTTGCACGTATGATTGCCTGGAGATACACTGGTGCCACTTCCCCAGTTCACAAGACTTCAGCTCCTTTCGTGTTACTGCCAGTGGGGTACCAGGCACACAAACAGCTACATGCCATTGCACAAGCGCAAGGTGTGAACTAATATTGAATCACAAATCAAACCACTGTAAAAACACCATGCTTTAGCATCTACTGATATTCTTTAAATTTGGCATGATGTTTTCATTTGTTTGGCCTTGCTTTTATCTGCGTGCTTTTATTTCTATTAAATGGGAAGCAATGCTGACAAAGAAGGAAATAAATTTCCTGTTTCATCTTCACAGGGTGATCACAAGAATCTTGTGTAGGAAAGAGAGTATAATATAAGGAGCAGAGCATTTCTGGACCTCATTGTAAAGGCAAATAGCCGTCTTGATTTTCAACACCTATCCTTCACCAGCTGCCCAGATGCTAAAAGAATTATGATCTTTCAAATATTCTTGAATTTTATCTGTACGTTCTTTTCAGTGATGGTATTTTTATTTTCCCCTCTTTTCAGTCTCTGAAATGGTTACTCCAAACATAGACATGTAATGCACAGAAATAGTTGACATTTATTTTATCCCCAGGTATTCAACCCTCCTTTCCCCCCGAACACTCAGCAAGTCCATTCAGATTGTGGCTGTACTGAGCTCAGTAAAACATCTTCTGGCAGTAGTTCCCCCTTTCGAGCTCTCGTGAGACCCCACCTTGAGTACTGTGTTCAGATGTGGGGCCCCCAACATAAAAAAAGACATGGACCTGTTGGAGAGAGTCCAGAGGAGAACCACAAAATTAATCAGTGGGCTGGAGAACCTCCCCTATGAGGACAGGCTGAGAGAGTTGGGGTTGTTCAGTCTGGAGAAGAGAAGGCTCTGAGGGGACTTGATAGCAGCCTTCCAGTACCTGAAGGGGGCTACAGGAGAGATGGGGAGGCACTCTTTACCAGGGAGTGTAGTGAGAGGACAAGGGGTAATGGGTATAAGCTAAAAGAGGGTAAATTTAGGTTAGACATTAGGAAGAAATTTTTCACTGTGAGGGTGGTGAGGCACTGGAACAGGTTGCCCAGGGAAGTTGTGGATGCCCCATCCCTGGAAGTGTTCAAGGCCAGGCTGGATGTGGCTTTGAGCAACCTGGTCTAGTGGGAGGTGTCCTTGCCCATGGCAGGGGGTTGGAACTTGATGATCTTTAAGGTCCCTTCCAACCCTAATCATTCTATGATTCTATGATTCTATGATTCTTTCCAAGCTTCCCCCATTTAAAACATATCCACGCCATAAGCCACACAGCAAAACACTCCTGTGCTTGAGGTTCCGTTCTCACAGGGACACTTCCAGTTACTAAAGGAAAGTGCAGTGCGTTATAGCCAAAGTCATAGGTGGAGCTTTCAGCACAGTGAAGCAGCTCCCTGTGCTGTGAATTCTTCACACAGTGCGGTCAGTCGCTGGCCACACCACTGCATTAGAACCTCTTCACAACGGGGAGACAGCACACAGTTTGAAACACAGGATGGTTAAAAAGCCAATATTTGAGAAGGCTTACAGTTAATTTTGTTTGCTTGGCACAGTATGAAAGCAACTGCCTTTCCATGATGTCTTAATGAAAAAGCGGTTCAGTGGTAAATAAAATTTCAGAAGCAGAATCTGGGTCTTTCCTGTTTGTTTTGTTTTTCAAGCGAAGTAAAATACTGTTAAAGTGAGGACTATTAAGGCAGCCATCCTTCAGCAACTTAAAGGCTCTGAAACCAACTAACACCTTTAAAAAAAAAAGGGTGATAGTGCTAAATGCACTATGGACAGGAGAAACACAAGCCATTGGACTGGCAGAGCAAGACTTTTCTGAATAAACACCTACATCCGATAGATGATATCAAGAAGGAAATAACAAGACTTGATGGAAAATATGCTGTTTTGAAAGTACACTGGTTTGTTCTTGTTCATGAGGCCTGACAAGACACCAAAAAATTTCTGTGGATATTGTCTGGGCTGTTCACTACCCGGACTTTTGAATTCAAGCCCACAGTTCAAGACTATGGAGGCTTGGAAAAATTCCACCAATATCTCTAACAGTTGATTCATTGCACTTATCTATATATTTTTGTAAAAATATCCAGACTTAAAAAAACATATCACAGTACCATACTTCTTAGACATAATTAAATGTATTATCTGTTATATTAACAAGAAATTGTCTTTCCTGTTACTCTTTCCTTAGAAATGTTTTTCTCACCCTGCCATCTAATGATTAAAGTGAATGCCTTCCTTTCTTCTGCCATCCTGCATTCCCCTCTTGGGGGGAAAAAAAAAGAAACACCAACAGAAAATGATTCCCTGATTGTTTATAAAGAGAAGTAGAAAAGTCTCAACCACGTAGGTCTTCTTCAAGAATTTTATATAACAAGTCCATACCACTTGTATATTAGAAACAAATTCAAACCAAATTTATGTTCCAACTGCTTGAAAAAAATCACAGCACACTGATTTCATAATCTGAATGCTTTATTTTTCCATTTCAAGCGTGTGATTCACAACGTGGGCAGCTATACAGAATACTGCACCAGGGACTGAGTCTTTATTCTCTTCCTGAATCTCCGTATTCCCTGAGCTCAGACCCAGGCAGCAAAATTCTGTGCCTGTTCCTTTACAGCTCCAACTGGTCCATTCCTTCCCTCCTTCTGAGTCTCCTGCCTTGCTCAGTTTTCCCCATCTGCCAATATGACATCAACATACAACACTGTATGGCAGAGGACCAAAACATTCATGACAAATTCATTTTGCTCAGCCTGCACAGCTATTTGTCTGTTTTAAAGCTATTGTAAGTTATCCTTACGAAAATGTAAGACAAACACAACATGCCTACTGGCATTTTTCCTTCACAGCAGCACGTCTTATGAGCCTAACAAGGCTCATCCATCATCTACACTAGCCAAGGACTGAGGTGAAAGGTCAGGAGTCAGGGTTTGGAGAAAGTCAACTGTAAGGGGACAGGAGGCATGCTGATAGGGAAAAGATTGTATCACTGTCATCTACTGGCAGCAGTGATTGACAAGGACAATCTTGTATGACAATTATCCATTTATTTCATACTTTCCTTTTGTTCTCCACATTTGTAAGATGCAATAATTACTGTTGGAAGTCTATGAGAGGCTTTTATGACTTCTGCCATGTGTACAGTGTACAGCATCTGCTCATCCTTTAGAGGTGACCCCTATTTTAGGTTCCAGGTTCAGTCATTTTGCCTTACACAGATGATATTTCTTTTTCCTCCAGAGGATTCAACAAATATGTGAAAGAAAGCAGGTGGTGTTGCCACTGCCAGATATTCCTGATAGCACTGTCCTGGATGTTTTTCTCTGCAGGTATGTTCTTTTAAAAAAAACTCATCACCACTTTAGACTTTCTTAATTCCCACAAGCTTTATAAAGTAAGTCTCTCTGAAGAAGGTTTGTCTTTTACTCACAAATATCCAAAATAGAAACTTGGCAATGGTTTTCCTATTTTTAAGACAATTGCTCTCCATTATTCCAAATCTCTTAACCAGAAGATACGACAGCCTAACCAGTAAAAACATGTTCCAGTTTTTTCATTTAGTTTATTCTGAAAATTAAGGAGCAAAACAACAGCAGTATGTATGTGATTATCTTAAGAAAAGAAAGATGTCTCAGCAGAGTCTGCTGAACAAAATCTGTTCCTTTTCCCTGAAAAAATGTCCTGTATCATAAAAGCAGTAAACAGTAATATAAATAAAAGTTTACCAGGTGGCATGACCTTCATTTCACAGTCCAAAGAACAAGTGATAGGGACACTGATCTCAGAGAGGTGTTTTAGGAAAACATATGCAAAAAAAATACAGAGAAATAGGGTAACCTGGATGTAAAGGCGATAGCCTCCACCTCTTAAACTACTGACATAAAGGCAGAAACAGAACCAGGGTCTGTGACTGCATTTTGAGGATCCAAGGGCAAGGTCTAAAATTCAAAATATAAGGAGAAGGCAGTCCTTAAAGAAAAATAATCAGAGAATTTAAGACCTGAAGGGATCCTTCAACCACTCAGTCTCACTTATCGTAATACACGTTATGTGTCTTCCAGCTATCTTATGCTGCACTCAAAAACTTCGACTTGGCTAAAGTAACATTTGCCCCAGATCTTGCTGACAAGTGTCAGGTGAAGATCCCACCATCCACCCCAGAGTACATTTCAGTGCTTGCCCGGTCTCGCTGCGTGGTGGCAGCTCCCAGGGAGTCTCTCCCATTGTACCTTTCCAGACGGAATGAAGATCTATTCAACAGTCAGCATTTTTTTCACCTCAGAAATACTTACGCACAGCAATCAAGTTACCACAACCTTTTGGTTTTCCTTCTCTCAGCTGAACAGCTGGAGGTTTCTAAATCTGCCCTTTGAAAGCCTTGACATCATTTTTGCAGCTCATTTACGCACTGGCCCTGCTTTTAAAATATGACCAAAGCCACACTGTGGGGAACAGAGCAGTATTTAGTTTCTCAATATGTGTCTCACTGACTTGGTTAAAGAGGTAAAAAATCACCTAGTCATTGATCCTCTGTGCTCATACCTAAGGGTCACATGGGCCATTTTGTCAGCATATCACTGAATTCAGTAGTTATAAAAGAAAAAAAAATGCTGTAAAAATGCTGTTAGTGTTCCAGCATGCTGCAGTTTGTACCTAAAAATTAGGTCATTTATGATGTGAATGTCAAAAATATCACATTCCTTTTTTCAAAATCCCAGCCCACAATTAATTGGAGATACAGAACCAAGGAGGTGATAGTAGAGAGTGCTAGTCTTTCTTTCAGCCGTAGCCTTTCTGGTTTATGTACTTGCCTCCATTTCCGTGGGAAGTATTTAATCTTTCAAAATGTTACATCCCGTTTCATTCTATTATTGTTTCAAGTAGGATTTATTATACCAGGACTAACCACACAGTTTTGAGAACGGTGTCCTGGCTTAAGCTGGGACAGTTAACTTTCTTCATAATAGCTAGCAAGAGGATGTGTTTTGGATTTTTTGCTAAGAAGAAAGCTGATAAAAGTGATGTTTATGCAGCTGCCAAGGTCTTTCAGCTTCTCTGGCTGTCCGCACACAGGAGAAGCTGGGATGGAGCACAGCCCCAGTTACTAGCCCAGGATTTGATCTTAGGTTGGGGATTGAGACTCAAAGTGGCGAATGATCTATTTCATAACATACACGTCATGCCCAGTACACAGGTGAGGACCCTCTGGAAGACTGGAGCTTTTGGTTCCAGATCTCTTTCTCTCCAGGTTGTCTCAGTTCAGGTAGTCTCTCTCCCAAGCACTCCTGCCCTGGTCAGCTCTGGGTCTGGGACGCTCAGACTGTTCTGTCCCTTCCGTGAGTGCAGTTTCAGGATTCTCCCTGCTCCTGGATCGTTAGCCGGGAACAGGCTGAGCCTTGGTCATCAGGTGGGGGGGGGCAGTATCACTGTGTATCACTTATTTGTATATTTGTATATACACTATTATTTTCAATATTATTGTATTTATTATTAGTTATTAAATTGTTCTTATCTCAATGCATGGGTCCTTTTTTCCATTTACCCCTTTAATTCTCTCCCCTTGGCTGGGGGCCAACCCACACACAAATGGTCAAACCACCAGCAAGTTATTAATCTTGGATATACATTCCAAGAAAACTGTGTATAAAAAATAAAGAGTAACTTATGGATTTTAGCCTTTAGTGGGACATTCTTCTTCTGTGCCCGGCTCCAGAAGACTTAAGCCCATCAGCCGGCACATTTAACTCCCAGAAGGCAGCAGAGGAAAGGTTCATGTGAAAAAGCACCTGATTGCTGAAGGAGCCACTCCATACAACTATTAATCCCCAAGAAGGACAACAGAGCTTACACTGAGAGTGAAATATGTGCAATTGAGGATGCTACCCATTTCATTATTGACTGCTGAATGACCCCACACTGCAACCTGCTGCAAGGAAGCAATGATTCTCTTTTCCTCCTTTGCTTGTTTCTTTACACTGAAGTTACAGGGTCTGGAATTTTAGCATCACAGTCAGGCCGCCTTTTCTTAAGGATTTCTGGTTCTTGTTTGTGTAGGCAAGTTAAGTCAAGACAATTTTAATCAGAATTCTTGACTATGAGAAACTGGGGGGAGAACACACCTACCACCCATTTAGAAAGATTTTTATTTGCAATTGTATAATACATTTCAGTGAGTATTTTGGACCATTAAAATCAGTATCAGTCTCACTTGTGAATTCAGAGTCATCCAGGCTGAGAATAATCCAAAACCCAGGCCCAGGGTCTTTATTACTCATCAGACATAGCAAAAGTTAATGCCATCTTAAGAGTGGAGGGGTGCTTTCCCCCTGTTGTCAAACTCAGCGTAGCTCTAGGAGCTGATCAGGGATGCCCAGAGCACATTGAGCCATTTCTGGTTCCTCAGGGATCTTAAAGCTGCCCACAGAGCAAGATCTTACACAGCTTAGACCAAATGTTTAAAATAAGGACAGAAATATTAACTTAAGAAATAGCTCAAAGCTTCTTCCCCCTTTTATCTAAAAAAGTTTGTCATTTTCTTTTAATCACAAAACACAAATTCTAGGCTCATTCACACCATTCGCAGTGTATTTTTTAGCTGTCCTTCTCGCCACATAAGTAAGATTTTCTTTTAAAATACTCTTAAGCTTAGAGTCTTGAGTTTCTCTGTCTCTACTCTCAATTACCTATTCACCTCTGGTTGTATGTAAGGTTATCCAGATGACTCGAGACGTTTCAAGCACTCTGTTTAAGCACTTCGGAAAAATCTCACTGGGCACTTATCTATCTATTGAATATATTATTTGGTGTTTTAAGTCTGTTCTTTAATGAAGCACACAGGTAACTGGGCTTAATTTTGTGCTTAATGAATAGATACTTCTGAGGAAACAGTAACTTGAAATAATCTGCCATTATAGTTAATATAATCCATGTATAATGTAATTTTATTCATGTAAATAATACAAAGAAATATGTTTTCCCCAATTCAGTTTTAGATTTACAACATTTTGTCTGCATAACACAAAAATCATACTTTTAAGGTGTTGCCTGAGTTGTACTTTTGTCTCTTTCTGACTGTCACAATGACTCTCATTTTGGGGAGCTGACTTCCCTGAAAGCACAGAACACACTTTTTGACTCCAAAGATCCACTTAAAAGAGGAATCGCTGGGTTTTTGAGCCCAGATCACCGTCAAGTCTTACACTGTGCCATGTATTGGTGACACACTTCAAACAGAGACTAAAGTCAGAACAAGAAGTTGGTCCTCGATCCAAAGAGGTTACAACCTAAGACTCAGCAGCGGAAAACAGAGGGATGAGGTATACAGAGAAATACAGGGAGGCAATGCAACGTTGCTCTGTGTGATGTATCAGAGTCAAACCACACAAACAGCTTCTGGTGGACCGTGTAGCCTAGTTGGTCTTTCTGGAAAGGTAGATGTGAATCCAGTAAAAGAAATGCTTGCTTCCATCAAAGACCTGCAGTGTCCAAACTGGATGTGAGTTATGTACCCACCACCATTTTAAAAGAGACAACGAGGTCACAAATTTGCTTTTGCATTATTACAATTTGGTTTTGCATGGTTACTTGTGATTCCTATTCCAAGAACTTAAAAGTTCACAAACCTACAGGGGCAAAGATCCTGTGTCAAACTACTATTACATGACACTATGTCAGAGTACTTAAAATATGTTGAAAGAGCACATGCCAAGCATTTGATGGCTAAATTCTATTTAGCAATCTGAATCAGAAGAACATTTTAATTTCCCTGAAGTACACCTGTGGTCACCTCACATATTTCCAAGTTCTTTTCCAAGCCGTGTTCTCTCTCAATATTTTTCAAAATCTCTGAATATCCTTTTTGATTTGGAAGATAATGTCTATGTAACCCCTCATTGCATCCTATGACATTTTAGTATTGTCCTTGGCTCGTATTTACCTAGTTTTGTTTCTCAATGAAGAATAAAGACAGCAAACTCCAACAGTTAAATGAAATTGGATAGCACCAACTAAATAGACTTTTTCTCAGCATTTGATTAATCTCTCCAGTTGACAGATAAACTTAGTAGGATCACTTCATATGTAAAGCTGTCTCTATGCAACTGTCAATCACACACATCATCAGGTGTCAGATATTGTATTCTAACATTTTTATAAGGCTTAACTTGTGCTACATGCCATATCTGACATGCCATTCAATGCACCACCTTTTTGAACAAAAAACCCACAACCTTGCTATGTTCATTGCAATAATGAAATAGAATCATAGAATATCTCAAGTTGGAAGGGACCCATAAGGAACACCAATGTAGATATTTTTATTAATGATGGTTCTCCTAAAAATTTTGGGTTTATATCTACAGTCTTCTTTGATGAGGAACATCTTGGATTTCTGGCTCTGTTACAGAATGGATTGCATAGCTTTAAATATTCTGTATCTGATCCTATAATATTCTAAACATTTTTAAATACTCTTATCCGGTAATAAAATCATGCATAATAAAACAGTATCAAACTCTACTTTGGTCTACTCGCTCTCTCTATTATAAAGCATTAAATATTAAACCATTTAGATAAAAGAAAGAAGGAAAAGAGGTACTTTCCTTATCATAACTTAGCATTAATATTTCATTAAAGTCCAGACGTGACATATTACTAAATAGTGACTTTTTTCAGGAGTATTTCTTCTTATCACTTCATCTTTAAATCCCAATATTACAAATTATTTTTTTTGTACAAAACATTTAAATTTTAAGACAAAAAAGTTACAGGATTCTGTGTTTCTCAGACTTTTTATGAACTGTGCAAGACTGAACTACTGTCAAAATCATATTGGCAATATTTCCGTATTTTTGAAAATTTCCAAGCATTTTAGTTTTTTTAATTGGATAGTTATAGTTGCACTGAATGACATTCACTTTTATTTTTTTAAACATTTTTTTTTAACAGAGATGTAAAACTTTAAATGCAAACCTTTGCTCCAGAAACAGGGAATGAATGGTCATTTTATCTAGTGATTTGAATGAGAAAGGCAGGAAGCCAATCATTCATTCAACAGTTTTTTTCTGAATATATAAAAATAAACAAGTAAATTCAGCTATCAAGTTTTTATTTCTCCCCAGGTCATTGACCAACTCATAACCACGTCCCCTGATTGGAATTACTGCAGCTGTCTTTTCCACAGGCTTTTCATGAGTGTACACAGTATTTCTACTGATGGCTTAGCTTTCCAAAGGCATGGCTTTTTTTTTTTTTATTTATTTTCTGGAAATACATGATCTGTAGCCTGTTACTACCTGTATTTATATCACCACGAGCTCTTTCCATTCTATAATTGTTAAGTACTAAGGTTGTATTAATGTTCTGGTGAAATGCTTTGTGTCTTGTTAGTTGCATATGCTTCAGCCAACGTGACCCTAGCACTTAATTGTTGTGTTATGCTCTCAGGTCAGGGACTATTCAAAACATGAGAATTTTATTAAGTTGTAGCTGCAATTTTATCTCATTTAAAGGACATTATAGTCTATATGTACTTTCCTCATCCTAAGGCTGTTTCTTAATAACTTTAGCTTGACAGTTAATAATGTAGCAAGTGCTTGCATTACTTTTAGTGCATTGTGTAGGAAAGGGAAGTGACCCTCGGGAGCCTGTATTATTTTGCTGAGATAACTGCACACGGTGAAAGAGAAATAGCTGGTTCACCCATGCACGTAACACAGAGCACACACACACACAAAGAGAGAGGAAACGGCGAGACAGGTAGGCGTACGATACAGGCACAACACAGACAAGGACAAGATTAGTGATGATATGCTTATCATCCCTGGACAGTTCATATCCTTACAGTTATACCTCTGGTGGTCAGGAGCTTTTGCAAAGAATGTGGTGACCTATTTGTTTTACTTGGTGGGAACAAAAGGGATTTTTAGGACATCTTTTGAAATTGGAAAATGAAGACCTGGATGACCACACAGAATACAATAAAAAAAATATTTCAAGCTCTTGGGACAGATAATTTTTTTTTTTCCTTTACAACAAAACCTTTACCTGTTTCTGCTGTTACTGTCCACTGCCCTAGCCACAAATTCTTGACTCACTCTGTCAGGCACTGTTTAGACAGACATATATCCTTGGCACCTAAAAGCTCCTAGGCTGTGAGGAAGTGCAGTAGGACACCAAAGGAAAAAGAAAAAAGAAAAAAGATATGAAATGAGAAGTTGGAAAGATTATGACGAGTAACTAATTCATGTTATTACTTCATACAAAGTTCTTCTACGAAGGTGGAAAGCATTTTTAGTAGAACAAACTGAATGGGTTAGGTAGTGGTATTTTTCATGCTGTTTCCTTTGCTTACTCAAACAGAAAAAAACAGGTCAATATTCACAAAGATAAAAGCACAAATATCGGGGAGGAGGGGGGATTACAACAAGCATTGCAATCACAGACAATTTACTTTCTATATTATTTATAGACAAAGCGGAAAATTAACACAAAGTTTAGCTACTTTTGCTCTCTATGGCTGTATGAAACAAAGCCACAGAAGTAGTTTTCTTATTTATATGTTCATTAATAACAGGCATCGATCAGCCTAATTTCAAGTGCACATTTACACACCACTGCTGAAGTTATTAAACTCTGTTATTCACTTTTCCCATTAAATTATTAACTCACAATTGTTTTCAAAAACATTTTATAAGGGCTGCCATAAAATTACAGAATTTAGAAAGGATGCTGCTTGACATTTCCTTTGCAATTGTTTTCTGTAGAAGACAGTAACTAAAGATCAACTCCACCAAACTAAAAATGTACTGTAATCCATAAAAATCATGCATCATAATGAAGATCTGTGATGAAGCAAAACTTGTGTTGCCTGACAAACATTTTATACATAAACATAGGAGAATTTTCACTTTCCTAACTCGTGTTCACATCACTATATTCCAGTGCTCAGCTTTTGCAAGAGATGGAGTTAATTAACATCCTTAATTGATTGTCAAAGGAAGGAATTTCATTTCTTCACTCTAATTCTATTTCCATGTAAGTCAGAACACACCATCGACAACAGGGGAGCTGCCCTTGTCATTTATTCAGAAGTATACCCAAGTTCACAGGTAAGATTAACCAAGTCTGTCAGTTTATTTTGCTGGAATGGCCTAATCCCATAGCCAACTTCAACACACACATAATGATTTATTCCTGAGCTCCAGTGTGGAATAAACTGAACTGTTCCCCTGAGAGATAAAAAGAGATACATAAGAGACAGACAATATTATTATGAACCACATCACATTACAATTCTCTACCTAAGACAGTCATTCAGCACTGTCCTTGCACCTTCATAAACTCCAAAATATCTTGTAAAAACAGAAGATCCCCTTGATGGCATAATGTAAAAATCCCAGTCTGCTGCGCTGTAAAGCAGCCTTCTGATGAGTTTATTACCAAAACAAAACAAAAAAAGTCATAACTGCATCAAACGGTAAACCGGAGCAGCCTGTGGACTGGTAGAGACCGCAGACCTGGTAAACATCTGCAGGGACCTGAGCTGAAAGTTTGCTACCAGGAAGATATCATGGCAGCAATACAGGAGAATGGTCTGGGAACTCACAGCTGCCAGCTATTAGAAAAGCATCAAGAAATGCAACTTCAAAGTGAAAAATATGAAATCTCTGCAAAAGAGGTCATAAGATGCCAGTGAGCATTCTGAATGAGCTACACACATGTGTCTGCAATATCTGGAGCTGCACAGTATCACTAGCCAGGAAGAAGCAAAAGAGGCCTTTGTGTTCCCTGACCCTGGCAATTACACGTGCTGGGGTCTCACTTCAGTATTGCCTCCAGTCCTTTTACCACTGTAAACATTACCTCATGGCTCCCAGAATCCCCGAAGTCCAGGACAGAAACACCTTCACTTCCCCAGGCTCTCTCTCTGCCAGTGCAGGTTTTAAAACCTACAGCAGACCCCTAGCACCCTGCATCCGTGCTCTCGGCATTTTCCATCATGGTGAGTCCCTGCCTCCAGTGAAGGAGATCATTCCTGTTCCTGTGGGCATCCTCCACTTGTGTGACTGGCTGCAAACAATGGTGGCCTTGCCTAAACTGGGTGAGAGACAAGGGCTTTGGAAGGCACGAACAGGGGTAGCTCTCTTCAGCAGCACAGATTTCAAGCCAGCTACATCTGCTGCGATGGGCCATCTGTGGGAATCAGAGCTGTCCGAAGAGCTTGCCGTAGCTGTGTAAGGCCCAGTGTTTTCCGCACCGATGAACGTCCTTGGGATGGCACTCTCCTAAAGGCTATTATGACACTGAAAACAAAAGTAAAGTATCTGCAGTACATAGGGTTTCCCAAATAACTGTCAGAGATACTTTTAATCTGTTGACTCCTTAAGATGACTATCTAGAGCAGCAGATTATACATGCATATACCTCTCAGCATTTTTTTTCCCCTTATCAATTATTTTCTGGTCATAAGGCTATAGAATTAAGAGACAAACATGGTCAAATAAAATTGCCCGGTCTATCTTCTGCATGTTTGGGCAACTTCAATCATGCTATTCTCCAAATAACATAAAACTCAAGTTACACAAATTTCTGAGGATGCATTTTTTTAATTTTTTTTAATTAAAGACAGTTTTAAAAAGTTTCAGAATGTGTTATTTATGAGTCTTCATTAATTTAATAATTTTGCTAATTGTTAATAGAACTCCTATGGAAAAATACACTTTTTCCTTGAAGTTTATGAATTATCTTAAATTTCCTTCAATCTTTCACTTAAATTCTTTGCCCATTTCAATTTTTCTTTTCTTGTCGTATTTCACTCCTGACTTTCTACATTATTATTTAGTTCATTCCTACATTGCCATTCAAACAAACATATATAGTTTCAGACTTTTGAGCAGATCTTCCTTAAGTCCTTTTTCTTGTTCAGAGAACATCCAGTTTACAGAACATTGAGACATACCAGCTACCTTTAGTCACTGACATTATAGGTGAATATCTGCTGCTAAGCAGAGGCAACAAGTGCTATTTTGGACATCTTAGGTGCATGAGACATCAGTGTGCAGATATGGCCCAGAGACTGGAAGAGATCTTTACCTCTCTGGGGATCACCTAGAATTCAGCTGTCGAATGCATTAGACCTGGCAATTAAAGCTCAGGTTTGGGCAACTGGCTCCTACACAATACTTATCCAAATGAAACATCGTCAGTTAGGAGCCTAACCTACTCATTTCATAGTGGAACAATGGGACAGTCAGTGACACCCTGATCCTTCAAATGCATAACATAAGCTGCTAAGGGAATAGTGCATTAAACACCTAGAAGGACTGATGAGAGCTATGACACCATATGCTTGAATGGGAACTTTGTAATTCTGGATGCATATTAAGGGAGGACCACTTTTGTCAGGAAGGCAAGAACAGAATGCTTTAGGAACCTTGGTAATAGCATGAACTATTAACTATGACACCAGGCTGCACTACAAATGGAAACTGCACACATAACTCCTAGGTGGCCCATGCAAACCCCTGGCTCCTTCCCTGCTGAGTGGTCACTTGCTAAAAGAACAGCCACGTGAAAGGTCCAGGAAAGCTGGGTAACTGTAGCACTATACCTCTACTAGTACATGTTGCTGGACAGAAGATAAATATAGGTGGACATAAGCTCAGTGGCAGGTCTGCATGGGCTGTGATGCAAGCCAGCTACTAAAAACACAAGCACAGATAGACCTGGACTACATCTGACTGCACAGATGTGCTCAGACTTCACTGCCTTCTCTGATCTGCCACGTAAAACATTCATGCAAGTGACTCCACAAACAAAATATGCTCAATAGCTAAAATCTTTACCTCATTACTACTATTTAGCATAGCCCATATAATTTTCATTAAACAACAAGTCGGTGAGCAGGCATGCACAGCTCAGCCAGCAGATCACAGAAGATGGTGAACTTGAGCAGCCCACATTGATAGACTGCTGGGGGGTACCTTCTGGGGCCAGAATGGGAATATTACCCAGGCTTTTTCAAGCCTCTCTTTCTCTCATTTGTGTGTTTGTTTGTTGAATAATCAACACTGGAAGTAAAACACATAAGAAATTGAATTATTTCTTACAGCATCATATGATGATTTTGAAGTCCAAACAACTTGCCAAACAAGCATACTGGTTTTTACATCTGGAGCTGAAGCATCCGTATTTGAACTACAATACAAATTGATCAGAATTGCTCAGTCAGAACAAGTCTACTACTGGTACATAAAAGAGAATTCTTTTGTTAAGTATTTAACTTTCCCATCCCTTCAGTTACAGTTTGGAAAAAAAAAAAAAAAACAGCCTCCCATATCACTTCCCTATATCCTCCTAGGGAAAGCACTAGCAAAATAAAGGAGAGAACCTAAATTCTCTGTCCATTCAATGTACCATAATTTGCAACCTTCTCCATAGTTGATGCCTGAACAAGACACAGTGGCACCTGCATTCTGTTTGTCCTCTTTCATTTCTTCATGCCCCAGATAGAAAGGAGACAGAACTGGAGATACTGTGCCAGCACCACACCACTGGAGAAATCCACTACCAAGGGAAAATTGTCCACCAGGATTTTATTTTTGGTTTTTTGTTTGTTTTTTTTTCCCAGACTTGCAGCTGCTTCATTCCCCAGGAGCAACACGAAGCCACTGGATCACATCAGTTAATCATGCCACAACATCCCCAATACTTTTAAGGATAAAAATAGAGCAGGAAAAAAGATCTAATCCTTTTCATCTCCACCTCCCCCCACAAAAGCCCAGATCATCAGTCTTTTTTAAGAAATTACAAAGAAAAATTAAAAAGGCCAAACCTAGATTTTTCCTTTCCTGTCAAGTTAACACTGAAACTTTGACACAGTATTTATTTTTTCTTCATCTAATTTCCTCCAAGTGCCTTGGTTAGAGAAGGAAAGTTTTGGAATATGTATTCAACAAAAATTAATTCCTCAGGAAAATAGCTTATACCAGATGCCTGTGAGCTGTTAGCCACATGTTGCCGATTCAGTCTTTTGTTGTCATAAGCTACACACAGTTCCTCTGAGTATCATTCGTTCCTTCTAGTATCACCAACTAATCTGATTGAAAGACCAGACAGTAGGCTCCAAATTCCCAGATGGGGACTGCCTGTAGCTGCTAATAATTTTCACACCAGGGAAACATAAAAAGCTCTTCTTGTGTTAAGAGTGTTTTATTTTATTTTTAAAAAGGTACCTCAGATCCACATCTTTCCACACACTCATTCAAACCACTTGCAAACATTCTTGCACATTTTCACAGTCTGTTGCCAAAATATATAAGACCGACAGCATCAAATTACTTCCCCATCTTTTTCTGATTTTCAGACTCACACTTTTTTGGCTAGTCGGATGGCTGAGGAAATTGCAAGGTGCTAAAGCAATCAGATAAAACAAAACAGACCATTACCTCCTCTTACTGGCGTATCCTGTTCTTCTTACGCAACTTTCATATTTGAATAATGATAGAGCTGGCTGTCTGCTAGCCACCATTATTATAAAGCAAATGCACTTAGAAGAATGGATTTTAATGGAAAAGACAAATAAGGAATATTTTGAACAAGCACAAACCTTCAACGAAAGAGTAAGCCTGAGCTGAAACACCACACACAAAATGGACTTCCTCAGACATTCAGATCCCTAAACTCCTAATGTTTTCACTGAACATAGGCTTCTCAGATATATACGGTATCTAAATACAACACTTACAGAAAGTTGTCTATTTTCAAGTTCCTTTACTGCATTCATTTATTTATTAAAAATGAAATCTTAGTATTAAAATTCTACTTTTTTTTCTTCAAAAAAGCCCTCTTTTCAAAAAAGCCCTCTTTTTTTCTCTTTGGTATATTGCAGGACTGGAATATTTGATACTTCTAATCCATCTCCGTACAAGTGATGTCAAACTGTAGTGCAGTCTAATTTTTAAAAAGAGAAATTCTCGAAAACCTCCCTTCCCAAACTTCAGCAACTGAGCACTGAGCACCATCATAAGAAGGCAAAATGTTAGAGGTTATTCTTTCCTTGGTATCTCTGAAAATGCAACAACATGTAAAATGTGTTATCTTTCCCATTAATGCAAAGTGAAATGCAGTTTTGCATGCTGTCTTATATAGATCTGCAAAACAGGAAAAGATTGCCTGATAGGGACAACAGCAATCAGAAGCATCAGATATGTTATTATACAACACAGAAGTTATCTTGTGTCTTAGAAAGCTGCATTTGTTTGAATTGAAGTCATATTCATTGACCTGGAGGCAAGTCGGAAATTACATCATACCCAGAGAAACTCAGTAAGATCAAAGATGATTTTCTCTAGTCCATTTAAATTTCCAGCTACCCTACGCTTTCATGCTTTTTTGTTCAAAGCCAAAACTTCACAGATAAGTTTGGATCTGCTTCTCCAAGTCCTTTCAGTTTACGTTTTCCCCCACACCTCTATGTTTCTGTGTGCAGACAGAAATGAAAAAAGTAATATTTCTGTAGTATTTCCACTTAACCCAGAAATTGACAACAACTAACTTTAGAACAGTTCTATTCCTGTACTATTTGCGGTTTCAAAACTCTCCTTTGTTGTTCGCAACAAAACTTACAGATGCTTTCAGAATGGTTGTTCATCAAGGAAGTCATCCTCCAAGTTCAAGATGGTCCGTCCCCATAGGATAGGATCAAGAAAGCCAAAGCCCACCTGAAGTCAAATCTACTGAGAGACATGAAGGGCAATAAGAAGGGCTTTCACAGGCCTACCAACAGCAAAAGGAATAGTAAGTGAAAAAGGTGGGCCTGACACTGAACAGGGCAGGGAACCCAATGGCAATGGACATGGGAAAAGGCCAGGGTACTTCACCTCAGTCCTCACTCATAAGACTTGCCTTCAGGAATCCCAGACCTCTGAGACCAGTGAGAAAGGCTGGGATAAGGGAAAGTTACTCTTGATGAGGGAGCATCAAGCTAGGGAAACTGGACAGACAGAAGTCCATGAGTCCCCATGGGGTGTATCCACGTGTACTGACGAAGCTGGCTAATGTCACTGTGGGGCTGATGATGAAAACTGGGAGTAGCGATTAAGGCACAAGATAATCAAGTGTGCTTCAGCCTCAAGAGACTGAAAAAATAGGCAGAGGAACCTCATGAGTTCAACAAAGAAATGCAAAGTCCCACCAGTGGGGATGAATAACACCATGCACCAGTACACGCTAGGGGACAACCAGCAGGAAAGTAGCTCTGCAGAAAAGGACCTAGGAGTCCTGGTGGACAAGCTGACCATGAGCCAGCAATGTGTCCTTGTGGCAAAGGGGTTCATTAGGAAGGGCATCACCAGTAGGTTGAGAGATGATCCTTAGCCTCTGCTCAACACTGGTGAGGCCACATCAGAAGTCTTGTGCCAAAGTCTGGGCTGCTCAATACAAGCGACACGTAGACTTGCTGGAGTGAGTCTAACGAAGGTCCATAAATATCAGAGCATCTCTCAAAAGAAGTGCTTAAGAAAGCCGGAACTGTTTAGCATGTGGAAGAAAAGGTTTGTGGGAATCTCACCAATGTGTATAAAAAGTAGGAGATAAAGATAATGGAGTCAAATTCAGTCATGTTCAGTGGCAGGGCAAGAGGTAACAGGTGCAATGTGAAATTAAATAAATAGTAAAAAAAAAATCAATTTGAACATCACAAAAAACTTTACTCTGAGGGGGAACAAACACTGGAACAGGCTGCCCATAGATGTTGTGAAGTCTCCATCCTTGGAAATATTCAAAACCTGAATAGACACCGTCCTGAGCAACCCGGTTTAGCTGACCCTGCTTTGTACAAGACAGTTGGACTAGATAGTCTCCTGGGGTCCTTCCAAACTCAGCAATACTGATTCCAGAAAGGGTTGCTAATCATGTATAATAAATATCTCAGAATAAAAAGCTAGGAATGTCAACATTTGATTTAAGGTGTTTGAAAATGCATTTCAGTGACCACACAAGACAGATGTCAGTAGTGGAAAAGTAGTCTCTAAAATATGTTTTTCAAAGGACAAAAAAATCTAGCACTGTCACTCAAAATCACATTAAATGAATAAAGATCTGAATAACTAATAGAACTTAAATAGTAATTATTTAGTGATTTAAATAGCCATTAAGTATCATTAAGTGGTAAGGATTTTGTGTGTCGCACAGGTTGATGCCTTTCAATATTTCATAAATGATCTAGCATTAAATAAAAACTGACTCATTATCAGATCAGTAGATCCACCAAAGTCTGCAGAATATTAAGTAAGGTAGAGAAGACAATTGTGTAGAGTGATCTGAAAAGACATTTTGTAAGTTTAAGCCCATTTTTACAGCATATACCTTAATAAAGTCAAATGGACAGTCATGAATATAAAAGCGATGAATACCAGTCGTATCACTTCACTAAAGGACCGTATTCAGGAAAACAATTACTTCATCTATTATGACTCCTAAATAATTGTCTAACAGCTGAACACAAACTCCCAGCCCATTTCTGCCATGTAAAAGGCTACTGTGAATGTGTGCAAGAAGAGTAGCAATATGTAAGAATACCAAGATACACTACCTCTTCACGTCATTGATGAGAACTGCAATGAAGATACTGTAATTCTAGTCTCAGAAATAATATATATATATTATTATATATTTACAGAGGAAGTGCAAAAATGATTTAGACTGAACCAAGCCTTACATTAAATTAATTCAGAAGTTCCATCAGTTTAGTTTACCACAAGAAGATCAAGCAGTGATTTCACTAGAATGAATAAGTATATTCACTGAAACAAACCATTGGGTGTTAAAAAGGCTCTTTAATGCAGTAGAGAAGAGTAAAAGCAGAACCCATAACTCACAGCTACAACTAAACAAATTCAAATAGAATTAAGTCACCATTTTTTAACAATGAGATAGAATAATGAATCATCTCCTACAGTTTTGAAATGTAGGTTGCCTACCCTGCTGAAAGAGTATAACAGATTATGACTTGTTAAATGCTACACATTTAATGATCTAGGGGTTGTGCTAACTTGCCAGCTTGAACTAAATGATCTAATAGTCCTTTCTAACACAAAATCAATTGCTTTGTGGGAGTGTCGAAACAGTTGCTTTTAATCAAAGTGCAATTTATTCTTGTCAAAACTTAAGTTCATTCTAAAGTCACCTGTGTGATGTAGGTTAAATCTGAGGAAAAAAGCAGGTAATCAGTGTCCCCATGTTCCAGTAGACACATTTTAAGGCATATCTCTGACAGAAGCTGAACGCTGACCAGTCATCTATTATATCTATAACATTCCCTATATTTACTCTACCCTTCCTGATTGCTCACTCAGAATGTGCTAATATGTTTTACAGTTTTACTGATCTGAAGAATATTTCATAGAATCATAGAATCATAGAATCATTAAGGTTGGAAAAGACCTCAAGGATCATCAAGTCCAACCCAACACCACCTAACTCACTAAACCATGTCCCTAAGCACCACATCTACACGTTTCTTGAACACCTCCAGGGATGGTGACTCCACCACCTGCCTAGGTAGCCTGTTCCAGTGTCTGACCACTCTTTCAATGAAGAAATTTTTCCTAGTATCAGCCAAACCTTCCTTGTAACTTGAGGCCATTTCGTCTTGTCCTATCGCTTGTTACTTTAGAGAAGAGGCCAGCACCCACCTCACTACACCCTCCTTTCAGGTAGTTGTGGACAGTGATAAGGTCTCCTCTCAGCCTCCTCTTCTCTAGACTAAACAACCCCAGTTCCCTCAGCCACTCCTCATAAGACCTTTGCTCCAGACCCTTCACCAGCTTCGTTGCCCTTCTCTGGACCTGCTCCAGCACCTCAATGTCCTTCTTGTGGTGAGGGGCCCAAAACTGAACACAGGATTCAAGGTGCAGCCTCACCAGTGCCGAGTACAGGGGCACAATCACTGCCCTAGTCCTGCTGGCCACACTAATGCTGATACAGGCCAGGATGCCGTTGGCCTTCTTGGCCACCTGGGCACACTGCTGGCTCATGTTCAGCCAGCTGTTGACCAGCACCCCCAGGTCCCTCTCTGCTGGGCAGCTTTCCAGCCACTCTGCCCCGAGCCTGTAGCATTGCAGGGGGTTGTTGTGGACAAAGTGCAGGACCTGGCACTTGGCTTTGTTTCTTATTCCAATTTAGCTGTCTAATTACATTTCCTTGAAAGTACCGTGTTATTCCTTTTACTCTCTAACCTGTCTCCACAACAGGAAAGTGTCTGTACAGAGGTGGACACTGCTTTACACTGCACTGAATTCAACAGCACACAGGCAGCCGCAGTCCCTTCCCGTCTGGTGTGTAAGGGCTCAGGGTACGTATTAAGGGTCAGCTCTTCATTCTGCAGAGTGGGGAGCAGCTGATCACTAAGAGACATAGAGCAGGGCTGGGTGAACAATGGATTTCTGCTTGGACAGTGAACATAAAAACCTGACCAAGCAAAATGAAAAAGTCAGCTTGACAGTAGCAGATAGGAACGCGTTTATTGTCTCCTCAACAATACGGAACAGCAAAGCTGCTTACATTTCAGGGCAAAACAAAATATTTCATTTTCTCTGACACGAAACATTTTATTTTTACCATGGATGTTTCAAAAGCAGCAAAGCAATGGATGGAGAGCTAGAGCTAGACACAAAACCAAGGAGATTGCTCTTTTTGCTGCAGAGGACCTCAGGCTTACAACAGCCACCCTATTACATGCACAAGCCTACTTAACCACACTCCAGCTAAAGAGATCTGAACTCACCACTCCTTGCAAAATACCTGCAACACGAAGCCCTTGGTAATTCTGCTGGGATGCTCTGCAAGTTTTCCTTTCTAAGCTATTTCTAAGCTATTCCAATTGGGACAAGAGGAAAGTGTTCTGTACCTTGAGGTTTGTAACATTCAGAGCCAAGAGTCATTCAACTGTAGAACGGTTTTGGTTGGAAGTGACCATTAATATCAACTAGTTCCAACCCCCCTGCCATGGGCAGGGACACCCTCCACTAGACCAGGTTGCTCAAAGCCTCATCCAGCCTGGCCTTGAACACCTCCAGGGATGGGGCATCCACACCTTCCCTGGGCAACCTGTTCCAGTGTCTCACCACCCTCACGGTAAAAAAAAAATTTTCCTGATATCTAAATCTATCCTCTCTCAACTTAAAACCGTTACCCCTCACTTTATCATTATACTCCCTGATGAAGAGTCCCTCCCATCTTTCCTGTAGGCTCCCTTTAAGTACTGGAAGGCTGCTGTAGAAGCCCAGAGCCTTCTCTTCTCCAGGCTGAACAGGCCCAGCTTCCTTGGCCTGTCCTCGTGCAGGAGGTGCTCCAGCACTCTGATCATCTTCATGGCCCTCCTCTGAGCTCCTTCCAACAGGTCCATGTCTGGGAAAAGCATGTTTTACTCAATGTATAAGATCTAATTGATTTTCTATAGCTTACATTAGTTTCTACACCACCCAACAACCATTTCCAAAAACCTCTCGCAAAGGCAGTTTGAGGTATTTTACTTGTATCTTCCTCTCCCAATAAAAAATGAAATAACCTACTACCTAATGCTCTGAGATTTCCTGTGGTATTATCACGCAGTGGTAAGTCATCGTTCCACCTTATGTTAGGTAAACGACACCCCAAAATGGCCGTAGAGGCCATGCAACTTGTTTCTAACCAGCAGGTCCCTTCCTACCCCGATGACACCATACCCCCTGGAGCTGTTCTCTGGCACTTCTCCTGAGCAAAATGGCTGGTTGAGTGACCATTAATTCATCTGCTGTTGAACACAGAGAACAAAACATCTACATCTCCGCAGCCTATGTTGATGTCAGGAACTATTTCTGTTTCTCCACTACAGAATCATTCAGCTCTGTAGCATCATAGCACAGCATTGTTTTTATGAATTATGGGTCTCTCCTAAACACCAAAATGCTGAGGTTTTCATTTTGCTCTGCCTATATACACCTGCAGTTCGAACATGACATTCTGACTCTGCAGAAATGTATATTTCCAGTTCTCTGAAAAAAAAAAAAAGCAGTAGCAGGCAGCAAACCAAGTTTTGCTTTCTCCCTCTGTAGCTGAAGTACAGTGTCGATTAGACTCCATGTTCCTCTTCAGTAGGGGCTTTAATATCTTTGGTGGCATAACTGTACTCACAGGTGGCTGCAAAGAGCCTATTATCCCAGTAGGAGCTATTATTAATGTAGACAAGGGCTAGCCCGAGTGGATTTGATTTTATGGTGACCTTTTTAGTGACAGCATGTCCAGGGAGAGCTTTCTCAGAGGAGTGAAAGAACAGATGGGCAGTCAAGGCTAACAACTCTGTTCACTTTACTGCATGGGATCTTTTTTTCCCCTGTGTTCCCCAGATGGATTTTCCTGCTTTATTTTTTGC
>WKFP01015081.1:1219539-1235141 GCA_011057875.1 Pterocles orientalis
GCCCAAAGCCTCATCCAGCCTGGCCTTGAACACCTCCAGGGATGGGGCATCCACAACTTCCCTGGGCAACCTGTTCCAGTGTCTCACCACCCTCATAGTGAAAAATTTCTTCCTAATGTCTAACCTAAATTTACCCTCTTTTAGCTTATACCCATTACTCCTTGTCCTATCTAATTCTGTTTTAGCGGAATTTAACAAACACTTATTTTTCTTAACACATCTTAATCAGTTTTACAATATGCAAAACAGCGGAGTAGTCCCCAAGAACCTGGAATTGCACTATTACTTTTGACTACATTCCCAATGAAATCAACAGGGATTTTTGAACAAGTAAAGAGTGCTGATTACGATATAATAAAAGCATAGCATGGAAAATTCACTGAAGGTAAAATATGCTTCTGTCTTCATTTTCCAGAGCTGAGCTCTTTAATTTTATATTGCAACGTGATCTCTACTAAACAACTCCTCGTACTCTGTAGCTCATCATTCTTTCCCATACTAGAACTCTGAATTCTTGCAAAATCTGCTCAGTAACTGCAACTGCTGTTTATTAAATGTCTCATTAACTAGTATTTCTTTCACAAATTAGTCCACAGAAATTGTTAAATTTCAACACATGGAATTTGTAGCAGGGACAGAATGTCATATATTTGGTTTTTATGCGTGAAGGTTATTTTACAAATGACTTAGAATGACTTTTTATTTTAGATCTTGATACTCACACGAAGACTAAACCGGACAAAATAGGCACATCGGTCAGTAACAACTCTCTATTTGAGCTGTATTTTATCCTCAAAGAGACAATGTCCATTTCTCCAGTCTGTTCTCAGAGAGACTCTCGTATCTGTGTCATCAGTGAGAATAACACAAAAAGCACATTTTCTGATCAAAAAGAGGTGACTCCAGCCTTGGATCCAGACACAAAGGGTGTCCTGCTGCCAGGTGGGAAGTCTTGCGTACCTGCCTTATCTTCAGCCATGCATCCATACAATCCACCTTGTTCAAGTGCTAAAACAGCTGTAGCGCAAGTCGGTTCAGGATCCCATCTCACCTTTTTTTCCTTGCAGGTTACTTTTCCCTCTGGTCACTACAGATTCAGCTCACAGCACTGCTACATTAAAACTTTTGCCAGCACAAGGAACAGGACAGAATGTTTGCAAGAGAAGGCTGGGGTGGAAGAGACAAGACCACATCTAGCATCAGGAATGTGTGCTTCAGTCATCTAAGAGTGATTATAGACACTTCCCACACTAAGATACTCCATGACACTTTTCACAACCACACCATTAGATTCCTGTCTCAGTAATTACTGTATTAATAGCTATTTAATCTTTAGTTCATGCAGTCAAAAAAAGTTACTAGATTCTTAACACACACAAAGTAGTTTTGTACTGCCAAAGACAAAAAAGCAATCTCAGCACTTCTCTGAAAGCACAGGGAGTCATTCAATAACTGCAGACTACAGCAGGGTATGTCGTACTCACACATAGCCTATTCTCCACTGCTCTAAAGGTGATGGAATTGGCGCTGGGAGACCTTCCTGACTGGTGTGTGCAACCACAGCCTGCTGGCCAACCGAGCCAGCTCCAGGTGCAGAATCCATTGTCATCAGGACTGAGACACACACAAGTGGCTTTCTGAGTGTGCATGTGCGCACACGTACACATAGATATACTACAAAATAACAGTTCAGTAGCGATATGTAACTGCTGTATTTCTACAGTGCCTCTGCATTTGCCTTACATGTGTATGTGAGGAATTATGTTCTCCTTATCAATACAATTTTATTATATAAAAGAATCTTTGTTGCATGCTTATGTGTGTATATACAAAATATATATATATATGCTATATATCTATACAACATCTCTGCACAGAGGTCTTTAGATCATATATATATATATACACACACACATCTGTGTTTTTCTCCAAAATGTTACCTAAATCTTATCCAAAGCTAGCCATACTCCACTAGCAAGGAGGTGTAGTAAATGTGTCCCATTCACTTCAGAAGCAAAGTAGAGTTTGTGGACTCCTTCTGAAGGACCTCCTGCTACATGCAAAACAAGGGCTGTGTCTCAGTGCAACGCTGGTTCACCATATGACGTGTTCATCATTTTTTCCATATAACGTGATACTTCTTTCTGGCTTTCCAGAGGTCAAATCTGCAGGCTCAGTTCTCTCAGTTTTGGGTAAACGCATGTTTATTAACCAGCTGCTCCCTAAGGGAAGGCAAGCCCCAAGTTGAGGATGACCCAGCACAAGCAGCACCCACACTGGCCAGGGAACAGTCCCACAACATCTGAACACAGTACCTAGAGCGGGGGATTTACTGTTAACAGGGCCCTTGGGTGGTCCCAGACAAGGCAAAGAGATCAACCAGGCCCAGAGCCCACAGAGGCAGTCCAGTCAGGAGAGGAGCGAAAGGAGCGGGACTGGGGATAAGGTTACAACATGGGTCCAAGGTCAATCCAGAAAACACTGGCAAGACAGAAAACAAGCAATAAAATACAATTGAAAGCATCCATTCAGGAGAAAAGCTACTTACAACACAGGTCTGAGGTCCCTCCAGGAGTTAGAGTCACACCTACAGCATAACTTGAGGAACACCCAAAGTCCTAAGCTTGAGCTGAGATGGAGCTTCTGGGTCCACAGGCAGGAGTGTGGGCAGATGTCCCAGCAACATTAAGGTCTATTGGTGCTCTCAGACCCCTCACATTCTGCAGTTTCTATTTATTTCCTACGTTTACTATTTGGATTTCATTTTTATCACATTTACTAACAGTTTTCCTTGCCCATAGAGTCACCATCCCAGTGCACTTCGCAACCAAACCTGTTATTGCTCTCTAGCTGCCTAGACGAGAACTAAAAATTTAGGGTTACTCTTGCAGTTTTACTTGCTGCTTGTATTTTATATCCATTTCTCTAACAGATGGATGACTTTCGTATCTGACACTTATGACTATGAACTCTACCCTAATCTATAGGTATGCTTCTTGTGTCAAGGTTGTTTTCTTCTTTTTTGTTTTGTTTTCCACAGAATGACCAAATAACTGAATTGGGGGAGGGGGGGGGGGGTCCTTAATTTTTCAGTACTGCTAAAATATTGGAAATAGCTCTTGGACATGTTTTTCTTGGGGCTGGTTTGGAAGGGCACCTCACAGACCCCTACAAGATCTGGATTGCCCAAAATCTTTCAAAGGCTGTGATCCGCAATGCAAGCAGAGTTTAGCTGGGCAAGCTGGTTGCCAGAAAAACGTTAAATTCCTCCATCTCCAGTCTTTACGTTCACTTATTCTGACCATTTTGGAAAATGAGATATTGAGACAAATTAACAATTATGTTCTTCCTCTATCTTTTATCAGGCTGACCTGAAATTTTCATGGGCTGCAAACACATATATTACACATGTCTGTTCTAACTCAGGCACAGCGCTTACCCAGTCCCACATCCTCACAACTAATTTTGTTTAGTCTATAGCTCCTTCATTTGCTTAGTGGTGTGATATGGTTGCTCTCCGAGTTCAAACTGAAGCTCCCTTTTGGTCAATAGTAGGATGTTTGTCATTTACTACCACAACTTGCTCCAGTTTGGTCTCACAGGAATACAGATCATCAGTTTGCTCCTTGGAAACTGGATCCTAGAGCTAAGGATTGGCTAACTAAGACATTGGCTAACATTTATGTGCCTGTAAGTTGGCTCTATTACAAGTTGATGGGCTCACAATACCTTTGTTTAATTAGGAATAAATGTATAAAGCAAAATGGCATGAATTAATTTCTTTCATCACCGGCCCAAGTGTTACTGACTTTATGCCAAACCAGCACTCCCTTTTTAATTGATGACAATTGACCAACTTCTCTTTCACCTCTCTTTCTCTGCCTTACTCTTAGTCAATTCAGCAGACTTCAGGTATTTTGGTCAACTTCTCTAATACACCTTTGGCTTGCACTTAAGTCCCAGGTTTAGGTGTACCATTGCATAAGAATTTATGCCATCACTTATATGTCTCCTACATTCATGTTTCCAAACAAAAACATCAGTAAAGTTCCACCTGACTCACTACAATAATTTAGTAATAAATAAAGACAGCAATCACATAACTTACGTTGTACAGTTGTGAATCCATTCATAAGGCCTAGACTAACATTTTAATATTAATTTCCACAATTGACGTTCATAGGAGACTACACTCACAAGTAAAAAGCCGAGCTGTGCTTGCGTGTCCAGGCTATCACTGTCCCAGGCAACTCATGCCTTTATGGCATTGTTTTCCACAGGTGTCTGAGAATCTTCTCCCTCCCACACAAACCTCCAGTACAGGTCCAATAAAACAAAGACCCCAGTTATCTCCTGGATGCTACAAAACCACTGTCAGTACTGCCTAGCAGGCGTAATTTAAGGCTCATGGTCTTCACTCACGGGTTTGTTTAGTTTACAATGACGGTCACAGTCAGCACTCACTTCCCCACTGCACAGGCACTGCTTGGGCTGGGGGAATTACCAACGCTTCCCTCCCGCCCCTCTGCTCACCCCGGGCACAGCTGCACCCACCCGCCGCCGCCAGGAGCCGTTCCGCTCCCGCTCCGCTCCCCGCGGCGGCCAGCGGAGGGCGCCCGCCCCGCTCCCCGCTGGCCGGAGAGCGCGGGAGGTGCGCAGCCCCGCGCAGCCGGTGCGGAGCCTGCGGGCGTCCCCCGCCCAGCCCCGCCGCCGCGGTCCCCTCCTCGTCCCGACGGCCGCGCCGCCGCCGGGGAGAAGGAAAGGTCCGAGGGATGCGGTGCGTGCCCTCCCCGGGGCGCGACGGAGCGGGACCCGGAGAGCGGCTGCCCGAGGGGCAGGGAGCAGCTGGCCTCCGCCTCGGCTGCTGGGCACTCAGCAGAGGCAGAGCATCGTTCGCAGCATCGGGATAAGGCTTTCCCTTCTTTTGTTTTGTTGTGGGGTTTTTTTTTCTTTTCTTTCCTTTTTTTTTTAAACAAAAAAAATACCCCTGTAGCTTATTTGGTAATTGAACGGTCTAAATCAATATAAAATTAAAATACTTTTGTGCCACCTGTTGGATTTTGCCACTAATTACATGTAACTGGAAGCACACTTCTGCAGTCAGTTTGGGAAGTATTTCCCATAATGTTGCTGGATGCCTTAACAAAAACACTATTTTGTTTGCTGTTTAGAAATATTTTTTCCCTGGGCAGACAGATACAGCTTTTTTTTCCCCCTCATAAAAATCTAATCTATAAATTACAGACAACATTTAATGAAGGCACAGTGTGATGTAGGGCTGGAGTCAGAGTTCTTGTGCTACTGAAATAATTATTTGGAAAGGTTATTAACCCAGAAACTCCAGTTTGAAGGTCTGGGAGGTGGAAATGACTGATTCCAGGCACACAAAAGTGTGAACGCACCTGACAGTGTCCGTGGGCCAGGAAAGGAAGGAATACACCAGGCCTGCTCTTTCCTCATGTCTGTGAGTACACAAGCAAGTACCAGCACTGCTGCTCAGGCTATCAATCATGCACGATCATACAGCACAAAGAATGCCAGATGTTATATACAGTTAAGACTCTCAAAAAATCATTTTGTTTGGCCCTTCTTCAATAGCTGTCAAGGCATAATGTCAGGACACATTTTATTGTGGAAGAATAACCTGATTTCATTTTGCATTACAGTGGCCAGATTTATATATTCTATAGTAATATTATTTTAGGTATAAATGAACTGCAAATAAAACTGCATTCCTATAAGAATCCAAAAATTAACCAATGATTTTGTCTGGCTTCCACTCAGGTAATACAGACAATAACCTGTGGGTTATCAGGTGTCTTATTTGTTACTCCTTCTCTGCATACAATCACACCGCAGATACTTGACTGTTCTTTGAGATCAGGAGGTGTAGAAAGACGTACAGAAATGCAAGTGAATGGGGAAGGAGTGACGCACTCTTTCTTCTTCCCAGCTGTAGCTGCTGAACTGAATGCAGGAGGTCTCTATGATGCCAGTGTTATATAGTGACAGGTGAAAGGCCCATCTCCGCTTCTTGTGAAATCATGGGTGACTGTCGTCCCTTCACGGGATGGGAAAGGACACCAGATCCCAGAAGTGTTCCTCTGTGGTAACACCAGAAATAAGTATAGCCCCAAAATTGCTTTAATTTGCCTCCATTTACATCTGCTTACATTATTTTCCCATTTTTAAACAGAAAGCACACAGGATCAGTAATGTATAAAATTGAGGGTTGGTGTTGTTTTCGGTTTAAAATCCCGATAAAGCCATCTTTTTGGTATGTAAGTTTCCACGGTGTATTCTACTTTCATGTTGAAGTGCAGAAGTTTAAAAAGACATGAAGTACTGTTTAATGGAAATCTACACGTTTTCTAAACTGTTTGGGCGTTTCCACCCAAAGCTGGCAAAAGACTTAAATACAAAATTAAACTCTAAAATTAATAAACCATATAAGGTAAATAGAATGTGCAATAAAGTATTTCACCGCTGACATCTGTCAATCTGATACACAGAAGGCTCTAATGATAAATTTATCTGAGTATTCTATTAGTGAACAGCGTCTTTAACCTGACTCCATTGACCCCAATTCTATCTGCTTTGGATTTTGTGATAACCCTGCTTCAGAATCTTCCCTGGTTTTATGAGGGCAATTTTCCACTGTTTGAACAGTTATAAATGGCCACAAAATGTGCAAGGTGACAGAAAAGCACACCAAGTAAAATTAAAGTGTTTGCACACCAGTGTTTTCCTCTTGGCAAGTGCATAAGTGACTTCACAAGATGCAAGTCGGTGCACATTACGTATTACACATTGTCTTTTCAGACCAGTCTGTAGGCAACACGAGCACATCCTGGGGCCCCAACACAAAGGCTGGTTTTTTGTTCAGTTTCTAAAGACTTATAAATAGCATTTCAGGCTTTAGTTCCTAATGTGGTTAAAAAAAAGTATGATGGCTTGGACTAAAGTGAAACCCAATTATTTAAAAAGTGCACAGCAGACTTCTCCAATTTCATTCCCGTCAACTTCCCTCTCATGTGGATTACATTAATTATTTGCTGTAAATTTATTGCTACATGTTCAAATAA
This sequence comes from Pterocles orientalis, assembly GCA_011057875.1. Taxonomy (NCBI): domain Eukaryota; kingdom Metazoa; phylum Chordata; class Aves; order Pterocliformes; family Pteroclidae; genus Pterocles; species Pterocles orientalis. The sequence goes on from WKFP01015081.1 coordinate 1,226,625, forward strand.
GCCAAGAAGCAGGGAAAACAGAGTCTTACACCATTTCCTGCAGAAGAAAAGTAAAATTAAAAAGAGGCAGTTTCCATTTAGCTAGTACTTGTAAAAATAACTGTAAATAAATTGATGAAATCTCTTTTGCAGTGGAATTAAAAATTTAAGGAGCCTTTCTTAGAGTGAAAAAGTCAGTAAAAGTTTAGTCATTGTAAGCCAAAATCCAAAGAGGAGTATGTCAATTAAGGAGGAAAGAGTCATTTTTCTAATCCTCTTTCTTAGCAAACCTGGGTAGACTTTGAGCAGACAAGGTTAGGAGAGAAAGGTTTAGCTTGGTATTGGTACCAGTTCTTTCTTAAATGAAGAACTATAAAAATCTAAAAGGGGCACTCCACAATAATCTTAGAGACCTACAGAAGTCATGACACATACGATGTCCCAACTGCATGAAATCACAAGGAGCGCAAATACAAACACGCACTGTAGAGCCAGCTGGATCCCCGCCTGGGAGGGAGGGACACCTTCACGCACTGGCTGAGCTCTTTGCAATTTGAACTGCAGAATGAGGCAGTCCTTTCCAAGACAGACATGTCTGGAGATGGGCCCAGAGAAGGAAATCCTGCATCGAAAGAGGAAGAAGGGAGGAAAGAAGGAAGGTTGAAGGTTCTCCTTCAGCCAGGAGTGTCATATGGCTTAATCTAGGAAGCCATCTTAGAAAATGTTGCCCTTCACCTCTTCTTCCTGACAAAGATCTTAATGCTGCCTAGGTTGTGACTTTCATCTACAGGCATCCTTTTCGGTTCTTCCGTGATTTTCATTGCTGTGCCATGATTTCTCAGCTCATAACATAATTTTAGTTTTAATGCCTTCATTTTACAGGGCACCCGGAAGGGAGTCAAGTTCCTGTTTGGCATCCCTCTGAATTTCAAAAGCCCTATGTTTTTCTCTTCTCTCTTTCCATATACTTGTTCAGATTACTCCAGGAGCAACAATTTTGTTAACTGATTTGTGTGACACCTTGTTCAATCTGTGCACTTCCTCGGTTCTAAAATAAACATACAAAATTAGCTAATTATGGGGGCAGAGGGGTTGGAAACATATAAAACTCACATTTGTCTCTTGGAATAACAAAAGTTACATCTACAATTCTAGCTCCATTTTTCCTGAAAAAAAGGTTCTGCATTGACTCCAAACAGGCAATAAAATATTTTCTGTAGACACGGAAACATACTAGTGTGGGCAAAGTTTGTAGAAATGTGCACAGACCATGTAGAAACGTACGGGTTATAGTTTTCCTGGTTCATAAGCTTTACATTTTAGGTGATCATCTCAGCGTTTCAATAACTGTGGGAGGAAACCTGACTTTTAAAAATGCATTCATCTTCCTAAATAAAAGAAAAGATCAACTTCCCAGAAACTTTTGTCATGGAGTCAATTCTTACACAATGACATGTAATGCTAAATAAATCATTTTTTGAATTACAAATTGTGAATCCATCACCCTGGACAAATGTTATTCATCTGAGGGGGGAAAAAAAAGGATGATCTAAGAATAATTGTCTAGAAATATTCAAAAGAGAATCTGATTTGTCACTCCTATTTTGGAGTGCCAGTGCTAAAGTTGTTGCCAGCTTTTAAAATCTCTCGTTTGACTTTCAAGTAATGTGTGCGTAGTTAAAAGCCAATTAGAGAACAGTGGTGTGAGTTGGTGATGCAAGGCAAGTGGCACAGTTTAAAGTGTCATTAAAAATCTACTCTCTCTACAGACTTAGATAAGGCCTTTCTTTCCTTTAGTCATGCTTGGGTGTCCTATTCAGCATAGTTACCAGACTGATATTAACAAGAATTAATGTGTAAAAGTAATGCCCTCACTTTGCATTTTCTAACACAGTCTCTTCAAGGTAACGTTTTCATCTGTTTAAAAAGTGCAATGACCGACTATACATTCAAGCAAAAGGAACTGTTCTCTCTGGCCAAACAATGTGACCCCATCCTCAATCACTGCCCTAACTAGCTGTAAGCCAGAGGTTGTATTCTTCCTTTCAGCTCCCTCTAGCAGAATTTATCTTCAAGTGTCAGCAGGAAATAGTCAATTTATCTGAGAAATCATGAAGCAATATTTTGTGATGTAAAGAAACTTTGGACCCTGACAATGTGCCAATCAATATGTAGGTACGATGAATCATCAGACAAATATTCTAGGGCATGGGGAAAAAATAAGTCTAGGTTCGGCCCACATGCCAATCAACCAGAGATTGCCTGAAGTATCACGAAACACATTTGGAGACAAGTAAAAAATTTCTGGACTCTACCAGGGTGCTGGGCCAATCAATCACTGTGCAGCTGATGAATCATGAAACACACTCTGCAGCATGTCAGCACACATACGCAGTTGGCACAGTTCTCGTCATCCTGGGTTTGTCTTGCAGTTAAATTGACTGAAGGTGAGTTATAGGATTGTTTTTTCCTCCCACCTACTGACCTCCGCAACCAGCCACTCTTAAATCCTCTTGCCCTGTCCTTCGTTAAAAGTGGAGATTCAAGACAAAGGTTCAACACGAGAGCAAACACGGTTTCGATGTCAGATGAGTTGTTAACATGCTGCTAAAAGCTGTTGAACACATATTTTTTTGACAACAGAACAGACACCTACAAGAGTGGTCTCCTCTTCAAAGTTTTCCCTGTTATTTACATGGAAATGTAGTACAATACATAGTAAATATGAAACATAATACATGATCTTTTTTAAAAAGAGATAAAAAATCTAAAATTTAGGCCACTGTCCCATGGGTAATCTTTTTACTCGTGATTCATCACACCAGGGAAAGGTGGGGGGGCACTGTTGTTATTTTTGTTCTCCTGTCTCAGACAAAACTGTTCTGCACAAAATATTTCTCCTATAGAACAGCAGAACTTTTTACAATTTATATCAAAATAATCTGGGTGAAATGAACATTGTCTGCCAGTCTATTCTCCTTTGTCTGCTGATCAGCCCCCATTGCAAATATCCTCATAGTATGCTGCAAAGCATTTTTCCTGATTACATGAATACTCATCTTGTGTGACATTTTCTAGTTAACATAAGATTTTTGAGGTAAAAAGATGTGTTTGAAAAAGCAACTTTTCTACCAAATCCTAACTCTTGTAGATTTTGAATACTCGTTGTGTTCCTCTACCTAATATTATTTTAGGGTGTGTTTTTCTAGACCAAAGCAGAACTTTCTACACCAGCAGAAATGGCATTTGCCACTTAAAAAAAAAAAAAATGAGGAGTAAAGAAAGAGCCCACCCTCACACCACATTTTTCCAGCTATAGTCAGCAACGCTATGTGGTGAATTGCAGGTACCCCAGCAGTAGGTGTTCTATCTTTATATGAAATAGTCAGTTCACTGAAAGAGCAATCTGGGTCCTGATTTCCTATGAGTATGCTATCCAGTTTCCTATGGACTCTCTAACTTCATCATCATTTCATTAAATAGATTTTTTCAGACTTTCCTAATGACTCTTCAGCATTCATGCAGCATAGCAGAGAGAATCCTATTGTACAAGCTTCTTAATACAGCATTCAGAAACATCCTAAGCTGTGGGAAATTTAACTAAAATATGTCCTGCCATATATAACATTACGATCAATTTGATAGAAGTTTGGTACCTAATGCCAGCAGACAGAAAATCCATTGCTGATTTCGTAAGAGCAGGTAAAGAAAAAAATGATGTTCTGAAATAAAACCTGAATCATCATTATCAACTAATGAAAAAATTGATTTGATATTTTCTCTAACTTCTGTTACTTCTTAGTACCCATTAATAATTTATTTTCTTTTTCTGATGGCTACTAGCATGCCTATTATTATTCAGAAACTAAAATTTATGGTGGCAACAGGACAACAAGCAGTTGAAGCTGCAAAACGTACTGTTTAAAAAAGATTACACCTTAAATGTAAATTGTTAACTACGGTCAGTTTCCTCTGATGTCAAGGTGATGGCAAGCACGTTGCAAAAATTACATCTCTGAATAATACGCTACAATTGGAGGAGGTGCCACAAAAATATGATAATTTATGAAAAAATACACATGTGTATATATATATACATCCATGTATATTCTGAACAAAAGTGCATATATGTCATAGAGATAATTTTTTTAAGAAATGAAAGGATGGATGACATCTTTCATCATTCTTCTTAATAAATTAACTCTTGTCACCACTAAGGACTCCCCAAAACTTCCACATATAGTCCTGTCTCAAGTTAAAAATATGCTGATAGGAATAAATCATGATGAAGAATAAATGATGTAAAAGTTACATAAAAATTTTTACTTCTGACTTTCCAGTTTGAATAGAACTTCACTTTTCACTTTTTGGTAATGTACATTAAAAAAATATACTCCTCCCATCCTGTGCTGAGAATATCAGCTAGATAACTGGAGGATGTAAGTCACCGGGGCTATGCTGATTGACATTATCAAAGAATACAATCCTTTGTGTTCACTGTTTTAAAGAGCAAGTACGTTTCCTATTGTGGTCAGTAAATGTCCATCTCTTTATTTCAAGGTGAGTTGTGCCACATTGTCATCCTTGTTTATTCATGCTTCACTGAATTAGGCTGAAGAGGATGCAGAAAAATCACTGTATGGTATTTATAAAGTAAAGACCTAGTCCAGTTGTCTCCAGGATGAAAATATGTGTTATCCTTTAAAGACATCTGTCAACTCAGAAATACACTGATTTGCCAACCACTGCTTGTTAGAGCCAGCACTAAGAAATAAATAATACAACTTGGAAAAGCTAATCCTTCCCAAACTCAAAATTTGCAAGGCTTATTGTATACAGATGCTGTTTTATTCCAGCAAATGTCTGCCAGATAAGCACAGCTGTCTTTCTGTCACTTTTGGTCTACCTTAGTATGTCTCCTCTGCTAGTTCTCTCTGAGCATTTTTTAATATACTAGAAGAGAAAAAAGTTCATTTCTCGTTTCAAAACTTTCACTTCTCTAATATCGATCTACCTCATTTTTCTGTGGGGCTTTTAAGTCTCTATGATGTGGAAGCCACATACAGATGAGAAGATGTTCAAACACCTACCGGATATAAAAGCTCATGTCTGAGTTCCCAATGAAATTAAATAAAAGCCTAAAACCATATTAAGGTGGAGGTGCTAGTCCCTCCTCTAAAAAAGCCAGACACTGATACTTTTCACTTAACTACCTGAAGCTTATGATTCAAAGGCTTGTTTTCTCAGCTGATAGCCCTAAGCTGTGCCCAGTTTCTCTACAGACAAAAGGATAAGAGAGATGGTGACAAGTACACACCCCTTTTATGAATCAGAGAAACAGTGCTCTTCTTGTTCCCCAGGCACCAGCCAGTTGAAACCTGAGCCTCAGTTTTACAGCTTAGCACTTACCAGCTGGCTTTCACGTGAAAGGCCTTTAAAATACATACATCTACACACACACACAGAGTAAGATACTTTTCGTTCTCATGACAGTTACAGAAATATAGAAAAAAAATTAGCTCTAAATCATGCTTCTTTGTATCTTCTCCTGTGCACCTCGGACCAGGACAACAGGTTGTGCCTGTCCTCTTTTCATCAGTCTTATATGTATTTGAAGGTTGATGCCATATCCCCCTTCAGATGTTTCTTCTTTAGGATAAATTACTCCTAGTTGTTCAACTTCTCCTCATAGCTGATATTTCCAAGCAGCCCACGCTGGATAGTTTGTTCTTTCTAATATTTGGACCATATTGACAAAACGGAAGGTTTACTTCTGTATCATGGCATGGCATTTCCATGTCTTATCATCTCAGTGAGATGTTTGCCTTTCTTTGCAACAGCCTGACATTGCTTCCTAACCAGTTCATCCGATGTTCTGCCCCCCAACCAGTCCAGCTCTATGCTTCCGTAGAATGGATGAATTCTTTAAGTACTTCCACATTCAGCCCAGACTGAAACAGGGGATGATACATTGAGTTTTCTCTGCTTTCTGTATTTATTTGGGCAAAAGAATGCAACAGAGTTCCTCTAACTTTGTAGATATTTGTATCTGAACTAGTCATCCAGTATCCCTTTGTAGTTAATGGCAATAAGAAGAAACAGGTAATTCTCTGGTACAATTCATCTCACTCTGCTATACCCTTCTCAAGTAGGTCAAATGAATCACCCACTATCTGATTTAAAAGTCAGGAATGTGTACAAGGAAAACTAGGAAACAGAGGAAAACAGGCTTAATCAGGGCAGGTGGAGAAACTATTGAGAAGAAGAAAATGTTAAGGAAAAGATGAGAGGGAAGAAATTGAACATATGTTATTAAGGCTTCGTTGGTCTTTTAGAAATAGTTGCTAGGATCAAGCAAACAAAGGGTGCATTTGAGTACTGAATGGAGAAAATCCAAAGTGAAAAAAAAGCTTAAAAAAATGTAGTAACAGATTCTGTACGTACTGAGAACTTCTCAGCTAAGCAACTTAACTACTTGCATGGAGAACTACTACTATTGAGAAGTAGTATTTCCTGTTAAGGGATATAGCATATCTACTGGAAAAAGAAATTGTTTTGTCCTGGAAGATGCAGGAAAAAAGAAATAAAGAATGGATGCATGTAGGAAGCAAAATTTGGGGATTTCTGGGCTAGATGCTGTTGTGAGAAAGAGGCAAAAGTAAAGAATGGGGGAGAAAGAGGAGTGATTCAACAGGAAAGGCATCAGAATAAAGGGAAAAGAAACCCAAAAAAGGAAGAGGAAGAGAGGAAAGGCAAAGGCAAAGCCATGGGCTGAATTGTAGGTCAAAGAAAAGCCAGTCAAATAAGGTTGGATTAGTTTTATCTACCTTCAGGAAAAAACATACTGGAGAAGCATTACATGTTATTACACTGAAAATAGCTTTTGCAAGACACTTTTATTCTTTATGTGAAAAAAACAAGAAGCAAATCTATTACAGGAACACTTCTGTACTTGTTCATCTTGAAATATCACAGAACAACATTTTACATTATGATGTATCCTTTGCAAGATATGTTAAGCAAATGTTTAAGTGTTCCTTACTCAAACTAGTCCTTAAATAGATTAAAACTGTAGAAAAATATATGAAACCATTGTAAAAATTGTTTCAAGTTCTCTGATTTCATTACTTTAAACACCTTACCTGGAGGTTTTTCTATATTCGTCTCATTTACAGAAAAAATTGGCCTAAGAAAAGAAACATTCCTGGATAATGGGAAGCAACATGTGTGCATTTCTAAAAACAGAGAAACTCTTTGAACATCTTCCAAAAAATCCAAGTATATGCACACATTCTTCCAGCTAAAAGGAGAGCTAACTCTCACTGTCTTCCTACATGTTGCTTTATTTTATCTTACGTATTTATGTAACTCCTGCTTGTATCCTGCACTTGGTCCATTAAGCACAGTTTTGGCTCGGTGCTCTTGCCCCCTGCCCCTATTCTGGGTGGATCTTAGGGAGGAATTGTTTCTCGGGGGTGGGGGGAAGAATTTGTTTCAGGCAATCCTCTCAGACGGGAAATGGCCACCCCTCATTATAACATATCTTAAGCCGACCATCTTCTATCTTGTTTTCTGGTTCAGCCCATGAACGTAGAAAGGAATGAGGATGAGAGCAGTACTTTCCAACTTGTTCCCCCTTCTTGGGATTGCTCACATTTGGAGAAGTAGGAAGGAATCTCTTAAAGAATGAGGAGACTTCAATTTCAAAAAAAGACCTATAAAGCAACTACTGCTGTGCTTTCTCCTTTGCTTTGGCAGTCATTTCACACTTGCAGTCTCACTGTCAGTGAAAGTAAATGACTCTTGGAAACAGAATTAATGCCAGGTGTTACCTTCTGACAATAAGTTTTAAGTCTTTCTCATATCAAATAATTTAAATTATCCTTATATTAACTGGTAAAATGTTATATGGGTACAGTTTGAGGAAAGAAATTCTGTGACATCTGAAGTAATTGCTTCTCAGAAGCAAGCTTAGAAATAGCCAAAGAAAGGGGAGCTCCTTCAATCTAAATAAAGCATTAAATTGAACAAGAAGCATATTCAGCAGATCTACCAAGAATGGACAGTAAGGGGCCAGATGATGGCAGCTCTACTCACATGGCTACAAAACTTAATCTCATGGTCAAACTCAGTGTCCCACCAAGGAATATTTAGGATGCAAATATTCCTTAGAAACACTTCAAAGAATCAAGAAGGTAGTTAAAACATTATTATGAAGCTTAAAATGTAATTCACAGGACAGAGAGCTTTAGAAACAGCATAGAGTCTACTTTTCTCTTCATGCCACTTACCATTTCAGCCAGAGATGTCATCATTTGTAAGAAATGAGAAAGGCAGTGTGATGGGTTGGCCCTTGGCTGGGGGCCAAACCACACACACCCGCTCACACAGTCCCTGCCCCCACCCAATGATAGGGGAGAGAATTAAAGAGGTAAATGGCAAAGAGGACTCGTGGGTTAAGATAAGGACAATTTAATAACTAAACTACAATAATATTAGAAATAATACTATATACAAAGATGCAATGTGATACACAGT
>WKFP01015081.1:1235161-1269142 GCA_011057875.1 Pterocles orientalis
GCCAGCAGGGAGAGGGAGGTGATTGTGCCCCTCTACTCGGCTCTTGTGAGGCCCCATCTGGAGCACTGTGTCCAGGCCTGGGGCCCCCAGCACAGGAAGGATGTGGAGCTCTTGGAAAGGGTTCAGAGGAGGCCACTAAGATGATCAGAGGCTGGAGCACCTCTCCTATGAGGAAAGGTTGAGGGAACTGGGCTTGTTTAGCTTGGAGAAGAGAAGGATCCGGGGAGACCTCATTGCAGCCTTCCAGTACTTGAAGGGAGCCTATAAACAGGAGGGGGAGCGACTGTTTACGAGGGTGGATAGTGATAGGACAAGGGGGAATGGCTTTAAACTAAGACAAGGGAGGTTTGAGTTAAAGATTAGGAGAAAGTTTTTCACCCCAAAGGGTGATGGCACACTGGAACAGGTTGCCCAGGGAGGTCGTGGATGCCCCATCCCTGGAGGCATTCAAGGCCAGGCTGGATGTGGCTCTGAGCAGCCTGGTCTAGTGGTTGGTGGCCCTGCATATGGCGGGGGGGTTGAAACTAGATGATCACTGTGGTCCTTTTCAACCCAGGCCATTCTATGATTCTTATGAAGTGATCCACAGAAAGCATGAAATCATGTAAACTCTTTCTTTATTTATCCTTATTCTTACTGTGTATGTATTTGTCCCAGATTTAAGGAGGCAGGTTGTCAGGCGGTGTGTAAGCAGGCACTGAGAAGCCAAATCTTCATTCTGTTTTGACTCCTACAGGCTTCTCACTTTGGTCCAGGAGGTAGAAAAATAAAGAAGGTGATACACACAGTGAAGCAAGAAACAAAGTTCAGAAACCCATGTGTGAGATAGAGAGCATGAGGTAAAAACTTAGAGGATTGAGAGACTGAAATAGAGGTAAACCTCAACATAGCTTGGAACTGCAAGGATGAGCAGAGAGAGCTTCAGTACCAGAAAAGGGCACAGTGCAAGTGGGGAACAGAAAGGAAGCTAGAAGGAAGTAAAGAGGCAGAAGGATTCTCCAGAAAGAAACTCAGTACCAAGGAACAGAAGGGAAAATTGCCCTCCAGAAGTGGAAGAAAACACAGGTAAGGAAAGAAGGAATTCCTTTAAAGGACAACTGTCCCCAGTCTTTGCACTTAAAACTGTAAAGGATGTCATTTTGTTTTCCAGATAAGACAATCTGAAAAGCCTAGCCTGAGACAGAAATCTCATGTCTGCTGGCACTGGCTTTGGTAGAAACTGAACACATGTGTAACTTAGCAGTGCTTGAAGAGTTGAGAAAATAATCTGCAAGTAAACAGCCTGTGAAAGAGAATGGTTACAATATTTGCTAAATGGAGCTCCAAAGGGAGCTGCCCACGTTGCAGGATGGAGAGAAAGTGTTTGTTGGACGATTACTTTCTCACCAAGACTCAATAGTTAGAAGATCTGATTGATATTGTCAAAAAAACCTGTTGCCACATTTCTAAACTCAGTAGTTTTTCACAAAGCATTGAAATCTGTGCATCTGACAAGACCTCCCTCTGACCCATAAAATTGTCAGTTCAAACATCGTGCTTGCGGGAAACAGCTGAGGTCTGATTTTAAGTCTTGTTCCTATTACAGGGCTCTCTCCAAACTGCAGATAAGAAAGTTATTCAAGAGATGATAAACTCCAAGTTGGAGTGTGCTTCACATTCTGTTTTTTGTTTCTCATTAGCTGAATTGATATTTCTTGGCTAGTATTTTTATCTGTTTAATTAGTAATGAGCACCACAGTGATAACTCTGAAGACTTTGCACTGTTCACTGTATAGATAGAGAACTGCCAGCAAAAAACAAGATTTCCAATTATGAGCTGCCAAATTCCTTTAGCCTTGCTACAGAAGATCCACTCAGAATGACAAATTAATTCATTTTCCTTGCCAATCTAGTCATTGTCCTCTCCACTGAGACTGTCAATAACTGCCAATTATGCTGATGAAAATTGTGATGTTTTCTGAGACACTTGGCTTGTTTGCTGGTGGCAAGGGATAAGAACTACTTTTGACAAAATCACCTGGAATTTGTGCCCTACAGAACTAGTAAAATCTTACACTAAATGAATGCTTTCATTCCTGAATGGTGAACAATGACCTCCAAAAATATGTCTTAATACAAAAGAACTGATCAAGAAACAAAGAGTGTTTTAGAGGTCAGAACTATCAGGATAAAATGACAAAATCACTGACAAAAATTATGCTGTGTTGAATTTTGCAAAGAATATTAGAAAACAAAACTATTTAGCTGTATGAATTTTAAAAAAAAATCGACAAAAACTGAGAGAAGACGGTAAGAAGAAGGGGAACAGGAATGCAGCGACAATGATCTGGAGATTAAAGATAGATGAGATATGGCCACCAACCTAAATCAATAGTCTACCTTAGTTTCTCAAAAATTATGAAGATTAACAATGCAGGGGGATGGTAAATGGGAATGGGGTTTGTGGAAATAGAAATCACGTAATCTTAAGTGGAAGAAAACTTGAAAGATTTAAATGGGGGGGAGAATGGGGAAGAAGAAAACTTAACTTGATAATCTCCATCCCAGTATTCTGGGGAAACTGTCACTTACATCTACATCTACATTTACAGTATTACAGTGTGTTTGGCATAATACCACCTGATTGAATTGCAAAATATGTAATGTCTGTATTTGAGGATGAAGAAGGAAAAAAAAGTGCCCAGAAAAGTATGTCCATTGAGATGATTGATATAATACATCAGACACTAGAACAGAGTTTGAATAAACTAGTGATTAATAAAATGGAGATAAACAGAAGACGAAATAAAATGCAATATGCATTTAGCAAGTGCAGACTGTATCGCACAGTTACTCAGATTGCTATAAAGTGATCAGTACAGATCAAGATGGGAAATTATTAGCTATGTGGAAAAAGAGATTGATGACTCAAAAAACCATAAACCGGGTAAAGTAGTAGGTAAACAGGAAGACAGCAATGAGTAGTATTGAAAGAGGATGTGTCTGGCTAAAGTTAGGATTAGTATAGGAGTTTCTTACGGATTGGTTCTAGGATACTTTTCTGTTTATTCGGCATTTTCATTAATTGTCTTGCCACAAGAAACACGAGTGAGCTAATTAGATGTACTGATGAAAAATATGGGGAAGAACTGTCAATATAGAGAAGAATCGGTACTCTCTGTAGGAAGTATTATTTTAATAAGATAGATGAAATGCAATAGCGGAGAGTCACAGTGAGTGGCTTAATAACTAAGGCAAAACATTTTTTGCTAGGACCTGATCATTTAGAAAGGAGTGAGAGGGAGAAACGCCTGGGTGTGTGAGGCAATCACAGTACCTGCCTTGGGAAAGTGGGGTGGTTGTATAAAAGAAAAATACAACCACAGGATGTGCTGGTACTAATGCTATTGACAAAGACACTGGGAAGGAAATGCTTGTCAAAGCAGAGATGTTTCATGCAGAAGTGACCGGCATTTTTCAGTGAAATTAGGTTTTGCTAGAGAATTTCAACCCAGCTTCAGCAGTGTCACAGTCCTGGAGTGTCAACAAGCATTCTCTCTTCAGTAATCTCTTAGCCTCTTCATGATGTTTTAAATGACCTGAGATAAATGATACATCCAAGTTGTACCCAATGTCAAGCTGATGGCACCCTTTCACATCCCAGAGCACACTCAGTACCTCCTTTTTTCTACTGTTTTGCTGCCATGGTTGCTTAGAGTTTTGTTTGCAACCACAGGCTGCCAGGTCTGTATCAGGGCAATTCCTATATTTCCTTCTTACCTCTTTTTTTGAGGCTTTGTATCACAACCTGCTTGGAAAAAGCACCATATCTAAGCATTCCTTTGCATTTCCAAATGTTTGTAACTGAATAGTATTGTGGGGGTAACTCAAAGGTTGACAGGACTTTCAATATAAAATTTCAAAATTGTAGCTTAGCTTAATAAATCCACAGGCTTCCTTCACACCTTTTGACATGAGCGCTTCTATAGTGGCTCTTAGACTTTGACTGGACCAGTCTTTCAGAAGGCAGCAAGTGCTTGATAGAGGCAGTATCAGTTCCCACTGGCCATGTTTTTCTCGCATTTGGCACTCTCGCTATCTGCTTAAAAATAAGTATTGTCTCAGAATATTGTCTTAGAGTAAAAGCAATCAAAGCTCAGGACTGCACAGCCACAAGAAAGGTCCCCCCACCCCAGGCATTTTATACAAGACTGTCAATACATTGTACTTCAGGGCTTAAATTAAAAAATACATGGCCAGGGGAGGGGATGGGTTGTGTGTTCCCTAAGGAAAAATCAAAATGTTTTTCTCTCTTTTTTTTCTTGAACGATGCGGAGCACAAAGCCATCCTGACTCCTGGGAAGTCTTTGTGCTTACCTAGGACCTGAGGGCAGCTTCCCAGGCAATCCCCAAGGCTGCATGAGCCTTGGAGGTTTCCTGGAGGCACAAGGATCTCCCTCCAGCCTCAGAGACCTTGGCTGAGTCCCTGCGAGCTGTGGCAGCATCTGTAGTGCCAGGGCAGACATCTCTCATTCACAGTGGACTCGAAAGCTCTCTGCCTTCCCTCTGAGGGGTTTGAAAGTATTGTCTGGTAACGGTGGGATATCAAGTCTCAAGGGAGTCGTCACCTTGGACCCACAAGCTGTTTGTTCGATCAGCAGCTGAGAAGCCAGGCAGCAGTTTAACAGGACTTTGCCTTCATTCTCACAAAAGCATTTCAACATGATGTTTTGCCAAAGCCTGATTAGTTTCGAAATACTTTATCCAAAAATTCCTAGCATCTGTAGGCAATAACTCTTCCAAAAAAGCATAGCTAACACTGGAATAGCTCTTGGAATAAACTGCTACTCATAGAAATGACTGCATAACAGTATCTGCTAAATGACATGGCACGAGTTGTCAGAGCTGGTCTGTATAGTTCACAGGGAAAAATTCATCCTTAACATAAACAGCAAACAATTTTTGCCCTGAATAAATCAGGTAGCCAGCCTGCACCCATTTGCAATATTTTATAACTTACTGCCACTACAGTGCTTAGTGGTTTAGGTTCAGTGCAGATCCTTGAGCTTATCTCTAACTTCCCTTTATCTCTCATCTCTGCTAATGTCAAGACTAGTTTCTGTGAACACTGAGACGCATCGTCTCTGCAGACTGCTAGCTTCCTGTCACCAATTCCTTGCTTCACAAAAGCTGAATTTTAGAAATTTAATTGGCCTTTTTCTGTATTAAACTCCCTCACTCACAGTCCATCTCCCTAAATGAGATTTCATGCTCTGTCAGGATGCTGGACAACAGAGCTGGTTTTCTCTCACTCTGTAGAGGATCTGGCAGTGGGCTACAACCAAATCAGCTGGCTGGCACTGCTTACTGCCTAGCAGTGGGAGACAATATTGTGTGTCTCACGTGTGTTGCTGTCTCTAATTAACCAAACATCAGTGGTTCCAAAGCTAAATGTGGGTGCTGGGAGTCTCAGCTCGGTGATGCGAGTTTCTGCGCCATCTAAACATCCTGGTTCTGGGCTTAAGGAAAATGCTTTTCTGATTTCTCATTGTCCATTGTGTTTCAGTCCCTGTCAAGTAAGAAGAGTTTTTTATCAGCTGTCCTAGTGTTTCAGGCAGTATTCTGGCAAAAGTTTCTCACTTTTGAGAAAGTGAGAGTGAGAGTGAAAAGCTTTGCCTTTATTATTGCATATGTATTCACCAATATCAAGATTATTACATATACAAAATATGGTTTTATTGGTTTTGCTTATATTTTTGCCTGGAAGACAAGTAGAATTTCTCATTTAACTCCTATGCCAATACTGCCAATTTGTTCAAGTTTTAAGGGCTATTTTCCTGTTAAGTACTCACTTTTTTGCTGTCCTAAATCCTCATAAACCAGCCATTGTTACCTTATTTCGTGTGACAGACAGAACTGTGTGTTTCAGCAAACTGAACCAAACTGTGCACCTACACAGGTAAAAACACACAGCCTTACAGACTTCTATGTGGCTCATCATACAATGCTCTTTGTAATAAAAGGCCAGAGCTAAGTATACCTATGCATTATCAAGCTGTTGACAAAATCACCGAAGTGGCTCTTTGGTGAACTCATGCATCAGTCAGATAATTAACATTCAGCAATAATGCATGTTTTCCCATCACTTTGTTACAGGACTCTGGCATCCCTTGGCACAAGTGAGTTTATCCTGCAGGATAACTTTTCCTTCATTTGCAAATCTGCACTTCTTCCTTGAACTATTGATCTACTCGATTCACCTCTTGCTTAGTACAGCTTTGGCTGCACCTGCAGGTAGCTACCTCTTCCTTCCTTTTCTGTCCACTCCGTTGCTGAGGGTGTCATCAAGACCATGGAGTCACAGGAAGGCCCAAGGCTTATACCGTGGATGCCTCTGTATCCTGCCAAGGGTATTTGTTGACCTCCCTGACCAAGGCTAAGAGTGCAAACGGAGGCAGCTGAGCTGTGACCATATTTTCCCCTTTCGTATATGATATAGGACAAAGTGGGTCACTGTAGTGGACAGCTGAGTATTACAGCATCTTAAATGTAATGCATTAAATATTCCCTCGTATACATCTTCAGTGTTCAGCACCGTTACCGAGGTGTTCTTGAAAGGCTATAGCACAGCTTTTTATGGATTGGAAAAGTAAAAATGAACCACAGCATCCTACAGTGGGCAATGTCGGAAAACCTATCTTTATCAGAAGGGCTATACAGAGTAAGGAATTCATAATATTTCATTGAAGAGACCATATTTCCTTCCAACAGTTAGTCATCTCTAATGAAACTATTTAAAACAAGGCTTGTTCTCAGTGCCAGTCTGTAGTCCAGATTTAGTACAAACTTTCATTTTGAGAAATGGTATTTTATAAAATGTCCAGGTGAAGAAGGAAAATAACATGCTGCTACTATAAAAACTAAAAATAACAGGAGCTAGCAAAAAATTCTTAATTATTAATTTTATCCAAGGAACAGATCTTACCAAGTGTTAATAATATCTTTGAGCTGAACCAAACACTGAGCGAAGATATCGCATATGTAGCTGCACAAGCAATATCAACAAATTATTCTACCTTTTTCATTCTGAAATACCGAGTTCATCAAACCCAAATCCTTTTCCCGATGTGTTTTAATTTCAACATTTTTCCCTTGGATTTGGCATTAAATTTCTGATCCAAATGAGAGAGAGAGAAGCAGAAGCTGTTCCCCAAGTGACCGTTGAACTGGGATGTGGCAGCCACAGGTGCAAGTTCCTGTCTATATCAAACAGAAGAAATTTCTGCAGAGCAAGTATTTCGTTTCACAAGTGCCTCTGCTATTCTGAGAAAAGCTCTTTTTAGGTTTTACACCAGGAAAGAATTGTTTCAAAGTCTCTTATTCTTTTCCAATATGGAATGAAAACAAATTTCCAAATCTCCCAGTGTTTTTTTTCCCTGAATTTGAGTTGTCATTTTTCAATTAGCTCTACAATCACATGGTCCATCTTATATTTTACTGCCAATCTTACACATCATAAACAGTATCCAGCTACAAAATGGATTATTTATATGAAGGGAGTGAATCCTAGAAAGTCCAAGTTTCCTGCATCAATACTTTTGTGCCTCTGATTTGTCACACACTTCATCCCACATTTGGCTCTTGTCAGATTGAGAGCAAAGAACCCAAGTAGCTGCCCCCAACATGAACGTCTGCTCTTCCCCTTTTTTTTTGAGAGCCCTGAGGAGGTGAAAATGCCACATGACTGTAGTGGGAGTGGTTTATTACCCTCTTTGTATCTGCCCTCTCCCTGTGCTTGCAGTCAAGTAGGGAAGATGGAAAGATTTTTTTCATTCTTAATGGCTTTGCTCATGGGTAGGGTGAGTTCTGACACATTGGCCACATCTGCTTGAACTTTGTCCTATGGTTTATACAGGTCGTATGTGGCTACAGAGACAGTAAGTGGCACAGTTTTCTATTTCCACAAACAATTAAACGGCAAGGAGGCTCTTACAATTTTAATATAATTTTATTATTTGTTATTTAAAGTCATTTTTTTCCTAGTGCTATAAAATTACCTGCTTTAGTGCTCAGAGGGTGAGTGGTTGCCAGCAGACCCTGAGAGGTCAGATGTTCTTAGCGTGGAAAGACCATATATCTGAAATCTCCCATTTGAATTGCAGGGTTCTCCCCCAAAACTACAGATCTACAAGAGTCTGTGGAGAACAGGAAAACCTATGAGCTATGAAAAAAGGCCCTAATAAAAAAAAAGTGGACCTGCAGAGAACAATCTTGGGAGATAAATCCAAATTATGGAGGTTACCTCCTTTCAGCAACACCAGGAACAAAGAAACATATATTATATGCAGAAGATAAGTAAATCTAACTGTAATTAGGTCAGAAGTGCATGTGTCTGTAATAATGAGTTTCTCAGATGCTGCTGCATATCAGGTCTCTTAAGCACTACCCCTGCTCCTCCACTGTGATGCTCCTCCCCAGCTCCAGGCTGTGACTCCAGGTTTTAGATGTGTTTCATCAGGAGCTCCACAACCTGTTGCCTGCAATGGCCCTAGTGCATCTCCAGAAGGCTTTGAGTGCTTTTTTCTGCCTTAACTGACAGAAGCAGAGCCTTCTGGGATAATTAGTGCTGCTTCAATTGGGCAGGTAGCGGATGGGAAATAAACAGGTTCAAGAGCTCAGGGGACATCCATGTTGCTGTAGGCAGGGAGGCAGTGGAAAATAAATATAGCTAAGCAGTTGGAAAAATATTTATTTATTTATGCCCCTTTCCTTTCAAGATGTGAGATGAGGGCCAGCTCCAGTATGAACTAATTTTTTTTCTTTTTTGAAGCAGTTACCAACTCTCTCCAGCCCTTGAAAATGGCATTCCACATAAGTCTATGGCCAGCTACAGTGATGATCCATTTGGAAATGCTTTTCCTTATTGTTAACTGTGAAAGGAGATAATTTGTTACATAAATAATGAATTAGATGTGTATTAATTTAGAATTGCTTGTCTGAATGGTTTGCAAAGCAGCTGTGTGATTTTAGGCAGTCATATGCTGTCAATTAACAACGTATTCTAAGCCAAATCTGTTTAAGCTTATTATGTGTATCACACAGTGTGGAATTTATTCTAGCTGTATACTATTGGCTGAATAGTACTTTAAAACTGCTAAAGATTAGTAAAAATCCCAGTTAAATTACTGGCGGGCAGAGGGAACTTCCAGCTGCATTCCAGCCATTAATCTGCTAGTGATACTTTTCCTGTTCTTGAGAGGTTGGGAGACCTCATTCAAATCCCCAGTTTTTCTTTATGGAAAACTTAATACAAGTCCAGGAAGGCAACATTAAAACTGAATATTCATAATATATTATTGATATATTAATCAGTTAAGGGAAGGAGCTTTTCGGTTTGTAGTTAAACAAGCAGCATGGCTTATACTTAACAAGTCTGATTGCTCACTGTCTTTCCAAAAAGCAATATTCCCCAAAAATTTCAAAGGACTGATCTTGTGCCATTAAAGAATTTGGTAATATCTGAGGCAACTCATTTTAAAAAATATGTTTCTTCTTTAGAAGAGGTTCATTTAAACCTTTGACAAGTTTCCTTTATTTTTTAAGTGTATCATATACCAAAACAGGAATTCCACATTTTGATTATCCTGATCTTGTTGGAAGCTAACAGGACCTTTAACAAACCTTGAAGGGCTGCCACTAAATGATACAATTATTCAAAGCCTCTCTTAACAATGCAAGTTTTCTCCACTCAGTATTTCTAAAAGGGTAGTCCTAAAGATGATAGCATAACCGAGCTATACTCTTTTATACTTGCCATAGGTATGTTCAATATTTTATATTTATAAAATACTGTATATTTTGGACTAAGTATACAAGAATCACCATGGCCCGTTTTCTGTGAAAGTGTCCCTTCTGTGAAAAAGTGGTCATTGCTAAGAAAAAAAAGACAAGCTTTTACACAAAAGTAAACTTTGCCACACAAAGTTAGTCATAGTCTCCCAAGCATATGGAGCTTTAAGAATTTTCACAGGAAGAATTGCTCGTGCTGTGTATCAAGTCCTTAATAAAGTAACTTACAATGAAACTTGTTCCACTAGAAAAATGGTGTAAGAGCTTGGCTAGGAGTCAGGCAAAACTCAAGTATCAAGATTGTGTATTTCTATGCTTTCCAGCGTGATGGCTCCCAAGCTGCTTGCTTACTCAAATTATCTGAATTCCTGACCCACAGCTAAGAAGGAGAAGGAACAATTCTGTGTCATTGCCAGGAATGGTGTCCTACTGTAAGGAAATTTTAGGAGTTTCCCTCCTAACAATGTTCCCTACTACTGCTTTGGGATATCTGCTTCTCTCACCTGTGGAGGGAAGCTCTGCCTTCCATTCAGTACAGTGTGAATACATTCAATGCTAAAGCAGACAGTAAAATTAATAAGATTTGAATAGCACTTCTTTTTAATTCACTCTGTTGCTCAATTTGCTTATATGACTGCAGCTGAAGAAAAGGGAAAAGTGTCAGACTATTATACAGCTCCAAACCAGCCCCTTTGACCTCTGATTTTACAGCAGAGACACCAAAGAAGGATTGCTACTCCAAGGCTTTTTATCAACAGAAACTATAAAAAATAAATTATAAAAGAACATGTTCACATTCTTACCTCAATTTCCCATATCTTCAGGAAGCTCTTACTGGCTTTGATGGTGTAGGATGAAGCCTTTGGGCCCAGATCCTGAAAGGTACTTCAGTGTTGCAAAGCTTTTATTTCTCCTGTAACCTCATGGGTTTCTCAGTCCAAATACAACTTCCCAGGCAGTGAATGGTGAGAGTGAAGAGTTAACTAAAAACAAAGAAAAGAAATCAGAAATCAATTGAGCAAGGATCTTCCTGAATCAGCCACAGCTGAAGAGAAGTGAGACTGGGCATAGTCATCTACATAGGGTCTAAGTGATCTAAATGCCATTCCTCTCCACCTACATTCTGGTTATTTTGGTGTGCAAGGGCTGATTGAAGGCAATGTGTGACAATGGCTGACATATGCCGGATATGACTCCAAGGCAACCAGTAAGTAGAAAGTTATAGTAGAATGGAATGGAATGGAATGGAATGGAATGGAATAGAATTATAGAAACACAGAATCATAGAATGGTTTGGTCTGGAAGGGACTTTAAAGATCAATCAGATCCACTGCCCTGCCCTGGGCAGAGACACCTCCCACTAGCCCAGGTTGCTCAAAGCCTCATCCAGCCTGGCCTTGAACACCTCCAGGGATGGGGCATCCACAACCTCCCTGGGCAACCTGTTCCAGTGTTTCACCACCCTCACAGTAAAAAATTTCTTCCTCATATCTGATCTAAATCTACCCTCTTTCATCTTAAAACCATCTCCCCTCATCCTATCACTATCACTTGCCTAACCTGGAGGACTTCTCTTTTCCATTTCCAGCCTACCATTCTTCAAGGACAGGACACTCTTGCCTTGACTGTGGACCTGCCTACCTGCCTCATCTTGATGGGCTTGTGATGGGAACTGTGTGTTACCATTGCCGGGTGGCTTTACTCTCCATGCCGGGGTAGGGGAGGACAGCAGCCCTCAGCAGCAGGGCGCTGCCTCTCTTGCCCCACCACCACATGCTGTTGCAGAGCACCTGCTCCTCCTGCTCCCCGGCACGTGAGACACGAATCAGCAGAGCCGAGGAGCATTGCAGCTGCAGGGGGAGAAAAGATTTCCAGCTGTATCTATCCTGCTGCTGCCTCCGATTCCCTCTGCAGCTGCATTTGTCAGGCCCACCATCTTTCACTGTGCTCCATCACCTCTTACCCTTCTCTGTTGCTCCATTTTTACGGAAATCCGTTCATAAAATGAAGACAGTTATATTTATAATGTAGAGCATGCCAGAATACTTAATCTTTCACTTCATTTTTTTCAAGTGTGCCTTACTCAGACGTGGACTGATAAGATGACAAGTACTAAAACAATCTGTGAAATGATGCATGGACTTTTAAGCAAATTAATAAGTGCCTTGGAGCAAAGATATATATAATCACAGAAAAACCTGACTCTTTTCATAGGAGATATATCCTTGAAATACCATTTTATGTGGTTAATTAGAGTTAAGGGGTGGAAACGCTGGCTTTCCTGAGATTAAAGTGAAAACTTAAAATATTCAGATGGGAATTTGTTTTATATAACATACTACATACACACTTAAATATTAAAGTTTGATCCTTTAATATTTAACCAATGGACAGTCCACTGAGACATCTCTTTCATTTCCACTGGGGTCTTGGTACAAGTACCAGCTAGTTTTAATAGACATCACACATTTAAAAAAAAATAGGCACAGTTAAGTCACAGTTCAGCTTAGAGCCATGGGGCACAATATGTTGCATGGGTCAAAAGCACACATCCTAAAGGAACTAGTGAACTAGAACAGTGTCTTTGTTATTAATCCGGAAATTGCATTTTTAGAACATATATTGCTGACTGTATAAGTCTCCTTTTTTTTTTTTCTTCAAGTAATTTTTTTTTTCACATGAACACAGTAAACATCTCTCTTTGTTCTTTATAAAGATCTTTTAACCGTGCTCCTGTTCCAGCTAGGTGGTAACAATCCCTTATGCATCTTTACATTTATGTTTATGCAGGTTAGATATGTTCATGCTTATACTCACACTATACACCTTTAATACACACTTCTATCTGCCAGTGACCTGCTTGTGACCTTCTTCAGAGATGCAAGGTAACTTGGCTAGCTCTATTTCTGGTCCTTCTGAAAAAGGATTGTCAGGTCAAATTGTGACAGTTTAAGTGTGATGTCTGATATTGACTGCTGTCCAGCAGGGACTGTAAGCACTGTGTCTCCCACTTCATTCAGGACCTTACTATTGACTTGCACTATCATCTTAAGGTTAGTCTTTTATCTCCTATGCTTCCAGGCAAAGCAATAAGTGGCACTGGAACAAACTGCTGTACCACAGCCCAGGCACACTCCTCTCTTGAAACTAGTGGCTGTGTGACTTCAGTGTCCACAAATTAGCTGACCACTGCACAGTGTGTCAGGGACTGCTGCAATTACTATTAAAGCACGTTTCTGCAGCTCACTTTTAAATAAAATAACTTTTCCAAGATATCTCTTTCTGTATGTGTCTGTATGTGTGTATACTTTGGAAAAAAAAGTCCTTCTAAAATGAGGGATGAAGGTAGGGGAGATATCAAAACCCAAGCAACAAACAAACAAACAAACAAAAACTCCACTGTTGTTTGCCTTTTCTAATTATACATTATTGTTAAAATATTATTGTTTCACCTTTTTCTTCCCCTTTCCATCCTCCAGGCTTGTCAAACCATTTTCCTAATGCCCATATTTGTGCTTGCCAGTCCTTTCCAACAGCAGTCCATGTCCTCATGGTTACTTCACTTCCAACTTTAATTTTTTGACATAAAAATTAAATGTGGGACATTAGGAGCTTTGAAGTAGTCCTTCTAAAAGAGTAGAAACCTGAAAGAGCTTGGGAGAGCAGAGGATCTCTACTGCTTACTGGCCACGGTGACTAGCAAAAAGGCAGAGGACAGAAACATCTTTACATTCCTGTCTTTCTCCTTTTCAGTTTAATGTATTTTCTACATAAATAGATCAGAGTTAAAAAGTGAGGGCTTCAAGAACTACAGCATGCAGTTTGGTCTGATCTTTGACCTCATTTAGTTTAAAAATGGAATAACAGACTCTTCAAAATATGCAAATTATTTATAATTAGTAAATGTCTTGCAAATAGACTCCATTCAAAAATAGTTTGTAAATCAGCTGAACTATTATTTCTGTTGTATCTAATTGGAATGTTTGTTTTTTAGACTGTAGAAAAGCTTGGGTCAGCAGGCTAGATGTACCTTTTAAGCAGACAGTTACACTTCCTGTCTTTCTGCTGCGTGCAGCAATTGTACGAGCTGTATTGTCCAGGACTATTGGGAAGGCTGACTGCATGTATCATGATTTCTCACTCAGAAACTCCTTTTACCTAAGTACCACAGCTTTTTTAATGCCATTTGTTAGTTTGACCATCAGTGCTTGTCTTTTAAAAGTGCAGAAATTTCAGAAGTCAGAGAAGAGTTTAAGTTCTCTCCCTCTTTTTTAACAAAACAACAACAAAAAAAAAGGGCAGTTAAAGCAATTTATTCATTAATTGCAAAAATATGGAGTTATTTCCCTACTATACGCAGAGGCACATATAGATTCAGTTTAGGTGAGTGGCATTACACCATCCACCATATTTTCTCCCAGGATAAAACCATATAATTTCATTCTTCTTGCCCACTTTCCAGGTGCAGTTCTTCACCTGGATTATTATATGGGCTGGAACCTTTTTTCCTCTCCTTCAATTGACATGAAACTTTACACAAGCCTTGAGGAAACCTTTGCTGAAACAGATATATCAATTTGGATTGATACATTACATCTGGATTTTAGGAAAAGAGATGTTGAAAACTCCTGCCTCATTCTGAACATTAAAACTTTGTTCAATGTTGGTTTAGAATAGCTCCATCTAGTTCAAAGAGATTAGCAACAATGGGTTTTCAGTTTTTACAATGTTAATCCATGATTAATGTAAGCATATTCTAATGCTCCTTGAAGCACTGTATTATTTTCCTAATCCCAAATTTGCCTCATTGATCCTATCTTTGCTTATTTTTCCCACAAAAATTCAATTTATACAAGACCGTAGCTAAAGCCTTTACAGTTATAATCTGACAGTACATAATTATTATTATTACACTGAATGTAGCCACAAGCAGTAAGATAGAAAGATAGGCCTTTTACTCTTTCCTGCCTTTCAAACATGACCATCATCCAAAAAACTGAAAGGTGGAGTGTTGATGTAATAATTTTTCTACCTACTTGGTCTTCATGAGTATTTACAGATGCTGTATGCCTGCCATTTTATACTAGTGAGAAGAAAAACAGTTCACAAGGCGCCGTAAAAGATGCTAGTTAAAAATTTTGCTCACAAGTACAACATGTGTCAAAAAAGAAAACATAACACAAGTTTTTAGAATGATAAGGAGATTTTCTTGGATTTTGAATTATACCAGGATATTTCTATTAACACTATCTCTCAGCATTTCTCATTTCTTTCAGGTGAATAATGGACCCTATTTGCTATTTCTGAGTAGCCCTCAGAATCCAAAACAGTAATGGACAATTAAAAGTGTGATAGTCACAAAATATGCCTTCAGGCTCATATGATATCTCTAGAAATAAAATGGTTTCCCACAATAATTTAAAAAACTAAGACCTATATTAAATAACAAAGGTAGGTTAACACTGAGGGCTGATTCATGGCTCCTGTTGTCTAAAATTAAAACCTTCAAATGGATTTGTTAAGCGTCTCCTATGGCTGATGCCTCAAAACACCTGCAACACCCACCAAAACCACTGCGAAGGTCAGGACACAGGCATTATTTAGCCCATTTTTTTTAGCATGCAGTTTGTGTGCAAAGTCAACATCATTAAACCAGCTGAAAGTTCTAGAGGATTCCCTTTGCATTGAAGTTGTAACGGCACTTAAAGAAAACTAATCATATTCTTAACTGTTAATTTCCCTACTTCCAGGCTGCACTCCTTTGTCATAAGAAATCTTTATTGCTCTTAAAGGCTTTACACTCCCCAACAACATTTAGGGAACCAAAAACATATTTTTTTAATCTTTCTGTGTAAATGTAACACCCATCCCATCTACCACTGTTCCCCCAGTGACTGTACAGGTAAATTTAACTGGCAGGGTGTTACAGCAAACTACTGTCCTCTTCAGGCTGGGTACAGCCATGCCACGTTAGCCCCAGATGGCTCTCCAGTGCTGTGGTCAGATGGACAGGAAGGAGCTCCTGGCTTTGGGGTGCCTGTGGGCAGACAGCTACCCAGGCTGCTCTTCCATTCCCCGGTAGTGGGAAGAGGCAGCATCCACACACCAGCCTGTCCCAAACCTGCCTCCTGTCGGAGCCTGGCAACTTTGTGACTGAGATTCTCTCCTTTGCCCATGGAGGACACCAGAGTTGGCACACCACAACAAAGCATCTGGTGCCACTTAAGTCAGGGCAGCTGAGAGGCAAAAATAAAACACTAACTCAAAGGAGAAATACCCCCTCTCCCACCAGTGGGGACTATTCGCTTCCCAGTGACTTGCCACGTGGAGGTGAAGAAAGACGGCTCCATGGTTGCCCATTGCCTATGGGCAAAGTGATGGCCCATTCCATAATTTATCTGCTCTCTAACAATATGTCCTCATATCCAGGGAGAGGAATAACCTTCAGGGAGCTGTGATTCCAAGGCTAGGGGGGGTTGAGGGGAAGCTCTACCCTCCCTGCAGACCTAACGGTGGGGGGAACGCAAATAAAACAGCAATGAGCCCAGCAGAGCCCGGGCAGAGGGGTCTTCTCTCTGTGTATCCAGAGAGGACGTGCTCTCTCCCAGTTATCCCACAAAGTCACCAACCTTCCAACATTCAGAGGAGAAATCCCAGCTGAGCCTTGTTAGACCTTGTCAAATTATATTTGAGGGTATAATAGGTCCAGAGATTTAGAAATAAAATATATTAATTACAACTAAAAGTATTTATTATTCAAGCCATGCTATCAATGCTAAAAGAATATTTAATGGCTAATATATTACATCTATTTTTTGGGAATAGTCAACTAATTATTTTTTTTTCCTCATAGTCATTGTCATATTTTGTCCAGAATGAGCATCCAACTGATTAGCTAATATTAGCTGGTTTCATATTTTTAAGCCACTTTTTCAGACCCTGGTATAACCCTTTCATCCTCTGTTTTCCTTAAAGCTATTGGCAGTAAATACTGCAATGATAAAAACAGTCTGTATTTTCAAGTTTTCTTATTTATATTTACTGTTACTCATATTCACACTGGTTGCTTATTTTACTCCTTTAGTTCTCTCTTTCCTTATATATTGTACTCTGTTTTACACACACAATTTACAGAGTTCTTTTTTGGTCATGAAACACAGTGGTCCTAAAACTGATGTCAATTTCTGCTTAACAGTTTATAAAAACCTCTTCTCTTTAACTGTCTAGATATTATGTACTGATACTAATAATGGATTTTTTTGGGGAGGAGGTAAAACTAACTCAACCATATATAAACTACTTGTAACACAGGAGCTACCATATTTATGTAACTGCAGAAAACTTTTCTGAAGTCTGTCAAGAAGGAAAGAACATGCCAAAATTTGCTAGTACGTGTTGTTTCTAATACAGGCGGCTCAGTGCAGAAAATCTGCGTAATGGGTGATGAAATGTCATTTGATTCTGCATTTCTGAGGTTTTTCAAGCTGCAAGTTGAGTCTTTTGTCCTTTCTGACTGTTGGCATGAAGAAGATACACACATACAATTTCCTGTGTTTTTTTCATAAAACATGTCAGAACAGGGGATGACCAGTATAAAGTCGCCCAGCCAATTTCAGCACATCTTCAGCAAAATATTTTCCAGGCAGTACACTGAAGCAATGTTTAGGGCTGCTATTGTTTAATACCCTGCACATGTGGATATACACAAGCTTGTTTGTATTTGTGCACATTTGTGGTTTCCAGTAGGTATCCATTCCTCTGCTATTAGAGGATGCTTTGATACAATATTTTTCATAACTTGGATGAGTCAATGCTCTATTAATCAGAGCCAAAAAGCATAGACTTTCTTTGAAAGGTACCTTTATCTCTATTATTTTTTTCTGTGTTTTTTTGTTTAATTGCATGGCTTTTCCTTCTGTCTTTTTCTATTGTTGAGAAGGGTCTTTCCAGCAAAGATATACTTTTTGTGCCTTGAACGTATGATGCATTCAAGATAGTAACTAAATTAATGTTAGTTCCTACCATTTCAGAAGATTAATTTGTTCAACAAATACCATTTAACTGCTATCACTATATTTCAAGGAAATATATTTATAATAGTCAAACGTAATTGTTTCTAATTAACCTGACATTTTAAAAACATGCATGCTTCTAGTCTTACAAAGAAATTACCAAAACATTGCAAATACTACTAGAAAATACTTTTTTCTGTAGATTTTACTACTTTGTTTACTCCTAAAAATTTTGTGGACTGTTTTCAGCAATAACTACTGAGACTGTCTGTTCTTTTACCACTGAAATAATGTAGAGCTCTAATTTTAGGAACTGCATTTAACTTGTGTTAGATTAGTATTAAGACCAAGCAGTGCATGACTAGCATTCTGAAAGACACTGAGAAGAGTGGCTCTAGTATAAGACACACCTCAAGTGGTGTCCAAACATACATTCACAAACTACACGTTTATTAATTGGCTATTGTGTTCAGACTGTAGCTGCAAGTCCCATCAGAACAAGGTGAGGTTTGCAGAGAGAGAGATCTCCTCTTTCATTCAGCCTGTTTATCAACCAGAGGATATTATCCTGCTCTACAACTTATTGCTTACTTCATTTGCCACAAGTTCTGCTGAACTCAATGACAATCACCCCGGCAAGTCAAGGGATGGACCATTTCCATAGTATTTATAAATCTCAATGGAAAGAAATGAGCAGTGTTCACTACAGTTGCCAGCCCTAATACCTAGGACCAGAGCTAAAGCCTCGTCACCAGGAAATGCAGCTCTTGAGACAATAAAAAGGATGATGCATGAGACTGCAGGGCATTGCAGTACTTTGCAGTCTGTAAGTAATTAAGAAGGATGTTGAACAACATCCACGAAAGATAAATATCTTAATAAATAGAAGATTCAGAAATTTTTCAGCCAAGAATTCCATAAGAATTAGCTGAAATGCCCTGCCGGCTGATGCTCATCTCCAGTACAACTTGTGAAAGCAGAAAGATTTCAGATGCCTGAAGACCACTCATTTTGTGAAAGCTCTCAATAGAAGGGCAAGCAGACGACCTGTGTAATTAAAGACCAGCAATCCTGGTTTTTAGAACCAGGATATATTAGAGGAAAAGTCACACAAAATTTACATCACAAAGAATTAAAGGATAATAATATTAATACCACCACCGGTCATCAGAGTATATTGGAAAGTACATCTTGTCAAAAATTGATTCGATTCTTTGAGGATAATGGCTCACAGACAGGTTTCAAAAAGCTGGAAATCACCTACAGCAGAAGATGTTTCTGGTAGGGTCCATATTTAGCCAGATGCTAGTCAACATTTTAATCATGTCAATAGCTGCCACTGATCCTAGCTGAATGGCAAATAAAACTGAAAGGAGAGCAGCCCAGATACCCTGCCAAACTCTGAACAGTTTTACAGCCATCTGCTATCAATACAGGCTGAGGGATGAAGGGATGGAGAGCAGCCCTGGGAAGAAGGACTTGGGGGTACAGGTGGATGAAAAACTGGACATGACCCAGCAATGTGTTCTTGCAGCCCAGGAAGCCAACCATATCCTGAGCTGCATCAAAAGCAACGTGACCAGCAGGTCCAGGGAGGTGATTCTTCCGCTCCACTCTTGTCAGACCCCACCTGGAGTACTGCCTCCAGCTCTGGGACCCTCCTAATAAGAAAGACATGGACCTGTTGGGGCAAGTTCAGGGGAGGGCCATGAAGATGACCAGAGGGCTGGAGCACCTCCCGTACGAGAACAGGCTGAAAGATTTGGGGTTGTTCAGCCTGGAGAAGAGAAGGTTCCAGGGAGACCTTAGTGCAGCTTTTTGGTACTTAAAGGGGGCTTGGAAAAAAGATGGAGACTAACTTTTTATCAGGGCCTGTTGCAATAGGACAAGGGGCAATAGTTTAAAACTAAACAAGAGTAGATGCAGACTAGATATATGGAAGAAATTTTTTACAATGAGGGTGGTGAAACACTGGAACAGGTTGCCCAGGGAGGTGGTAGCTGCCCCGTCCCTGGAAACATTCAAGGCCAGGTTGGAGGGGGCTCTGAGCAACCTGATCTAGTTGAAGACGTCTCTGTTTATTGCAGGGGGTCGGAGTAGATTAACTTTAAAGGTCCCTTCCAACCCAAGCTATTCTACTAGTCTATGAACACCATACGTCTAGGAAAAAAGAATGTTGATCATAGCCACAGGCTAAGAAATTCCATCCAGGGTCAAACAAAAAAATCATAATTAAGGGCATCTATGTACACAGATGTGTGAAGGTAAGCTTCCATTACAGTGACCCAAAAAAACTGGTGTCTATGATACTCAAATACACAAAGAGCAATAAATGAGGCAAAACTAAGGTGATTTTATATACCCCTTACAGCACTGGTGAGACTAATACTGGATTGCTTCCTGCAGCTTTGGTGTTTTTATTTCAAGAAAGATGTTGAAGGTGTACAGAAAGTGTCACCCCAGTTATTTGAGAGTTTGAAGAAAATGCCTTGCACAGACAGACTAAGGAACTTGCTCAGCTTTTAAAAAATGACAGTGAAAGACAGTTTGCTTACAACATAACATGGCAAAAAAATAGTGGCTGTAAAAAGAATTTTAATAAATCAGGAAAGGGATAACAAAAAAAAAAAAAAATACAAAAAAACACACCCAGCAGACAAAAACTAAGCACAAGGAAATTTAGATGAGGAAATGCTCTAGTTGTTAACTGCAAGAATGATTAATCCCTGCAGCAATGACCAATGGACAGGTTGTTTCCCCGCATCTTAATTCCTTCACCTAAAGACTGAAAGATTTTCTGTAAGATGCAACCTATGCACCAATTAATAGCGCATTATTAACCTCATTAGAGAGGTGGATGATCATGTTATACAAGAGATCAGACCAGATCTGACTGACTCCTTCTGTCCTGCAACCCTACAATTTCATGTAGAGAGCTGAACTCCCCTGTTCCAACCCAGCTTCCATGTGTCACTGTCGCGTGGGTGTTTCATGACTCCTCACAGAAGTCACACTCAGGGAGCAACAGTGCATGAATTGCACGCAAATCCTGTGCCATTGCCTTTCTCCAAGGTGCAAACTGTGATGGTGCTGATCAAAAGTAAGATCAAAATATGGACAGTAGGAACTCAATTGCAATATTTTAATTGCAAATTACTTTCTGCAACACATTCGCTCAAATAGTCAGTCCTGCAGCTGTCACTTAAGCAGTTCAGAAGATACAGCACGGCATTATTTTTCTTTTATATGCAAAAGGGTTGTAATTAACCCCATTATGTAAGCTGCTGCTGAATAAGTATGATTTTGCAGAAGTTGTAGAATTTGGTACAGGAAAAAAGGGTAGGCATGAAGAATCTCTCTGTAACTCACAGTTAGAACTAATGATGACAGACTGTCAGGAAAGAAATATGAAGGTGTATAATTATTGGCTGGCATGCCTCAGGCATCACCCAGGTGTTAATACATAAAGGCTGGGCATGCAAGGACTAACCTTCTCCAAATGTCCTTTGGTATCTATCCCCCAAATATTTCAATAGGGCTATTTTTTTACAGTCTTGTTGGACTAGCAATAATTGGTTATAACAGAAGAGCAACAAGACACATACATGCGTATAGTCTTTTTTTTTTTGCAGATATTCTGAATCCATAACCGAGATAACTCAAGTTATTAATTAAATTGCACAATAAATGTAACTTCTGAACAGTATGTGCTAAACTGACAAGTATTCCTGCTAAACTTCCTATAAGTGACTGTTTTGATTCAGTAGCACAATTCAAAGGAGCAGAAGTTTACTAACATTATAGAAGGTATGCAACACTGGCTTCCCTTTAGAGGAAGACTCACAACAGGAATTGAAAATGAGATATTTTAACTGCTTTTAAATTCTGTCTTCATTTGACATTCATTTTTCAAACTCCTCAAAAGTTTTAGTTTGCCAAAAGGGAAGCTGAAAGCTTGCACTGTGAAATTGTTAATCAATCACCTTCTGTGAACAGCCAGTGGTGACACACTGCAGCAATCAGTTTATGGACATTCTGTAGCCTGAAAGTTAATCACCCAGATTATTCAATTTATGCTTACAAATAACAAAGCAATAGCAGAAATCTGGATCCATTTCCGAGTGATTCATAAGCATGGATGGAAAATATAATCCAAACAACTACCTGACGAGCTCTGACATACACAAACACCCACGGACTGGCAAACAGTGCAGAACTGGTTTTGTTGTTGCAAAAGAGTTTCCATTTATCCCCCGCTTTCCAAACTTAAAGCTTTCAAAAAAACATTTCAGGCCAATAATTTCTGATGTTTTCCATCAATGGGTTTGGGGTATTTTTTGTTCTTGGAGTGTGTTTTTTACAGAAGTCTGAAAAAAAGATACACAGTCACTTTAAAATAAAAATAAGGTTCAACATATATTTTGCATCATTAAGAAATAATACGTGAAAAGAAAGTTGTCCCATTTCCTTCAAGGCTTGGAGTAAAAAAAAATAATAATAATTTTAAAATGCCAGTTAAACAAGAAAGTATTTCTCTGTATGCACAGTTGGCTTCCCAGAAATATTTGTTTAAGGCATGATCCACCTCTCATTCACTTCAGACTGATGTTGACTCCAAAGGCTTTAGCTGAGCCCCTACAGACACAGTTGGACAGTGGTGAGCTTTACCATGCATAACTCCATAGTTAAGTGCACACAGAAGTGTCAAGTCCCATTAATTGCTCCAGTGTGGTCCAGGTAGCTTTTCCAATGCTTCAAGAAACTCAGGAGCCATACAAAAGCCCCTCCTCTCCTTAGTCCATCATCTTCCTCAAACAAGACTGTGCTGTGAGCTATAGGGCTGAGCTCTTGAAGTTCTCACAGCATCTACTCCTTTTCTTACACTTCTGACTGAATATAATTTTTCTTTGCTTTCCCCACACGTGCTTAATTGAGTTAATTGTGTGGAACCCAAAAGGTCACTGGGGATGTAGCTAAGCTCAATAGGCACCTCAATGGGGAGGTCTAGTTTGGGCATTGACAGCAACATAGCTTTAGTGTAGTTCTGCACTGGGACGAAATGCTGGCACCTCTTGGTCAGCATGGATATACTGCTCCCAGATGTGGAAATACAACCAGATCCCTGGTTAGTGCTGTGTGAGGAAGCTCGGGACTCCACATGCAGAAGATCAGCATCTCAACACAGGACCAGCAAGTATCCAGAACTGTACATTGCATAGGGAGTGTTTGCCACGTCAGCCTACAACTCACCACAAGAGTGGAGACAGCACTAGGTACTCACCTTCCTCATCCCTGTATGTACCTGTTCTGCCTCAAGTGCTCTTTTTTTCCCCATGCACTGTCTTTAACTCCTGAAGAATATATGACTCGCCAGATGAAATCTGACATGTAGAAAACAACTTTGTAAGAAAAAACGTCCTAAATGGTCTGCTGATAGAGAGGGATGACATTCTTCTGAACGCTACTTAACTCTTCAGATCAGATGTTTTATTAAGTTTTGCATTTCAAAAGTTGAATTAATTCTGTAAATTGATTTGCCACTTCCATTTCCCAATAACGCTCTATTTGACAATGTAATTCCTACATATGTCACCACAAAACAAAATTTTGTGAAGAATATGTTAATTTATACAAGTCTTACATAGATCATACCTCAATTTAAAAGTACTCTCACTCTGGTTTAGAGGATCGATGAGTTCTTTCTGAAGGAGCCTTGTCTCATAAAGAGAAGCAGTTCTGAAGTATATAACATTTGCTGTTGTGACGATCCAATTATGAAATCTCCAACATCCTTAAATACTAGTTTTATGCTTCTATTCTCATTTGAACCAAATTTTCCTTAACTCTTTCTGTAGTTGGCTCTATTTGTTAGTCTCTATTTTGTATTTTCCACCAAATGTTTTCTTGAAATACAAAAAGAAGATCACATAGATTTACTTTTCTACACTGTGACCACCAGAGCTTGCTTTCAGTCGTGTATTTCACACGTAAGTTTTACCGAGAAGCACCACGCTCTTACTGTTAACACTATTTTATCACTCTTTTTACTCTGTGTTTCTTTTTCTTGCTGAATTTTAATGCATGTGAGTGCCTTGGAGTAGGTTGGTCATCGAGTTTCACTCAACATATTAATTTTGTTTATAGCAAAGAATCACAGCTCTTCTACACACCTTAAGGCACCTCCTTTAACTCTCCTTCCTCCCCTTCCTCAGATCTGTTTGTGCCACCCATGCCCCCTAAGGCACAAGTGTCTGTTGCAACTGTTTAATTGCTGTCACTCCTCCATCTGTTACTTCATTCTCTCTTTTCTTTCCCCCCTTCCACCCCAGACAGGGTGGGGTGCGTTTCTGTAGCAAAACATCTTCAGAAATAGCACTTCTTAGCATTCCTAGAATGGGTTGCAAATCTGCAGAGCCAGACTTCTCATTCCCCTATAACTGACACCGGTTGCCCCACAACACCCTGGTCTTTGGCTCTCCACCCGATCACCTCAGCAGCCACAAACGTGCAACTTATTGAGCACTGAAAGTGTGTCCTCCAGTAGTCATACGGGCACAGGCAGGTAATTATGTTCTCCCAGAGTGTGAGCTGTGCCAGAAGGAGCTCATCCCGCAGGTGTTCAGTGCTTCATATGTTGGAAGAGCCTCTCAGCTGGCTTTCAGTGTGTTCCCCACAAACACGTATGTTGTAACCCAAGATGAAACAAGCATGCAGTAAACTGCAGTGGTCAAATTGAGAAACTCACAGCTTTCCATGACTGTAAGGGGTGAGACAGTCTGCGGTACACCGAATCTCTGCAGGTGCTTTCTCTAAGGGCCAGCTAAATTGAACCATTATAATAGCTGCCACAGGCAAAGAACACAAAATTGGGCAGTTAGCAGAGCTCAGCTGACACGTGTGAACTTGCTAGGCTGAATGTGTAAGATTCACCTTTTCCTGTATCTTAGAGTACACATCAGATTTACTATGCATCAAAAAATTACCATGCATCATCTGAATAACCAAATTTAAAACTAAAAAAAGGAATGAACCTAAAACACTTTTGGTACAAATTGTCTTTCTATGTACAAAACAGGACAAGGGGAGGCATCCACAGAATACGTTTAGGATCATGATCTCTGGCATCTGTGATGGGGAGTGGACGAACCAAGTTTTAACACATTTATTACAGAACAAGAGACAGCAGGAACACTGTGTGGTGGCAGCTGCAGCAGCTTAGCACGGCACACTGACAGCACCTGCATGAAGTGAGAGGCACCTTTGAGCGGCAGAAGCCTCTGCAGCCCAGCAGAAACATCAAGATCCCATGAGGTCTCTCCCAGAAAAGAGCACTTTTGGTCACTGTCTATAAACGCAGCAGCACTACTTAGCAGTCATCTTTCTCGAGGGATGACACATGTGAAAAATGAATCCAGTTGTTTTCCCACTGTAAAAATCTTGGGAGACAACCCACTAAGTCATTTCAAACGGGAGACTACTTCAGCAGTAGCCCACTGAGATTTACAGTACTAGATCAGTAGGGTACGGAGGAGCCAGAAGCACTGCTGCCATGACAGAGTAGACCGTCACCCAAGCTAATTCACCCTGCTTCTCAGATGTTTGCTTGTGGATGATCACCTCTTCTGGTTTTTTTTATCAGAGGTGGTTTCAAAGATGCTTCAAGAATGCTATCTGTGTCAGCCCAGTGCCAGCCCTTTGAGGATTTATGAAATAAGGCTCATGATTTCAGTATCTATTAATAACAAAATGAGCAAATAGCGTAAGACAAAATTATGTTCATTAATCTTTCTGCATTAATCACCCTGCTGCATACTACACCTTGTAAAGCTTGTATATCTCTTCATAACTAGCCTCAGATCACTTTGTAGGAGTCCAGACTGGATGGGAAAAAGGCATAAATGACTATGTAAATGCTTTGTAATCCATTTATTCCATTTGTTAATTTGTCATCATGCTAAGTACCTGCAAAACAATGTTTGTCAAATGCCACATGAGCGCAACCCATCAGTCATGACAAGATTCAGGGCATAAAAATATGCTTTAGGATGCTGACTCCAACCCTCTGCTGCTTAGTCTCTGGTTTGGTTGATTTGTTAACGGGTTTGTTTTTTTTTTTTAATTCAGGTCATGTTTTGTATTGCTGGGAATGATTTGGGTGGGGTTTTGGGGCATCTGTAAACATTCTGCAGTGGCAAAATTTCAGAAAAAATAAATCATACACACACATACAAAAATGATCACATGGATTTTTTTTAAAAAATACGTGTTTTCCAGTTGCATGCAATCATTGCAGTACAACACCACAATTAAAATGCTCTATGGAAAGTACATTTTCCAAAATTTCTTTGCTATTAAAGTAGTTTACAGTTTTAGTGTGGAATAGAAAGAACCTGTAAATGATCTTCTTACTACTGCAGTGAATGCAATTTTAATACTAATTTTCCAGGATTTTAATTAATTAGGTTGTTTAAATTTCTTTATTTATTCATTACACTTTCATACTTTACCTTATAGTTTTAGGTGAGAGGCATTTGAAGCCTTAGGGAAACAAGTTGCAACACAATCCTACCCCAAACCACACAGACCAAGTTTCCTGAAGATACACATTTCTTTGTCTAGTCCCTTCTTACATTCATAATTACCACTAGAATAAACAGGAGTTAAATAAAGCTACTGTGGGTTTGAGTCTTTGTCCATTATTAAAAAAGGGGATGAAACTGTCCAGACTTAAGTTGTGGCTGTTGCTCTTCTTTTCCTTCCTAATCCTTCCTGCTCAGCTTACACTTCTGAAGCTAGCAGTCACTTAATGACTATGAAATGGGCTTTTCCTTCTTGTACCTCCTTGTACAGGAGAAAGGCTCAGATTAGTCTTGCTATGGATTCATCACTCATTTAATAACTGATAATTTATGCACTGCCTTCTAATATTGATATGACAGGGGAAAAATTAAAAAAAAAAATAAAAGAGGGTATTCAGATCCCGAAACACAGATTTCAAGCTGAAAAATGCCCAGCTAAACCTCCCAAGCGAACACTCAGGGCAGCACAGGAGCCACTCCAGTGAGCTACAGTATGGCAGTGCACTCCCAAGAGGAGCCATCTACCTCGTCCGGTCAGTCTAATCACCCAGCCCAGCTAACCAGCTATCTGCCCTTCCATGGACACGCACACAACTGCAGAAAGGCTGGATTTTACTTCTGTTGAAGTTTAGAGTGTTTGCTAATAATAACACAAAACCTAATGTGAGACAAAGTACTCGTTAACTCGGTATCCGAGGAAAACTGGGGTGACCTAGAGGTACTTAATGTTGTTCTGTCCCATCATCAGGCATTTTATAAATATTCAGCGAGGGAAATTCCTTCTAGCTCTGCTCAGCTTTGCTTGCCCACTCAAGGTTGTGTATCTGTACTTTTGGTTGCTTTGGGTTTTCTTTTGGGGATTATGACCCTGATTCCGGGCTGTTCTTTGGACTCTGGAAAACTACAATTTAGAGAGCTGCAAAGAGGTGCATAGGGATCTTCAGAGGCATTGTGAAAATGCTTGAAAATATGTTTTGCAGATTCCAATTGAGGTGGTTGGGGGATGTGTCACGTGGCATCTCTGCAGAAGAGACACATCAACTCAAATTGCAGACAGAAGCCTTGGGGAAGCAATTGTTCTCCTAAATGATTAAGGACCGAAACATTTTTTTTGCAGAAGTCTCACAGCAAATGCTGAGCTTGCCAAGAGCACTAGCCAAAAGCTTGTTTTGAGTAGACAGGAGTCACGGCAGGAATTTGCAAGTCTTGCCAAAACCCTCGTATAAGGCTGATAATCAGATACACAAACAGGTGAGAAAGCGTTCTCACAGTGGCTTGCAAGAATCTTTCTCTGTTCAATTTGCTCTTTATAAGCAGCAGCTAGATTTTTACAGCTAGACGGGGTACTTTTCCAGCTTGTAACTAGTACTCTTAATTTCGGTATGGACCCCTCTCCCTTTCAGATCCACGTGAACAGCCTCTTTCGAACAACATTCAGACAGTTTTGGTTGTGCTGAAAATGCTTCCTAGGAAATATCTGGTTTACTGCCTGGTTCACCAACCTTCAACACAATGTATTATGAATCATAAAATATTAATCTTGAGTCTTTAACAGCATAAATAAGAATCTTGTTTAAACAAGAGCAAACAATCTTTGAATAGGGTTATGCTACTGTGAATGAAATTCCCATTACTTTGATAGTGACCACCTTCCAGCCTGGATGCTTTCTCGCTAGCTCTTAAACTTTCTGAAATAAAAATCAGAGCAAAAGAGTGTAGAAGCATAGTTTTGTTTTCATTTTCATGATATAAGTGTAGACATTAGCCAAATACATAGACTTCAAGCTTACTTCGGGATCTATTCATTAACACTAAAAAATTGCGTGCTTCTAACTAATTGTTCTATTTATTTAACTAACAATTTGAAAATAATTTTAATTTTTATCTAATTTTAAGAAGTATTACCCAAAACAATAGCAAAATGAAAGTGAAGGTGCTCTTTTAGCCAGCAAAATACATAACAAAGGGAAATGAATTACATTTAAAAGGCATCAGACCTTTAACACCTCTGCTAAGCATCAAATCCAGAGAAATAATAAATAATGCACTATAGCTCATGTTAATTCTAACATTATTCATTCATGAATGAACAGGAATAGGCAGCTAACTCAATAATGGCACTTTTCTAGTATATCCATGGTAATGTAAAAAATATGTTGGTATCATGAAACATTGTGCAGGGACCTGTCAGGATTGAGGACACCTAAAATAGTTTGATTTTTTTTTTGAGAGAAAGCATATGGGGGGAAAAAAAGACTATATTTTCCACAAATTTTGAATTCACCCAAGACACTGACAGTATGTCTATATTAGCTCACATCCAAACCCAGCACAGTTTCAAGAAAGTAATATGGACAGGACATAAGATGTTTTCAAGCATTTAATTAAGTGGGTGTTGGTGTCATAATTTTTAGATGGATAGGTTACCTTTGCTTTTGTGTTAACAGAATTGTTCTGTGCTTTCAGAGGGGTTTATATGTAATGCTAAAATTATAAAATCCTCAGGGCTCTTAACTGTGTAGTCACTTGGCTACCTCTTCAAAGTAAGCAGCATTTACATGAAACCGAAACATCTATTCAGTGAGTGGCTTGTGGGTTATGTTGTACAATGAAATTAAAATGTGGGATTTGGAGCGTTTAAAAATATTTTCCCATTTCTTTTCACTGTAATTGTTTTTCTTAAATGAATTTTTTTATTAAACTAATGAAAACCTTATAAGATTAGAAGTCCTTATTTTATCCTCTAGTCATTATAATTTTTTGAATAAGCATTAAACTTCCTTTCTTAGCAACATATTTTCCATGACCAAACAGTTGCTATAAATGGCAGAAAGAAAGTCTGTACTCATGAATATACAAAACCACCACTCATGTCATGTTACACTATCATTCTATTGTCTTTTTTACGTCCTAGACTTGAATTTCTTGCATATTCTGAACTACCATTACATTTCTAAGGGGGTTTAAGTGCTCAGAACACGCATTCAACATCTATGTAAAATATGAATAAAAATGGACAGTAAAAAGAAAAATCTGGTCTAAACACTTCCATGGCTTAACTCAATTTCATTTGAAGAACTTAATTAATGGGCTTTCCATTAAGTAACATGAAAAACAAATACTCATTCTTTTCCAGTGTGAGATTCGCATAACAATGTCTGCACGTCCAAGATTAGAAAGCACACCTTGATCTATAGCTACTCTAAATTCTAGTTCAAGACACTTTAAAATATTTTATGTATCCACGCTAGTGTTACACAAATGACAAATAACAAAAATGTGCGTTTAGCAAAACAAAGGTGATTATTTCTTTGAGCAAAACCGAATTTGGACTTTTGTTGTAGAAAATGTTGTTGTTGGGAAATGGCACACTAAGCGCACCAAAGTAAGGACATTTCATGGTAATTTAGCTTGTATCTGAAATTCATTGTCGCAGTTTTAAAATACTGTAAGAGGCTCTATCATTTCTAAAGGAACTGTTTGATTTAACACCCTAAAAGTTGTGAAGTGTGCTATTCAGGTAGAAAGATCAGTCAGATTTTATAGGAAATGGAATTCCCATTCCTGGAGAAGTAGAAATTCTATTCAAGCATAATCGTAAAGCTCATTTCTAGTATAAAAAAAATCACTTTCTGTAGCTGTAATTTATCAAAAATTAGCAATATGCGAATTTATTCACACAGGAAAAATCTGTGGTCCAATGCAGTAAACTTCAAGCCCTCAAATATAATTTTTGATTCCAAAAAGGTTGGCTTTGACTTTCATTTTTTCACTCAACCTGCATGCAGTCAGGCTGCATACTCTGTCTGCAGGAAGGTAGAATGGGGCTTTAGTGTGACAGATGTGTTTGGTGAATACTTTTGTGAAATAATAAAAATAAATATGTCAGCTTGTCATTAAAAGAAATAGGTTGTCATTCTTTGTTTATTAGTCCTGCCTGCAACCCAGGGTTACCTACTGTGTATAAATAGGTTTGCTAGATAACTTGATTTTCTATTTCTTTGTAAAAAAAAAAAAATTGGAACAATTGGCTCATTTATAACACTTGGTGGGTTAAATATTTGGTTTTGTATTGTTTCTCTTAAAGTCTGTACATTTTATATAACAAAGGTGAGGTTATTCTAATTATGGTTTATCTTAATGTTGTCTATGAGAAAAGCAAGAACAGTGAGTGTATGGTGATAGCTAAAATGTCAAATGAACTTCATAGCAGAACCAGAAAGAGCATAAATGAGCACATATATGAAAAAAACATCGTTAACAAGACCAGAGGAGGGTCAGTAGTCACAAGTGCCACAGAATTGCTGGATACACTGTAGGCTTCTCCTGAAGCCCAATACAAATGTCTCTATTACAACATACACCTTACGGTGACAGTGGTCCCTTTGTTCCTAAATACAGCCTTGTGTAAAGATGGAGCGCTGTAATTAAAGGAAATAACCAAAGTAAATTACTGTTTACAGCAATTTGAAGCAATACAGTGCTTATTTTTCAAAATGCGCCTGGCTCAGGCAACTTCATTTAATCACGCTTTTAAATATTTCTGTCACAGACATCTATAGGTTTGATCTGCTCGTAGGAGAGATGTTTTGAGAGCTCGCTCCCTGCCTTTCCTCATGGCAGACAGGGAAATTTAATAAACTTAGGACACCTGTGCAAATTATCACTTTCCCCTATACATGGCCAAGCAGGAGAGATACCTCACCTGATTTCCAGAGCCAAGACAAAAGGAGGAAAGACAACAAGCCCCCATAACGAAAGCACTGAGAGGTGTTTATTTTTGGACACTGCGTTCCCAACCCCAGGACTCTCTCCCTGATGAGATCGCTGTGTGAAAAGGCACCGTGCAGCTTTCAGGCTGAATCCCTACCTTCTGCTGCGCGAGAAGAAGGTACATTTTGATGCCTCAGTGACCAGATCTCCTTCCAAGTAGTTTACTAAATTCCCACTGGCTAGGAACAGCAAAGCTGGAAGTGCACTAGATGGAAACCAGGGGACATGATAATTGTACAAAGGCCTGCTGAGATTTTCGTAACTGCTTCCAGTAAAAGAAGAGTGTCCCCTAGTAACAGTGGTGAGTCCCACAAGAAGGAACAGTACACTATGTTCACTCATATATGAATAACACTTATTTTATCACATGAAGTTATAGATCCAGGTGCCCTAATGGAAAGAGGGCTTAAATAAATACATCACCGAGTAAAAAACCTGCCGTTTTTTGCCTCAGATATGGCTTAACGTGCAGTTCTCTGTTGTCTCTAATGTAAGGGATGTTTTGTAAGCAGTTAGAATCCGGAAGATTTTTTTTTTTATTTGGTACCATAACCAATGCAAACAGGATTGTGTGAATTCCATCTTCTTTGTTTATACAATCTGGAAGAAAAGGAAATCAACTCAAAGGGCAGTGTGATTGACCATTAAAGGTAGGAAATTACATTCCTGCAATGGGACACTGTGAGCAGAAAACCTGAGGGTCAGATGTTGATCTCCCTTGTACCTTCCTATGCTTGTTTAATTATCCCAAGCTCAGTTATAACACTAAACATAAGGTTGATTAATCCCAAGCATTGTAAAAAAAGGTTACAGCCTTCTGATATTTTTTACAGTCTTAATTTGTAAAGGCTATGTTGTATTCTACTAAGATAAAATCCAATTGACCACTACCTGACTTCGCACACATTTCCACTGCAGGGGGGACTAATCTGAAAGCCCAGGAGCACAGAAGTAAAAGCCTACTGGAGGTGAAAACTGTGGAGACCCAGCTGTGGGGATTCAAGGTGCAGCACTGGTTAACCAGGAAATGCCACAAGTATGAATCGTCTCTGTGCTCACGGAGTGCCAGATTTTGAGACCACTTAGTATTAGACAAAGCAGAACTGCAGCTACTAAGTTAGTCAGTTCTTACTCACAGTGTTGCTCTAAGATGAAGGCTAAAAAAGGTATCTTAGGAACACCTTGTGAGTTCCCAGACGACTGAGCTTGCTGTCACACAGGCACTGGGAAAAAAGTCTGCAGAAGACAGAAAAAGCACCGTTCTGTGTTCTGTCACAATAGTTCAAGTGTTCCTGTCTCAGTGGAAGAAAACAAAACCAGTGATGACATATTTTATGAGTCGAGAAACCTGCACCTGGATCAGACCAAAGAATCATTTATTCCATTATCACATTCCTGACAGTTATCTGCCTAAGAAAGGCAATGTGAACAGTGTACAGGGTAGGAAAGTAAAGAGCAACAGCATTAAGTCAGACTGCAGATCCCACTACTAACTTGATATCTAGCCTCTAACAATGGTCACTTATTGTCAAGCATACAGTGAGCCTTCCCCTGAACACCCTCAGAGCAGCAGGTGATCCCTACTCTGAGCCAGAAGCATATTTACATTCTATAGCTGTCAGTCTGGTGGGGTTTTGGTTACCCTGAATTTGTCCAGTCACCTTCTGAACCCATCTAAAATGATCCTTTCTTCTCTTACACCCTCCCAGCTTCCAGTATCCTCAAGTTTTTTAAATCATTATTTTTAATCTCTGTTTTTGCATGCAATATCCCTCAATGGCTTTATCTGCCATATAATGTCCTTGTCTCCTGCTGCTAAAAGTCTACTCCATGGGTGCTAGCTTCTCTTATCCCTCAAGATATACAAATTGTTCTCCTAAAATATGTTAATTCTCCCTACAAGGTCTGCTTCTGGTTTTGAAAGAGGGTGAGCAAAATGAAAATTTTTGCTTACCCTTGGCTGTGGAAGAACCTGCAGCCTCACACAGCTGGAAGTAAACAAGTGTTAACTCACAGCTGGAGAGAAAGGTGCTGCTAAGCCCAGCTGAACTCCAGGGTGACTGTGGAGTAGAGCAGTGCTCACACCACGTGGGTAGGTGTAGGGAGATTATCCCACTGAGAGTTTAAATCTGTTGAGTAGGAAGATGAGTCTTTAAATTAATATATAAATTGGACATTTGAGGTATTATCAGAGTTAGTTGAGTGGCTGGAAGAGATTATCAGTAATCTTGGATCACTGCAGAGTTGCTGTCTCGTCCCTGAAAAGCACCAGGTCAAGAGCAAAACAGTGGTGCTGGTTAGTGAGCTGGTGGAAGGGGTGAGCCAAGTGGCTGGAAGAGCTCAGGAGTAAAAGGTGATGATTACCGCACCCAGAACAAATGTGATATCTGAAAGTTTATCCAGTTCTGCTTGCCCCCCAGACATGAAACAGCTTATTTTGACCTCTCTTATCTACACATGTTGGAGGGAAGGGTCAATTTAAAAACTAGGAAAAACAATTTTCTAATGCTTTCTGTAGGCTATTTGGAAGAAATTAGAGATGTTAATCAAAATTCTAGCTCAAAAAATATTTTGGCTGACATTTATTTTCAGAACAATGCTCCTGGCACAAGGGGAAGCCATCACACATAAGGCCTAGGGGATCCAAGTTCACTAATTACTGGCACAGTTCTCCAGTCAGAATATCCTTTAGCATTCCCTTCTCTGAGTCACTTAAAACACTGTATCTGAAATACAGTACTAGAGGAGGGAGAAAACTGTAAAGTATCATTTTAGGCATATTTGATTTT
>WKFP01015081.1:1277837-1309173 GCA_011057875.1 Pterocles orientalis
TACTGGAGGTGAAAACTGTGGAGACCCAGCTGTGGGGATTCAAGGTGCAGCACTGGTTAACCAGGAAATGCCACAAGTATGAATCGTCTCTGTGCTCACGGAGTGCCAGATTTTGAGACCACTTAGCATTAGACAAAGCAGAACCGCAGCTACGGAGTTAGTCTGTTCTTACTCACAGTGTTGCTCTAAGATGAAGGCTAAAAAAGGTATCTTAGGAACACCTTGTGAGTTCCCAGACGACTGAGCTTGCTGTCACACAGGCACTGGGAAAAAAGTCTGCAGAAGACAGAAAAAGCACCATTCTGTGTTCTGTCACAATAGTTCAAGTGTTCCTGTCTCAGTGGAAGAAAACAAAACCAGTGATGACATATTTTATGAGTCAAGAAACCTGCACCTGGATCAGACCAAAGAATCATTTATTCCATTATCACATTCCTGACAGTTATCTGCCTAAGAAAGGCAATGTGAACAGTGTACAGGGTAGGAAAGTAAAGAGCAACAGCATTAAGTCAGACTGCAGATCCCACTACTAACTTGATATCTAGCCTCTAACAATGGTCACTTGGTGACTTGGGGGTTTTGGTTACCCTGAATTTGTCCAGTCACCTTCTGAACCCATCTAAAATGATCCTTTCTTCTCTTACACCCTCCCAGCTTCCAGTATCCTCAAGTTTTTTAAATCATTATTTTTAATCTCTGTTTTTGCATGCAATATCCCTCAATGGCTTTATCTGCCATATAATGTCCTTGTCTCCTGCTGCTAAAAGTCTAGTCCACGGGTGCTAGCTTCTCTTATCCTTCAAGATATACAAATTGTTCTCCTAAAATATGTTAATTCTCCCCACAAGGTCTGCTTCTGGTTTTGAAAGAGGGTGAGCAAAATGAAAATTTTTGCTTACCCTTGGCTGTGGAAGAACCTGCAGCCTCACACAGCTGGAAGTAAACAAGTGTTAACTCACAGCTGGACAGAAAGGTGCTGCTAAGCCCAGCTGAACTCCAGGGTGACTGTGGAGTAGAGCAGTGCTCACACCACGTGGGTAGGTGCAGGGAGATTATCCCACTGAGAGTTTAAATCTGTTGAGTAGGAACATGAGTCTTTAATATATAAATTGGACATTTGAGGTAGTTGAGTGGCTGGAAGAGATTATCAGTAATCATGGATCACTGCAGAGTTGCTGTCTCGTCCCTGAAAAGCACCAGGTCAAGAGCAAAACAGTGGTGCTGGTTAGTGAGCTGGTGGAAGGGCTGAGCCAAGTGGCTGGAAGAGCTCAGGAGTAAAAGGTGACGATTACCGCACCCAGAACAAATGTGATATCTGAAAGTTTACCCAGTTCTGCTTGCCCCCCAGACATGAAACAGCTTATTTTGACCTCTCTTATCTACACATGTTGGAGGGAAGGGTCAATTTAAAAACTAGGAAAAACAATTTTCTAATGCTTTCTGTAGGCTATTTGGAAGAAATTAGAGATGTTAATCAAAATTCTAGCTAAAAAAATATTTTGGCTAACATTTATTTTCAGAACAATGCTCCTGGCACAAGGGGAAGCCATCACACATAAGGCCTAGGGGATCCAAGTTCACTAATTACTGGCACAGTTCTCCAGTCAGAATATCCTTTAGCATTCCCTTCTCTGAGTCACTTAAAACACTGTATCTGAAATACAGTACTAGAGGAGGGAGAAAACTGTAAAGTATCATTTTAGGCATATTTGATTTTTGACTGGACTGCTTCCTCTTCCTGATCTTTCATTGATCTGGATCCTCTACATCTAGATAACTTCACTTTCTATATCTATGCCTTTCTTTTGTTATTCAAAGGCACGTGAACCATGAAAACAACTTGAAAAAAAAAATCTCCTTTGGCTACTAAAACAAAATCAAATTATTTTCACTGATTATAAAGAAACTTTTATTGCTCAGTTACAAAGCCAGTGAAAAGCTAATTTTAAACTTATGAGATATTGATCATTAAAGTAGCATACTCAGGTTTCTGTAATAAGACCCAATAGCAGTAATCAGTCTTTCAAATAACTTATTCAGAAGCATTTTCATTCAAAATATTTTTATCTT
The DNA here is from genome assembly GCA_011057875.1 of Pterocles orientalis. Classification (NCBI taxonomy): domain Eukaryota; kingdom Metazoa; phylum Chordata; class Aves; order Pterocliformes; family Pteroclidae; genus Pterocles; species Pterocles orientalis. The sequence goes on from WKFP01015081.1 coordinate 1,279,908, forward strand.
TGTTGAAGAACAGTGGAATGATTATAACTGATAAGCCTGCATTTCATACAAAGCATTAAGCAATTAGAAAGTGGATGAAAATAATTTCCTTTTCAGGGGAACTCAGCACATGAAAATAACAGTTTAGAAAAACCTTTGTAATATTCTGAAAAATATCTTAAATTGTTGTGTGTTAAATAGCAACGTCTGCTCTTGTGCTTTTATTACTTTTTGAGGAAAAGGAAAAACAAGTTGGGTTTTTTTTTTTGCAACTCAAAGTAAAAGCTATTCAGACTTGAAGTATATTTTGGTATTCAGTACTGGAAGCATGTAGGCAGTACTGTAAACCAGAGTTTGAAATGTTCTGATCTAAACAAAACACAAACATTAATGTCACGTTTTACTTTTCTACAAAGGCAGAAGGCTGCTGAAGGTCAGGGACAACAGCAGTGAGTGTCTATGAGAAAACTCAATGGAAAAGAAGGAGCAGCAAGAATCAACTGTTAGTAAATCGGTTTGTATCAAGAAGTTGACTCCAGCTGGACATCTCTGTGATAAGAGAGATGATTCAAAGAGGGGTCCAAAAGGCAGTGAAACCCAGGTGGGGGCAAAGGAGAGGTAGAACTGCGCTGGCCATAGGACACAAAGGGAAACTGGTAACCATGGGTGGGCCCAGGAGTAAAAAAACTCCGATAGTCCAAAGAGCTGACGAGTGCAGTCAAAGTTATGGGCACAAGCAGCAGTGAAAAGGGGGAAGGCAGTGTGGAGCATTGTGTGCCCCTGCCCCCACCAGCCCCTGTGCCAGGAGGGGACATTTTCACATCACCCAGCAGTGGGTGAGGCAGCAAGAGTGGGCAGGGGAGGGAGGGAGTGGAAAGTGACTCCATGCTGCATCAGGCTGTGGGATGAGGTGTGCTCCACCAGCCCTTCCCAGGGGGTTCTTCACAGAAAGAAGCCAAGGAGCACATCCAGGCGCTCGGTGTGCAATAGTGCCTGGCATTTTGTTTGAGGTTTGAACCTTAGCTGCGACTGAGCCTGGAAGGAGTAAAATGAAAGCAAGACAAGAACATGAATTATTAATGTTTCTACATTATTGTGCTTAGAAAGCAAGAGCCAAGGAGCTGGATGGAAGGGAAAGGCCCTACTATGGGGAAGCTGGGGGGTTAGATGCATCCCTCAGAAAAGGTGAGGTGTGGAGGTGGTGTTTTATTACTCTTGCAGCTCTGAAAAAAAAGCAGTAATCATTCATCCTGATCAGGAGTATAAATGTAGAAATCAAGTGGAACTGAAGGCTACAAATTAAACTGAGATAGCATCACAAGCAAGACAGACTTCTTGTATCTGGAACATTTTGATCTGTGGCAGCTCATACCAGCAAAGAGTTGGTCCAGACAACCTACTGCCATTTTTCTCTTTGTGATTTTATTTTTCTAAGCGCGCACCTAATCATACCTGAAATGCCCAACTATTTTCCTTACCTTATTATCACTTGAGTGTTGGTAGTGATTTTGGACACCATTCCAAAGCATTTACATTTCTGTGTACCTCCTTACATGCCTGTCTACCATCTACTGTACTAAGATACTCTTCCTGAATACTATGCTATTTTAGCCAGCCGGAGACTTTCAGACCATGAGTGGAGACCAGATGGCCATCATATACAAACAAGGATTCTTGAAAAAGCAAGAGGTCTGATAAGCCTGCTTGCCTGCTTCTGTTATTTGGCATACTAAAGGCTGTGGAGAGGAAATGTGCCCTCCCATTTCTCCAGAGAATTTCTGCAGCAGTAGTTTCCTCTGCATCACCACACACAAGAATGAAAAACAAAATGTAATTTATAATATATGTTTTTCACAATAACTAGCAATACGATCAATAACTAGCAATAGAAATGTTCTGCTAGTGGCAAGGAACATTTTAGGGTCTCAGCTCCATCAGCTGACATTACTAAGAAATATATACCGTGGTTTCCTTCATAAGACAAACAATATTGTGGCTACAAATTCGCTGTGTTTCTTACAGGCTTGTTGTAATCTTTATTTTCTTTCACATTTTATTTCCTAGGTTATAAACATATGCTTTTTCCCATCCTGTGGCACATCTACAACACTTAACTTTTTAATTTATATTTCTGCCAAATCGCCCCAGTTCAAACTTGCTAACAAAGCTTTGGGAGTGCCTTAAGGAGGAGATGTTTAAACTCATCTAGAAGTAAGATTCTGTGGCCTCTGTGGCCATTAGGGTCTAGCATCAAGACCCTCAGGTAAAAGATTTTAGATTTCTCACAGCTCTGTTGACTCAACTGTGGCATGGCTGATGCCAGGTATTCCTGAACAAAATGGGATGGCCTTAGGCAATCACTGCCCACACAACATGGAATCTTGTACAGATGAGCCCAGAACTGGTACAGGAAATAAACAAGGGGGCATGCGATCCCCAGACAGGTGGTGTAATGGATTTCCTGTAAAGTATTCTGACTGTCGTCTCCATGTCAGTTCAAACACAGTTTGTAGAGGAAGGGTCTGGAAGCTACCTCAAGAGGTCATCTTGTCCACCCTCATTCCCTAAAGTAAATCTGCTACATTTATGGTTTTGTTGACAGATAGTGTCTAGGCTTTGGCATTTTCATCACTGGAGGTCTTTACATACAACCTCTTCAACTAACTTATTCCTGTCTTTACCCCAGGGAAATAGCTCTTAATGTCTGCCCTATGTATTCCTTTTTGAATTTTAAACCTATGACTTCCTGAACCACCCACCACAAATTAAAAAAAAAAGATAAAAAATCGGTGTTTCCTTTGTCTTGGCACAAACCTTTTATATATTTGAAGCCTGTTCCCCTTCCCCCCATTCCCAGTCTTTTCTTATGAGAGGCTCTCTCTCTAAATTTCTAGGCCGGTACATGTTGTAGGCCGTGCTTTTGATCTTAGTCTCTAGTTATCCATACTGAGGACCTGGCTGAAGCTCCAAGGACCTCTCTCAGCCTGCATGCCTGGTTCTCTTTCCTGGGAGTTGAGGCATCTAGGTGTTGACAGAAGGAGGAGGGGGAAGGACGTGAGCTGCCCACAGAGCCCACAAATGGCTGAGGCCTGCAGCCAGACCCTGGGAGGACTTTCTCACTCCCACCATGTCCAGCTCCCACCTGCAAGAGCAGACGCCAAAGGCACCATGGCACAAATTGCAGTGGCTAGGTCTGAATTTTATGAGATAGATGCTACTGCTAGACAGTATTTTGTGAAAATAATGAGTTTTGGTCTCTCACAGTAGTACCCAGGATAAAAGTGTTTCCTTCATCCAGCTCAGTGTCGCAATCACTATGACTGCACAGAAAGCAGTCTTATTGCAGACTTATCCACCTGGTTTAATAAAAAAAAAAGTCTATAACAAACTATTAGCTTGGTTTTGTGGGTTGGTTTTCCAGGTTGGGAAAGGGACCTGGTCCTTCCATTGCTAGCAGGATCTGGGATTGACTCCAAGGACAAAGGGTAACATCCGACAGGCTCTTCCCCTGTTTGGTGTGAAGATCACAGGTACCAGATTTGGTATCTCCTAACACACGTGTCTATGTAACAAATGCCTCTTCTCAAGTCAAGAACTTAGTGCTGGGTGTCCCTGCCCAGAGCCTTAATGGACAGGAGGCCTTTAGTAAGACCGAACCTGGAGTGACAAAATCATTCATGTTTCTCAGCAGAGATTATTTCAAATTTATGTAAAGTACACTCCCAAATAGCTTTCTGAATCTTTTTGCCCCATCTCCTGTCCATTATGCACTGAGAGCTTTTTTAGTAGATGTTTGCAGGAGTACCACCACCTACTTGGCCAGCAGCCGTTTGCTGACTGATGAAGAGGGAAGCCCAGATTTGGTATACACACACAAATTTTAACTTTTACTGATTCGCTGGTGGAACAAACACCAAGCCTCTATGAACAGATTCAAGGAACTGGCACTTGAGCAACAAGTGATTGTTGAGATCACTTGAGATAGTTGTAGATGTCTTTTAACGTTGTGAGAGGAACATAGGAAAGTATTTCCCAGGAGGCTAAACACGATGGAAAATGTATGGACTAAAAGGAAATTGAAGTTCTGTTATCTTTTCCATAGTGCTTTTGATTTTGAACCAAAAATATAAGTAAGAGTACACAGATTCAAAAGCCACAATAGGAAACAAAGGACAGAAATTATTGTCCATGTTGATTGTTGACTATGTTACTGTAACACAGTTTTTTCAATCCCATGTGCACACCACATGCAACGGATAAAAATTAGATGTCATTACCTTTCTATTTCTGGGACTTACCTTGCTCTTTTTTGTTTCCTGAATAATAGGACCAAAAATGTGTAAAAAACCAATTTCTTCAATAAATTCTATGGTCTCTAAAAAAATAAAAAAAAATAAAAGCAGGCATTAATAGGGACAGCAACTTTCTATATACCAGGGACTTCTGATAAAACACAGAGTCCGTACATGGAGCAAGACTCTGGAGAGATTCAAATGCATCCATCAGTCATTAATTAAATACATTATGCTGTTGTTATAAGACAAGTGTCAGCAAAGCAACAGCAAAAATGTTGCTGAAAACCAGACATCAGTAAGCATAATACATACATCCAAAGAAATGCCTAAGAAAATCCCATAATGTTGTCTGCACATACACACATAGCATTACAGCTATAAGCTGTTACTCTACTGCTAAAAGGAAAATTTCAAATTAGTGTCTAGTTTTAGCCACAGCCTTTCTGAGAGTATGTTACTGTCATCTTGCTCCAATATGTTAGAAAGTGAAGAACACAGTGCTAACTACTGAGAATAAATAGAAATTTTTATTTTTTAACAAAGATATGCTCGACAGCTTCTCTTTCAGGACTTCTTGATATATTTTTTTTTAAATCTTACTTTTTAAAAACTCACTTGGCAAGAAACATTTGTTGCATGTGCTGAACATCTTCATGGCCTTCATCAGTTTTGTTTCAAGAGAAGAGTATGATCAAGTTTGGTATCTGTCAATGGAAGAGAAAAATAGGAAATAAACATAAAGCTGAAATATTGATATATGTTGAAGTATTAGAGTGAAAGAAAAACTTTTGCAGACTTTTAAGCCCTTTGCCATCATTTAAAATGCAATAGAGAAAATCGTATCAGCAGACACAAAATATTGCCCTCCCTTTCAATCATGGGAATGATTTCAGAAGAAACAAGAAGTAAAACAACAAACTTCCTAGATCTCAATAATCAAAGAAAAACTCTATCTCACTAGCAGGGGAATGCTTTAGTTCCTCAGTATCTTCTCAAAAACAGTTGGTTTTCTATTTTTTTTTCCCCCAAGGTTATTTTGAAACAAACTAGCACTGAGTTGTGGAAATATCTAAGGGTTTATATTCTCTGTGCACTTTCTTGCAAGGCCAGTTTCAACACAGAAAACCAAGGTTATCTGAAATTGGAATGACACCTTTGATATTTAATTAAATCAGTTTTAAATGGACTCAAAATCTTTGGTATCTTTGGTTTCTTTAAAAGGGCTATATTTTGGAAAACAGTGGGTATCTGCTTGTACAGTACCCAACTCACTATAGCAATTACTAAAATAAGAGCACTGAAATCCAACTGTGATATACTTCAGGTATGAGCAATACATTACTACAAATCAGCCATTATAGTAGCTGATATTTTCCACTTTAAATTCTTACTGTACATCATGGATTGGTTTTCTGTATTCTAAAACTGAATTCACAGCCAGCCTTTTACTTAACAGAAAAAAATAAAACCAAAAATAACTGTCAGGACTATATTTGGCAATAGACAGTACAACAAATCCTTGTCTGATTCATTAAGGTTTCAGAATAAATCTTTTGGAGAGGAAGTGTGGCTTTCAAAAAGATCTGTGTTTCAGTAGGTGCAATTTTGAACATCAAGTGAGCTTCAGAATATGAACATTTGATGTTCAAAATCAATCTCTATTTTCAATGTTTCATCAGTTCTAGAAAAAGGATGTTATTCACATCAAAAACATTAATACCGATGCATACTTTAAAAAACTAGGACAATTACCAGATTTTATTTTGTGATACTTTTTCCAATAAAGTACATAATTCAAATGCACTTTTAAAAATAAGCAATGGTCAATTCAAAAGCCTCCTTTTCTCCCTGTGAGCAACAAAAGTCAAAATAAATACCATCTAAAATCAGTCTTGATACACTTGCAGTCGTAAGAGTGTCTTTACTATTAAGCAGGCAGAGCTGCCATGTATGAAATGCTGAGAGTACAAAACCAGAGCTGCACCCCTTCTGACAAAGAACCACTCTACTGGTTTTGCTATTGTCTTTCAGGTTGCAAAATCACTCCGTTTCCAGAATTTTGTATGAATAAAGTGCTGTTATTATCAGGAAGATGTTCTTAAATTCAATTTTAAACTGTGGATATCTTAAAAGCAAATAAAGCTCTTTTCTCTTTGTCCTAGAAAAAAAAAAAAGGCTAGGGAAAAAAAATGTAAACCTTATTTAGGTTCCTTGGATTTAATTTTTTCTGATTTCATGGGGGGAGGGAGGGGAGAATCCCACTAGCACTGGTAATTGCATAAATGCTATAGAAAAAAAAAAGGAATGGATGAATAAAATAATTCAAGCAGTGACGTTTACTACCTGGACCAGATTAGTTTGCTGCAAATCTAATTTGCATGAGAGAACATTAAATATAGGGGAAAATGTAACTAATGGCCAGAACAGCTTATAGATATGTAGCTCAACTAACAGTAAAAGAGTGTGAATAAGTGAAAATAAGGAAATTATTATTTACAGGCTTTATATTTTAAAAAAAAAAAAAAAGCAATTTTGAAGACGTTACTTTTCATCTTCATTTAATTTCCATTTATCCCGTCTTGGATTATTTTTACAGTGTGGAAGTTTGCCTCTTCCAGTAGATGACCTAAGCGTCTTGTGGGCACATATTTTGAACCATTATAAAGTTCTACACACTTCTTTAGAAATTAAGGTGATATTATGAATAATCTCAATAGCACTGGATCTCAGCACCTCTAAGAAATCACCCAAGGTGTACTTCTGATGCACTTATAAGATTACTTATTCATCATGCCTCTATTGAATACAATAAAAAATAAAGTGCATTATGTTAGAAAGCATTTTATTGTCTTTCTCTGTATCTCATTTTATGCCTAAACCAGTAAATGGACTTCTTTCTAATGACATAGCCATGTTATTATCAAAGTGCATATTGTACTGCCCAAGATGAAAGCAGCATGTTTGGAAATCCAATTACAAATTCTTTCAATCAAAAATACTGTGAATGCATTTGAATATTTTTTGACCTAAAAGAATTAAAACTACAGGTATACTATGTATTTAACGTGTATCTGTTTTTTTCAACTTCCCATTTATTTCTAGGCACACTTGAAAACACAGCTAAGTAAAATTCAAGTAATTTTGGCAGTTCTGAACATAACATTACTTTTCCACAGTAGGAAAAACTACTCACTTTTTTTGCATATGGTTCCCATGAATAAAACAGTTGAGACTCTGACTGTCCAACCCAGAATTTGAAATTTATCTGTCATCGTCAGGAATGGTGATACTGTATCACACAAATCAAAGAAAAGGAATAAAAGAAGGCAGGCATGAAGGAAGCTTGCTTTTCTTCAAGTGACAACATACAAAATTAAGGCTGAAGTGAACACCTATTTGGAGAAGTAAATGTGTAAAAGTAACAATTTGAACAAGTAAATTTTAAGCTTCAAGTAATGGCCACATAAGCATGTTCAGACTTAGAGAAAAACTACAACCTTCCAGCCTTGCCAAATTCAAACAGGATGGATGGACAGGACGCACTCTCCTCCTCACTAGTAATAATGCTCCTGTAAACCAGATTAGTCTCACACTTATATTTCTTCGACTCCCCGTTATGCTTTCTGTTAGATTCTTGGTAGCACCTTTGAGTCAATTCCTTCTCGAAACAGTTTGTCCTATCACAGACAAAAGGAAAAAAATACTTTTGCCTTGGTCCCGAAGACAGTAGAAGTCTGTCCATTCTCTTTTCTTTTCATGCTCAAACTGGGTATAAAAAAGGCATTTTAAGTCATTATTCACATGACCTACTTTAGATGTTTTTAAAACAACATGATCTCAGGTGCACCTTTCTCTCCTTTAACTCTAAGAGAAGTTAAAAGGCAAAAAAAAGAGGGAACAGGACCACAACCCTCCTCAGTTCTCTGAAAGTATCTGGTGTTCAACCAGGCTGCTGCCTGGAAATATGGACCCTCTTTATATATATATGAAAAGAGGCCCAAACTTGAACGTCTTTTACTAATAGGGCATAATTACTTACACTTAGGATAGGTGTCCAGGCTGTGAAATACCTGTCAGTTCTGCTGGTGGCCCTGTGCAAACCATAAGGCAAACAGAAGGCCCTCGGTCCTTTGTGTTCTTTCTGTGCCCTCAGAAGTGGCCTGCGTAGACATTTCCTTTTCACTCCAGTGGAACTGGTTTGAACTGCTCCCGCTTTGATTTGTTGCTCTTTTAGGACGCAGATCTGCATTTCTTTGCCTGGTCTGAAAGGAAGATAATGGAGTAACCAGGGTATGAGAGTACTCTGATTTCTCCCATTGTGGTTTACCTCAACTGTTTCACACCTCACAGTTTACCTAGTTTTTGATAATCTTCCCTTCTGGTAACTAATCCAAATAACTGACTGCTACAGATTTTGTCATCCCACTACTCGCCAGCATAAACAAATTTGTTAAAACAACACTGACCATTGCGTTAGACCCTGGGGCATCTCCCTGTCAACCATGTGCCATAATGGAAACATGCTATTTTTACTAGTCAATTTAACCAATTTCCAAGCCAAGCAATATAGTTTACATAGCAGAACTACTTTGTTTCTTTAGCAGCTCATAAGGGGCTTCTGAAAATCTAAGGGAAAAATAGCTATAGCTATGAAAGCCAAACATCAGAATCTGAAAACTTATTTAAAAATAAGGGGGAAAAGACCATGCAATCTAAATTAATTAATTTTTTCTGTCTCCAAAAGCACTATCTTAAAGTTTTCCTCCTCCTTACCCACTTCCAGTAAGTGCAAAATAACCAGAAAGTCAACAGAACCAGTGTTTGATTAATGTAAAATGAGCTATTACGTTGCACAACCTCTAAGATTTTCTCTCAATGTCTGCTTTCTTCTGGATATAAAAGTCAGCCACACGGCTGAGGGAAAAGGCTGTTTGGATGTACCACTTGTTTGCAGAACTTGCTACCTACTACAAAGTTTTCTTGAAAGCTGCTGCACCTGGCACAACAGTGGGGCTTGGGCTGTTCTTTAAGGGTGAAAGACATATAGGTATCACAATGTCGTGGTTCTCTGATGGAACAGACACAGCATCAATACATTCTGCATTTTGCCCAGTCGCCATGTATCAGGAAAGAATAATGGAAAAAAAAAAGACTTGACAAATATAATTGGATGCTTAGAAACAATCTCATGTTCTTCCGGAAAAGCCCATGGAGACCTTCAGAAAAGTCCAAGCTCTGCTGAGGGCGATGATCTTAGTGAGTGGCGAATATTTCATTCCAGCAGCTTTTGCAAATTACGTTTTTAAACTATTTCACAGCCACAGCATTATTCATACACTGTGTGACTGTAATGCCATTCTGACATTAGCTATATTTGAGACACAGCAGGATTAAGTATTTCTACTGTTTTTCAGTATCTGAGAACACAACCAGTAAAGTTTCATTGGCTCCACTAGAGAGAGCTCTTGTGCTAACATAATTATATTAATAAACATAATTACTTATTTTAAATCAGTGGAATTATCTATGGAGGAAGATGTGTTACACACACACAAGAGTTAGCAGAATCTGGTGTTGGGTGACCAGAGTTTCTATGTCTAACCAAATACATGCTATAAGATGTTCCCTTTGTGCTCACATTTGGAAATTGTTTAGACAGAACTTTTTCTATTTGCATTAAAACCTTTTCAAATTACCCTGGTTGTGGGAAAAAAACAAACAAACAAACAAACAAAAAATCACAAACACCACCACACCAACCAAAAATCCTAAAACAGAGTCTGGCATGAATCCAAATTGTGTCCTCCTACAGGCATTTGCAGTTTTCTTGACTTGAAGGCCAGTGCTCAGTGTGAATTCAGACATTTACAAGTTGTTAGAGTGACTGTAAACCTATTGATATTCTATTGAGAATAAGCAACCGAATGGGCGCATAATTCGGGTCAATATGCTGAGGTGGGTCCTACAAAAGCCCTAGGTACACATAGAGCTATGACAGACAGGATCGGAATCCCCACTCTGGGCTATTTCAAGGAAAAACACACAGAATATTATCGTTGAAGGAGCAGGAAGAGATTAGGAAAGTTTTGACCTAATCCCAGCGGAGTTTAGATTTTAGCTATAATCACTCATCTGTCCTAATCCTATGAAGTGGCTTAATACAGAAGAATGGAAGAACTACCGAAGCATACACAAAAGGTACAGAGAGGACTATTGATTGAAGGAACTAAGCTTTATTTTCTACTCTGTTTCCCACTGCAATTGTTGTGTCTATTTTTATGCTTTCAAATCTTAATTTCTTTGTGGAAAATGCACAGATTGTTTTTGCTCTTTTATATGGATGTTTTGTCAAGAGGAAGAACTGAATCATAGCCTTACTTACCTGAAATATCCTGACTTCAGTAATAGTTTGAAAGAGTACCGGTTCTAAGATCTAAAACTAAACATATATGGTCTAAAAAGTAAAAATTTTGCATGCCTTCTTGCCACATAGTACACCAAAAGTCCATCTGAGTCTCTTCAATAAATCTGTAACTTTTTGATCAATAAGAGAGCACTGTTGTATCAAAGGAAGCATTAAATTGCCAGTGCACTTTATTCCCCCCAACCCCGCCTTCATCATTGCTTCCCCAGTTCCCACTTGATGCATATTGTCAAGTCGAAAGGCTGTTTAACCCATGGCATTCCACTCACTCTGTTATTTGTCCAACTCCTACTTACCACAATGAAGACTTCAGGGAGTCATCATATCACAAGCCTGTCTTCAAACTTAAATACACAAGTGCTTTGGGTATCTTCTTTCCAATCGAATCTGCTGTGTTCCCCTAATAGGTACAATCACTGTAAAACAAGCTCTCTTACTTTTTTTTTTTATACTGAGTCATTAGAGATTTCTTTACTGCATTGGCACAAAATACAAATTTATTTGGATGATTGCTTCTGCTCCTGTTTCCTCTTTTAGGAAGCATTAACATCACATATCACACATATCAGGCCAGACCTTCAAACTTATTTTTTACAGTCTAGTATGCAAAAACATAGCGTTTTTCCTGGCTCTGTATATGAACATAAAAGAATGTGACAGTAAATTACATACATCAAATTATTCAATAATTCAAGAATTACTAACATTTTTAGTTTCTTTTGTTAGGAATTTTTCCACAAGTATCCACTGAGATTCAACATGTATTTATACTCCTGAACTATATATCACAGAGTCTTTCATTCAGATACCCATTAATCTGATGAGTTTTTCTAATGTACAGATCAGAAAAGAAACCCAAAGTCTTTTTTTTTCTATGCTTCTACTATCAACTAAACTGCACAATCTTGTTGCTTTATGAAATTAGCAGTAAAGATCCCTGTGCAAAACAAACCCTGAGAGGTACTGTACATGAGTTACAGTAAGACAGCTACCTAATCACAGAAAACCAGGTCGTATATCCCCCGCTACTATACATAGCTAAGACGTACAGATAGTTCCTCCTTCACAGGGTTGATTTGTTGACAGCTGTTACACAGACAGAATTATTTAAGTTTTTCACCTTAATACCTTTAAGTGTTAATCAAATTACATTAAATAGTAATATGAAATGCAGCTTAAAGGAGAGCTTCAGCTAGAGGGTTATCCAATGTGAGAAGCAGCAACTTATTATTCATCCACTAGGTTAGTCCTTCCCTTTTCAGTTTTAAGAAACTGTACTGGGAAACTGCAGAGTTAAAGGATTTCAACATACACAGCGTTTCCGTACTTGGAAATGGCATACACCGACAAAGAAAGCAAACCAATAACAAAATACGTTCAAAGGCAGTTACTCTTTTCTTTACACATCCCAAAGAGAGATTTCCCTGTCTTTTGAGTGTTTAACTAGTTTATTCCGTGCTTCCTCAAATTTCACTGCAAGAATCAAAATGCTGGTACAAAGGAAGCAGTTAACTCACTTCCTAAGCCAAGGCAGAGCAGTTAACATCGTTCCAAAACCACTAAAGAAAAATGCTGACACCATCTGATAAAAGTGACAGTGTTTGACCTCTTCAAGAAGTTTGTAACATTGTTGTCCTTTATTCAAGATAAAACCCGGAGCAAAGCACAATACAGAATATTAACATGTCACTTTTTCAGCTTCAGACAATGAAACATTTTGGCTTAAGGCTTGAGCTTTTTGTTTTGTTTTTACATTGTGAATTAGAGTTTATCTTTTTGAAGTGTGGCTTTATGGCCAGCTGCTAAGGCTGAGCTGTAAGCCTGGCTTTTTCTGATAGTGTGTTGTCACACAGTGGCTGTTCACGAGTTTGGGACACAGACTTAGTCCTAACAGAAGATAGCTAATTGATTTCATTGCACGTCAGGTACATTGTAAAATCCATCAAATCATATTTCACTGTGAAATAAGCAAGTCAGGTATAGGTTTACTGGTTTGTTTTTTTTTCCCAACAGGCGTAAAATTTTAGTAAAATTTTATTTTCCCATGGAAACTAGTGACAGTGAAAGATCATTTGACATAAACATTGCATGTACTGAACTCTGAGACACACACATATTTTGATTCTTAAAATATCAGAATATTTTAAAAGTCAAAATTGTTTGCTATCTACTTATAATGTAAACTAGGTACAAAAAAAACTATTGGAAAGATTTGCTGAACCATTTCTGTATTTAAACGTTCACCAAACTGTTAAAAATAAATCTTCATTTCTTTTGAGTGTGAGTACTCTGAGCATGACATGTAATCTCTAATGGAAAAGTCAGGTCATTTACTCAGGTATGATGCACTTGCTACTGAAAAAAACATGATGATTTGTCTCTTTTTATTACATATTATTGAGGTAATGTTAAATAATTAAGTTATTTAGAATCGCAGAACTTGTGGCATTACCAAAGTAAACAGAGATGGCAATAGGAAAGGATTTGGAATATTTTTGCTTAGATCTTTACTACCCAAAAAGATTTCACAAAAGAAGTTGAAAAGAGCCGAATAATTTTCAAAACTGTTAAAATAGCATTCAACTAAACACTTAAATTTGATCATGTTATTCTAAGAACACTATAAGAGAAAAGACAGCTTATGTTTTAATGACACATCAGAATTGATTTCCAGATCCTTTGTAGCTGAGGTTAATTTATAATCTGTAAATGACTTAATGATTTAACTACAGAAATCACCTTGTCATAGAAAGATTAAATTAAAAACACAGCCAAGGTAGGATTCAGGTCTGGACTCTGAAACATCACTTTAGGCGTTTACAGTACGTCTCTGCACTTGAGCTGGGGGTGGGGGGGTCTCAGCTCCCTCTGAAGTCAAACTTAAATGTCTAATTACTAAACTGCTTAGCAATCTAAACTCTTGATGTTACAATATTTCATATACCTGTTTTTTTTCTCATTTTCTTTTTATTGCTCATAATTTCATCTTCTTAAACCATATGAATTTCCTCAAGTCGAAAAACTTTCAGCCATTATATACTATTAGGATACTGCTTGCTCTTTCTTCCCACTTTTCATGCCCTTCTTGACAAAGCTGTGCATGCCTCACTTTTGTACTCTGTCCCCATAAACCAATTTTGTCTCCCATTTTTTTCCATCCAGATTATTTTTCTTGTTCTCTAAATTTCTCCCAGAGTCTTTTTAGTAATGTGAAATTCAGACTGAAACAATATCAGCTCCTGCCAGCAAAGCTGCATAAAACAGGGCAGAAAACAAAATGCAGGAATTAGAAGTGACAAAAAGCTGATAGTAACTGATGTGCCAACTGTATTACAACCACCTGTGCTCTGAATCTTCGTCTTTCCAAATTGGTAGGGTCTATAAGAAAGTAATTTTTATTCCCAAGAAGAATAAATTGCCTTAAAATATCTTGTATCTACTCTCTGCAGGAAATCCATTAATTAATCTTAATTCTGTTTGGAGATAATTTTCCCAGTTTCCCTCACTTGTGTTTATTCTCATAAACTGAAATTATCTGGCACGGCAAAAAGACAGCATTCAATCATTGCCCCGCAATCTGCTAAGGTGTCCAAGGTAAGATTTTAAAAGCTTGTAAATAATTTAGAAACAAAACCAAAATGTTCAGAAATTAATGTGACACTACCAGTATTTTGACACAGGAACATGCAAACAGATGCTCAGTGGATTTTTTAGAAATTGCCTACATCCTGTTGCTTTCCATAAGAATTCAGAAGCTTCAAGCTTTTGAAAACCCCAGTAAGCACGAATAGTCCCCATGAGACAATTTATAGCTTGGTCTTTTGTATTAAAAGGCCGCTATGTCGAAAACAGAGATTCTCTTCTATTTGACTATGTAAAAGAAGCTGCTGTGACCAGACTGCTTTTTATAGCTATATTTGGCTAAGATGTAACCATCTTACATACGAAATGATGATAAGAGTATTTTATTGGCATTTCTAGACCAGAATATTGCAGTGAAATCTATCCGAAACCACACCTTTAAATTTCTTCTCAGACTGAAAACTCATGTACATAGTTAAGATTTATTTTTAAATTATATCCCTGCTCTTTTCAATGAGCTGCAAGATCTACTTCTAGGTGAATTTTAAGGCCCTTCTTTTCACCTGTGCACTGATTTGTCTTTTCTACCTGAAGTACTGTGTGTTTTCGCAGGACACATTCCTGCATTTGAGAACTGCGGATAATTTTCATTTCAAACAGAAGAGGTACAATCAGCATTTTGTCTTCAAAGACAACTTCACTTTGGAGTTAATATCCTCCACAGGCCCAGAATAACCAGAGAATGTGACTTCCTTATGTTTAAGTCAGGCCTGGAGTAAGGAATTGCCTTTAGACTTTGCCTATCAATAATTTCTGATTTTGAAAATACCAAGTGATGCTTAGTTTTATAGGCAACGATCCAGGAAAAGGCTTACCACTTTGGCTTTGGGATTATTCCTGTACTGTGTTCCTCATGTAAACAATAGAGCTAATATTGTAACTCTTTTAAAAATGCAGGGAAATGACTAATTAATGTGTCTATTAATTATTTGGGTAAAGGTGAAGTCCAAGGTGGCATATTCACAGATGTCAAAATAATTTAGGTTACTCAAAACCACAAAGAACTGCGTGGAATTCCAGAGGCACTTTAAAAGACAGACAACTGTGCAGCCTGACTGCAGTTAAAACTCCATGTTAACAAAGGCATGTTAATGTTCAGTGGGAGGTAAAGCATTCAATATGATCTGAGCTGACGATACACCTTCATGAGCTCTAAGTGAACAGTAATCATTTGGGAGTCAGGCACAGGAGACAGTGAGTCATTGCTGGCATCTCCATTAACATAATTATTAATTATTTGGGGGACTAAACTTTAAAATATATGAAAACTTGGACTAAATAATACCTGAAAAAATTATATAATACCATCATCAATCAGAGTAGTTTGGTTTGCGTTAACAGCTCATAAACCATTTTATTCCCTTGCACACTTTTCCCTTCTCATTTCTATAATGTAGCCACCTTTTCAACATCTGTTTTAAAATTTGTTTGGATGATCTTCCAGGCAAGAGCTCCATATTTGCACAGTATGCAACCCAAAGGAACCCTATGCAGTCTGGAGGCTTGTAGACACCGACACACTACAAATTAACACATACAACTAGACACCAGTCATACGTTTTCATTTTGAATGTTGTGCTTAATTCTAGTCACTTCATGTAAAATAAATAACAGAGTGCAAATGGAAGGTGTTCACCAAACATAAATGTAAATACACTAAGAGATTTTTCATTAAATGAAAGCTTTTAAGGATCAGGATTCTTTCCTCTGGAGAGGAAACGTAAGAGAGAAATCAAATAATGCATGCAAAAGCAAGAGCAAAATGTGAACTCTTATTTGTCTCCTCATTGCAAAAAAAAAGCCAAGGAAACAGCCAATAAAAATTAAAGGAATATTAATGACCTAGAAAATGGGATTTCATCCTTTCCTTACGTGAAGGGAAGCAGAAGAATTCACTGTGATAACATACAATTGAGCCAAATGGCTCAAAAATGAACAGGATGGAAGAGGGCATTCAGTTGCCTGAACATGGCACAAAGAGACATTTAACATGATCTAAAGGATCCAAAGAGGTCCATGTGGCAAACATGACAGGAGACTTGCACTGGTCTGAAAGCAGGTAGAGACCAGTGGGGACACTCAAGACACCTCCATAGACTAAAAGTTCCTTAAGGATAGAAACCATCATTCTTCAGTGTATAAAACAACAAGTCTCTGACGGGTACTAGAATAGACAATTACCTTCAGAGAAGGTTATTCTTACAGATTGCACTTAAATGATAGGCAATGGCCAGTGCCATGAACAGGTTGCTCTTGCAGTAGCACAGTACTCTCGTATATGGGACAAACACAGAGCAAGTCAAAAAGGAATCAGAAAAATTAAAGCAAGAAAAAAGGAGCAGGGCGCACTAAATGCAGACGTATTACCTTTATCACAGGTCCTGATCTGAGTATGGTTGGAGCCTGGGAGAACATCACTATGTTCTTGCCCTGACACTGTATTTTAGCATAGGCATGCTCAGTGAACCTCTCAGAAACAAGCTGTGGATGGACTTTTGATCTCTTGTTAGGGCTTTTATATTTATTTTTTAAACTTTTAATTTTCAAAGCTGCTCAGAATTTGAAAAGTAAGCACAAGTTTCAAGCAAAAGAATTTAATGTGTATTTTTCAGATAAAAGCGTTCTATAAAACCATTTTACCAGATGTGTCCACTATTCCCTTTGCTTCCCTTTTTTGATCAACATTTGTTCTTTCTTCTTTTTCTATCCATATCCTTTTATAATTTGATTTGTAATCGGTCTTTTCCTGAAAGTACTTATTACTCACATTGTAAATCTTTCATTGTTTGTACAAACCCCGTGTGCAGGCAGGTCTTGAACTCTCTGAAGTCCTGTAGGCACCTGAATTTGCATAGCAAATGATTGATATTGACAAAATACGATGCCATATTGGTTTTCTTTTTCAAACTGTGTTCACCTAAGAGCTTTGAGGAAAACTGTTTCAACTGAACAGAAACAAGAAAAATAGTATTTTAATAACCATCTGAAAATAATGCTTCAACGCTGTTCTTGCTGTTTGATAACAGAATCCCAGAATTTAGGGAGAGATGATAAGTATTGCTTAGAAAGAGAAAGTGTAGTGAATTTTACCCTGTAAAGTCTTGCAACAGGAGACTCCATCTTGATATCTACAGGAAGGGCAGACAAGGTCTTGCAGATACAAATCCTTTCTCTTATGAAGTCTTCAAAAAACTGGAAAGCCTGATGTTCTCAATCGTTGGGAACAACCTCTCAAACAGACACATTTTTTTATTAAAAATTGCAGGAATTTCTGTAAAAGTGTTGTACATGATTTAGGCCCCAGGGATGAAAACAATTTTCACTCGGTATTATAAAACTACAAACTGAAGATCATCATTATGAAGAGTTTCAAGAAATTTAAAAAAAAAAAAAAATCTTGTTATGTCACTGTATAAATCTAAAGTGAACCAATATGCCAAATACTGTGTGCAAGTCTGATTCTGTCCTCCATCTCAGAAAGACGGAAAATTTACACAGCAATGTGAAAGAAACATCAAAGTCATTTCCCATTGGATACAACGGAGAACAGGGGACCTTCAGGGCACCTCCCTGGGGACAGGCCAAGGCTGGGCAGGGTGTCAGCCCACAGGCCAGGATCGGGATCAGATCCAGTGACGATAACCAGCACTTCTTCACCCTGGACTCAGAAAGTCCTTGAACCACAGATTGCTGGAGGTTGACAGATTATTCTGGAGAAAAATCTCTGTACCTTTCTCCTGTTCTTACACACCCAGCAGTCAATATCTGCCACTGTCAAACACAGGGACAGCCCAGGACATATTCTTATCGTGAAAAAGATGGAGAAGAGATGGAAGCTGGAAGCATGACTCAGTCCTTTGACTGGGAATGGCATCAGACAGAGAAGCCAGAATCGTTTAAACAAGGTTGTCTGTTTTCCAGATAGAAAACTGGCACTGGTGCAGTAAAATGTTAATTTTGAATACTTTTAATGCTGAAGTAGTCAGTTGGTTTAACCAGGGTGAAGTGATTAACTAGAATGTGAAAAGGTACAAGAAAGGGAAGAAGAGCTTCTTAAGCTGTATAATGAAGTTATCCATCACATTGCCACATAGGACAGCTCTTTTACACCTCAGTATAAAAACTGGCTGGCTCTAGAGATATGATTTTATTTGAAGGTAAACAAATTAGTAACTCACTGAGATGGCCGTAAGTTCTTTTCACAGAATCACATAACCTCTTTTCTATGGAAAGAATTATTTACTACTAATTCAGTCTATCATAACCTCTTCCTCCTCCTTTCCAGTGACAGTGTCTCACTTGTTTAAAAATGTTGGTATCTCAAAATCTGCTTCTTGAAGCTCAAAAGATGAGAAGGGACCATAACACATGCTCGACCAGGAGGCCCAAATGCTAGGAATCCGGAGCAGTCTTTTCAAATGACAGTAAGAACCTCGGAATTATGACTGACCCTTCCAAAGGAAAGACAGACACTGCCTGACCAGGAAGGCGGTGGGAAACAAGAGAAGATTAGTGCGATGGTTCTGTGGGATTGTAAGGAATCTACAGACCCTGATGAAAAGGAAGTCTACATTGCAGGGTCTGGTCCAATTGGCAGAGGAGGCAATCTACACTGACAAAATGCTCCCTAACTGCACAAGGTGGAATCTATTGCTCCTATGACAATGGAGAGGACAGGTTTGGAACTGTTTATGTCACATGCTTATGTGCTCAGCATAACTGTTGAAAAGAAGACTGAGTATACGTGGATTTAGGTGATAAGTTCCCTGAAGCCATCAGTCCTGCTCTACCTCTACTCTCAAGGTTTCCTACATGTTAAAAAAAAAAAAAGGGGGGGAAATACTGTCATAATTTCCACTTTGGAATTGAAATCTGAATGTTTTGAATGAGGGACAACATTGACACATGTTCAGTCTGACTCACAGAAGACTTGAGTTCAGGTTACTATGCTGCTTCTTTAGAGCTGAATCTTTCATCAGCTGAATTGCTCTGACTTAAGTGAATCAGGGAGCACGCTGCAAGAGTCTTTTGCTTCAAAACTACTGTCTTAGTCACAAGATAAGACCAATTCTTACTTTACTTTTGCAACTGTTAAATCTCTAAATTAAATTTCCTTCCTAAACATGACTTCATGCATCCCTTTCCTCAAATGCTGGCGTGAGGAAATGAGTTCCATCCCTTCTTGAGTTAAGAACTTTCCCCAAAAGTGACCATTCAAAGAGGTGCTGAGCATCAGCTCTTACTGACCAGACTGGAAGCTCCTGATGCTCAGAAACTCTGAAAAACTTATTTAGGTTCCTAGATACGTCTTTTGACTCCTGGTTTGGTTCAACAGCTAAAGAAAGAATTAACACTGACAGATTCCCGAGGAGATACTGCTACCAGAAGGACAATTTCCTCTGAACTGGTTAGCAGAAGTCCAAATACATCTGTCTTCAATGAGAGTTTTAAAACTAAAACCAAGAGTGGTGTGTTGGGGTAAATATCCTTGAAAATCTTGGCAGTCAAGAAAGGAGAAAGAAAAGCTGAATCTGGAAGAAATATGGGAATGGCCATTCTGAAACAGAACTACAGACTCTCCATCAATAATCCCATTTCTTGTATTGACCAGTACCATCTTCTGCAGAGAAAGACTAAAAAGCCCTCTCCTAAAGCAGCTCAAGGTCATGCCCTGAGACATCATGGTGTATGTCTTTACAAATCTTGGGAGCAGACAAAGTGGGAGGAAAGATTCTGGGCATTACGTTTACCCTCAGAATTAGCCTTCTGTTCTGGAACCTTGCTAAATTAAGCTTCTAAATACTTAAGTATAAAAGCTGGACTGCTATTTTTGTGTTTAAAAGTGTTTTAGGACAGGCAGTTTTACCACATCGTTTTACTCATTTCATCCATTGCCAACACTATTTATGAAGTTAAATCCAGTAGAGGAAACAAAATCAAATTAGTTATGTACATGAACCTGTATCACTTACACAGATCTATATAGTACTACCATAAACCTTTCCTTCCAAATAAAAATATTAGGCTTACATAGGACCTTTGATGGGATTCAGCTGCACTGGGATACGGTTCTGCAATGCCCACGTAACAGTGGAAGAAAGAAATGTTTGGTGTGAATATCCTAGGCCTTCATCTGTCTTGCTATTTTTCAGCATAACCTTTTTTTTATCATCTTCCGGGAAACACCTTCCAAGTTTATTTCAGTCAAGCTTCTATGTTAGGCTGCTTTAAGTTTAGTTCCCCTTAGCGTTTACTCTGTAGTGTGATCACTACCTGGGAATGCCGTCATTTGCTTGAAGGTAAGTTCTTTGAACTTGATTTTGAAGATAAAAGATATTATTCTCATTCAGCTTTCCAGAGCATTTCAAAATAGCTTCCAGATCTGAAGTAATGAACAATTACTATCCTTAGTGGAATTCACTAATTGCATGATTCATATGTAACATGAGATTCATTCTTTATTTATATTGCTACAACCGACTTTATTTTTCCTAGTTCTATCTATAAAACTTTCAATTGTAAATTGTACTATTGAACAAATTTACCTTGGCACGTGCACTTCCGTGAGAATAACAGAACTACAAAAAGGAAAAGCAGCATTCAAAATATAAAAAATTTTCTCGTGGTCCTGTTTCTCAGAGAGTTTCATGTGGATTTTTTTATGCAATCGAAGTGAGGCAAGAGTAAACTCATATGGCTCAGTGAAAAAGAGAAAGAAAATGAAAAGGGAATTGGGACTGGGATCCTGAACTGCAGTTTTAATGGCTGTGTTTTTATAAATTCATGAAGGTCCCCCCTGCTTGTCTCTTTTGGCAATTCTAAAGTGCCTTCACAAAGCTGACTGAGTGATTTTAAGTTCTCTAAACTGCAGGTGAGCAATGCTGGGGACTGTTCAGCCAGCAAACCATAATGCTTTGTAATTCCAGGAAAAAAATAAAGACGTTAGAGAGCCTTCTAAAGTTATCAGTGACTACTGAAACACAGATGAAGCTAGGTTTCTTGAAAGTAAATATATCACACTAAGTAGGCAAAAAAAAGCCTTTTTTTGTTTCTTCTCTCACACAAAGGTCAACTATTACAGTCACAGGGCTCACAATTTGCACAAAAAAAAAAATAAAAAAAAGCTGTTTAGGGTCACATATCTCAAGGGCAGGCATAACATGGACCAGAGCTGCCTTCCCAGTCTTCCTGTGACCCTCTCTGCTTGCCGGAGTGGCTGCAGCACCCCCGTCTGCTTTTTCCCAGAGGTGTAATTCGCATAAAATATTTTAAGTAGAAAAAAATTCAGATTCATAATTCTTACTTACATTTATGGAGTCTTCTACATCTATCTATAGCTTCTGCTTTTTCAGATCATCTCAGGTTTTACTCCACTGTGCTTTCTGTTTCAAATCTTTCAGTTTCGTGAAAGAGCAGTCAGCTGGGATCGCTCCTTCCAGTAAGTCCTCCTCCCAAATGCTCAGCAAGACTAGAAAGCACAGTCTGAGGCCCAGGAGCTGACGGAGTTAGGAGATCTTTCTTTATACGCTAGTGTAAAGCAGACAATTACCTTTTGGTAAGAAAACCTGATGCAAAACTGCAAACCAACAACGGTCCCACAGGGAACCACAAAATAGATTGGGCAGGTCAGGGTTTTAATTATTGGTTAAAGCTAGATGTGACAGTGGGCAAAAAAAGCAAGGGTCCAGTGGAGCTCCTGCTATCAAGTCTGGGCAAGCACAGGGATTGCCTGCATTTTCGTTATGCTAGAAAGGAACATATTTTCTCACGCTTGTCCCACTCAGATTTCTTCGTTTGGTTGATCACAGGCAGCCGGCAGCTCGCACGACCACCCGGCCAAACTTGCAATAGGCATCCTTTTGCAGCTTGAGTGAGAACTGGAGTCTCTTCTGGAAATGGCTGTGGTGCCATGGGCTGTCCTTGACTTTTAGGCACCATCGTGTTACCTCAGCTGAAATTGTCCCTAGGCGATGCACGGTCAGCCACAGTAACTGGCTTTACCAGTGTCACCACTGGCTCTGCTGAATCCCTGACCACACGGGGTTGGAGCATGGTATTGACATTTTCGTGTTTCCTGGAAAAGTAGCTCTTGTGCTACTCTGCTCCACGTCCACCTGAAAAATAGACTGGCATGGGAACGGAGCGTGGCTGGGAGCTGTGTGCGAGGCTTGAAATGTCCAACAGGACAACCTCTCTGTGGGCACGTGTGGATGCAGGTGTCTGCTCTTTATCTTTCACCTCCCGCAGTCGTCTCTGTATACAGGCAAAGACAAGAAACGGAGTCATCCTCCTGAGGAAGGCTCTTCCTTCAACATTAATAAGGATTTTGCAGAAATCCCTCAGCTCCTGCTGTCTATGTCCTTAGGACTGATAGCTCTGCCTACTATGAAACCAGATGCTTGGGAGAGGAGAGGAGGAGTGCTAACGTAAAATACAATGCAGGCAAAGCATAGCAGCTTACAACAAACACTACTGCATTTCATATCTTGACTGCACTGACTTTATACACACCTAAAAATTAGATGTATGAGTGCATTTTTTTCCTTTGTTAATCATATTTGACCTTGTCTGACATGTATTTTCAATGAAATTATTCTACTTTCTAGACAAGTTTACCCAGCTTTAATCTGAAGCCAATATTCTGACTTGTTTTTCACTTCAGCTCTTCTATATTGCTGCAGTTTAACCACTCCACCGCAGGTAAAAAAAAAAAAAAAAATAGTTCGACTATTTATTGATTTTCAAAACAGGAGGGAGAAGAGGGAGAAATGTAGCAATGTCCTACAGTTTCTCAGAATTTATGAAGATATTATATACTCATAAATCCATGTGTTCCTTTATTAAACAAACAGCCCTTCTGAGATAAACAGCCCAACTATTGCAGAAAAATATCTTTTGACTGCAGTCTTCAGAAAATAAAAGCTTTTAGATGCTTACGAACAGTGGATTGGAGTAATTTAATAGAAAGTTCAGGCTTTATTATACAGAACTGATTTGAACCTGGCTGCTGCTCACAGGTGCTAATTTGCTAATGTGAGTTTGTTGCGAATATTATGGGTATTTGCCCGTCAAAACAGACATATCAAACTGTCTTCTACAGTCCACAGTCCTGGATTAAAAGAGTGTCGTGGTTAGACTATTACCCTTATTAAACAGAGTTCTTTGACAAATCCTGAGTCTTATGGTGGCTTTAGTCTTATCTTACATTTATTACATGCAATTTAAAACCAACGGTAATATAACACACGCATTGTCAGTGACTGCATTTTTGCAACTGCCATCTACTTTGTTTCCAGTGCTCAGTGTCTCTCCCACCCACCTTGCACCTGCAGGGTGCAGAATTACTATAGAAAATTGTTACATTTTCATGACATAACATCAATATTAAATCCTCAAAGATTCTTAGGGTGTTTGAAAGAGCAAGGGAAAGAAACAGAAGGGATAAAGATGCATTTATCTCTGCATCATTGTTTTGGTGCAGCATCATTGTCATCTTTTACTGTCTCAGTTTAACACATTTTAAACACAGACAAAATGTTAACATGCTGCTGAGAAAATTATCAGTGAGTATTGAAAAGAGGTATCCATTGGAAAATATTGTAGTTGGTGTTCTACAGAGTATTTTTGGTCTTCTCTTGGAATACAGTCCTTTCATACAATGCAGAGACTTCTCTGCATCCTTTCCCTCTGCCTGTGTGAGTACAAGTGTACCTACAAGTGCACGGGCACAGATGTCCGTGAATGTACATGTATGCATAATTCTGGTTCCACTATTTCTGAACTTGCTGCACCAAGGAATAATGTATATGCAGTTTAATTATTTCTCATCAGTGAATATTTATCATAAGCAGCCATTTTGCAAAGGTTAGGCGTTAACCCTTATCTCCATGGTATGATGACTGTGGGTCTGTTACCTGTTTTCATAGCCCGGGTACAATCAAGAGCATGGCTATAGACTGAGGTTACAGAGGGGAAGGAAGAGATGCTCAGGACAGAGCACCTTTGCTAAAAAAAAAAAAAAAAAAAAATCTGGTAGTGACAGTTCAGCTTCTGCATATTTCTTAACACTTTCCTGCTGTTGAGTCATGCTGCATTGTAAAATCACCTTGCAAATCAGAAAACTGTGATGGTTTAAGCACTTTAATTTTAAAACAACCTTTGTTGCTCATAAACACCAGGCCAAATGGCAAGGTATTTATTGACAGAGTTGGATCCTATTGAGCATTAGCTGCCATACTACCTCAGACTACAACTCACAAAGCTGAAGGCGTGCTGTGACTGTCTGAGGTGGTCAGCACCTTGCAAAACCATGTGGGTGTCCAAGTTAGCATGATTAGTTCAAGGAGCAAGGGCAAAAAAAGAAAAGAGAGAACCGATTCGGCTCATAATCAGATAGCTGGTCAGGTACACAGCTGTACACAATACAGGTTGCAGGGTGACGTTCTGGTTCTGTCAACTTCAATAGAAAAATGCTTACTAGCTTTAACAAGAACGGATTTAATGCCAGAACCGTATGTATCTCCACAAACCAGTTAAATTTCAGTATAAAATGTCTAAATGTATGTTTTGTCAAGCCACTTTTATGTTTCGCTGGCCCCTTTATCTTGTGTCAACCAAAAATTCATAATACCAATTTTGACTGAAGGCTGGCTTTAATTACAATTTCTTTTACAGGTCTCAACTGCTTTTTGTATCCTGGGAAATGAGAGCAATTCTTTCTATCATATTCAGAAAGAAAATGAAAAGGTTGGTAAATGTATAAGTAATTTTAACTGATTCATTGATCTGAATACTTTTAAAGTAATACAGTAAGTATTTCTGTCACACTTTGAAGTCAAGCTTGGAGCTCAGTTACATCCCTTAGGGTTATTTTATAGCCATTAAGAATGTGTACCTTTTATCTGGTGCCTTCAATTAATTGAGTTTCAAAAATATTCTCAAATGTTTTTAGAAAATCATTTAGTTCCTGGAGGACATTCCTGTGTGATTTATTGTTACAGTAATTAAAAGCAGTGAGTATTACACTGGTCACTGTTGGAACTCCTGTCTGCCTTTGGCTATATTTTGGTTTAAGTTAAAACATAAAGTGCACTTGAGAGACTTGTGAAGGGAGGCAAGAAAAAAATTAATTCTTTTCAGACTGCTTCAGAATTTTGGCACACTTAGAAATAACCTCTTAAAGTGATCATAGTGATATTTACACGATAATTATATGCAAGCACAATTAAACTTCTATATTAAACAATTAAATAATGCTTTTCCTGCTATGGTAAATTATTCCTGACTACTCATATTAGTGTTTTGTAGTTCTAATCAGTGCCATAAATAATTTTCAGTTTTACACATTCTGCTCTGAAGCAGTTATTAAGAGCTCTCAGGAAGAGTTAAAACAGCTAATGAAAATAATTAGCAGGAAAAAAAAGATGGTTCATCCTATATTGAAAGATAACCCTAACTGAAAACTACAAATGCTGCTTTAATTGCATCTTTGTTTTCTGAGGCAAACACATTTCTCTTCCATAATAACTTTTGTACAAGAAGTGATCACTCACAAGCAGTGTGTTACAGAACTACTCACTCCCGGGAAGATCAGTGGGATTAGACCCACGGTCCACTTCTCCTTAGTTGTGTAACATGGAAGCAGGAGCTTTTTCCTGCATTGCTTCCCTGGAGCTCCACCTCAGCAGGACTGCCAGCCTGGGCAAGGTCTGCAGGCTCAGGCCGCCCTCCCCACTCAGGCAAAGCTGCAGTGCGGGAAGAATTTGGTGACACTGACTCACTCGGTACCTTCTGCTTTTTCAAGGTCTTCAAGGAGGGCTGAAATGGCCAAGCTTTAAAGCATTTAAAATGATGCTCCTTTCATACTAAAAAACAATTCTCTCCACCCACCTGTATATTGAGTACACTAAGGCAGCCTTAACTATTTCGCTAACATCAATGCTTTTTTCTACCACAGAATAAATGTATTCTCAAAATCATGGGCTCACTAGTGGAATTATGGTAACATTTGCTTAGAAAATCAATGACAAAATAATTATGAGCCTATGTCATCGTGGGCTGCAGAAGATGCACATATGATCACACAGAATCTGCAAGTAAATGCTTTATCAGCTTAGGCGAGCATTTGTGAATAAAAGGATGGTTGTATGGATCAGTATAATGCAGGTCAGCACTGGATAAACATTACACATTTAAATGTACACACTGAAGTCATTGTTCAAAGTAATAACCTACCCTTTTAATAAACCATCCCTTTTACATTGAAACGCCTAAAGGTTTTCTAATATGTATCAGTCTTTTGAACATCACATAATGAATTTAATGTGAGAGAAGGAAAAGAAATGTACCTGTACAGATCCCTGCACATTAAGATAAACCTTGTTGCTCTGAGGCTAGCATAAAATTTGGCACCCAAACCAGACGAGGACAGAAACAGTTTCAGTGAAATTCTGATTTCTATACATGCGTTTACTTCATTCTGAATTACATTGGCTTTCCTGTGGAATTATTCCGGTTACGTACATTATCTCAGAGGTTTCATGATTAAGCTAATGTGCTTCTAGGACCTCCACAGTGTGCATGAATTATGAGACAAGCACTAGTATATTATTCCTTGACTAGGTGTGATTTAATAACCTCTGCAGGAAAATAAAAGCCAAAAACTTAAGAGATCAAGCTAGTGTTTTCTCCCATCTGATCTCTTTGAAAGTAGGTCTTCAAAGAACAGCCATGGTGCTGCAGGAATTGACACTGACAATTAAACAATATTCCCTTTCTGAACGGAAGTATGTGGTGCTGTCACCAGCGCTGTTTGTCTAATGACATGGAAAATTAAGGTTTTAAACCACTTGGTGTTATCTAATGACGGCCTTTTCACAGCAGAGAAAGCATTGATCTAGCTACAGAAATGAGAAAGGATGACAAAGAATGCCAGGATAGACAGGACCAACACCATTTCTACTGTGAAAAGAGCATATTTTAACAGTTTAAACATTAAAATAAAAAAAAAAAAAGGTTGAAACCTTAGTATTATGGGCCATTTTAAAAAAGAGAGGGAGAGAGGATCTGTAGCAACACCATAAAGAAGATCAAGCAAAATCTACAAATGGCCTTCCAGCCACAGGCTATGGCCCATGAGTTTTTTAGGAGTGCTTCCCAAAAACTTTTGCTCTGGCTGCAAGCACCTTCCCGGATTTACGGGTGACCTGCGTTCCCCCAGCAGTTGGTCACTTCAGGTCACTATGGTTGATTTGTGTGCATGTCTACTGGGATTTCAGCTCTGCTCAGTTTGCTGGCTCTCCTTCCTGGCTAGGCCAGTCCTTGTCAGAAAGCCACCGTGCTTCTGGTGCACAGGTCAAAGTGGCGATGGGTGGCAACTTCCAAGGTGTGCACGTCGAATTGGAAAAGACAGACCCAAGAGCGTGCTTGCTCCCTTTAACCATCACTGAAATAATAAAAAAGACGTTGATCTCCTGGAACTGAGGTGATTATATTATGAAAGACACGTATTAATGTACAGTTACGGGTGGTAGGTGTCAATACAAGAAGAATGATTTCTTGAAAGCCACCTTGAACATCATAACAAATTTCAAGGGGGGGGGGGGGAAGAGATGACACAGCTGCACGCAGCAGCCCCCCAGCCCCTCACAGCAGTTGTTTCTACTCTGCCACCAGAAGGGTCAGGGGCAACCTGGGGCACCGGAGCCGGGGGCACCCCTCACTCCTGCCGAGCTCCGGGGCTCCGCCAGCAGCGGCTCCGGGCCGGGGGGCGGCTGCAGGGTCTCGGTGTGCCAAAGCACATTAGGGCCGGAGGAGAGGTGTCACCTCACACTGTAAAACACGGGCCCAGCCGTGCGGGCGGGCGGCTGGACAGAGTCCGCGGAGGGTCGTCGTCCCCACCTCCACGGGCGGCGGCGGCGGCTCCCCCAGCAGACCCGGCCCAGGGGCAACAGCCTGGGGGCAGCAGCCCGGGGGCAGCGCCGACGGGACGGGCCTCCCCGGGGAAAGGAAGGGAAAGCCCAGATCAGCAGGGCCGGGTCGGGGGCAACGCAGACGCCCCCCGGGTTGGCAGGTGACTTGGGGAAAGTCCCACGGGGTGGCTGGAAAGAGGAGCGATGTCCCTGTCCCCAGCCACAGATCCCAGGTGTTCCCGGCAAGGAGGCCAGCCCTGGGCGGGCAACCCAGGCGTCCGAGTCGCTGTGGGTTTGTTACTCTGCTTTGAAATGCAAAGGCTGGCTGAATGATTGGCTTTCTGTTTACAAGTGCAGATGGGGAGAAGGCTCGTGTCTTCTTTCTCCGTGTGGTTTCCCCCGCCTCGGAAACTGCAAGGGCAATTCGAGGAGGGAGAAAAGGGAAAAAGAGGATTTCCCAGTTTCAACATTCATCAGATTTCCCCTGTCATTGCACTACAAGGTGCGGCGTGTGTCGAACATTACGAGCACGGGTCCATGCAAATGACATAGGCATGGAAGAGCCCTGGCAAGAATAAATCTGTCGATGTACAGATGTTCCCTATTAACGTTATTGTTCAGCCTTGGTGGTTACGGTGGGAACACACCGGATTAAAAATTCCCATTGCCACCCCACCTCTCCTGAACCTTTCTCCCCACACCTCTTTGTCTTCTCTTAATTAGGTAGGATAATATTATCTTTTTCTCCTCCTCTGTCTTATTGAGACTTCTGCCCAGGTTTACGCCTTTAAACAGGAATTATATTGATCCTCCCTCCCCCTCTTCTGTCAGTCTCGGTTTGTCCCTTTTCCCGATGAATTAAGGAAAGAAAGTACCGACTGCTCTGTAAAACTTAGCACACGATGGGCCCCTGGACAGCGGGCAGGAGCCTGCAGCGGGTCTTGCCGCCGGGGGGTGAGAGGGTGGAGGGGGGGCTGCACAACACGGAAGACATTTAAAACCGGGGGCTCACTGCC
>WKFP01015081.1:1322985-1362288 GCA_011057875.1 Pterocles orientalis
TGTTTGGAGTGATGGCATTTGTCTTCCCAAGTAACCGTTCTGCGTGATGGAGCCCTGCTTTCCTGGAGATGGCTGAGCACCTGCCTGCTGATGGGAAGTAATGAATGAATTCTGTATTTTGCTCTGCTTGCTTGCACAATTTTTGCTTTACTTATTAAACTGTCTTTATCTCAACCTACAAGTTTTCTCACTTTTCCGATTCTCTCCTGCAGCCCACTGGGTGGGAGTGTGTGAGCGGCTATGTGGTGCTTATTGCTGGCCAGGGTTAAATCACAAAAAGAGCTCATCAAATACTTTCATCCATATATTAAATTGTGAAACAGGATTAAAACACTTGCTAGAAAATAGAACAAAGCTGAATAACCAACAGTTTAGCTATGTTCTTACGACAGGAGATGTGCTACATCTAAGGCTGATGAGCCTTCTAAAGCTTCATCCTCTATCACGGTATCTATTGATACTGGGCTTGTAATAATCTGACAAGTTATTCAGAATAAATTCTGTCATCCTCAGCCTGAAGATGCTCAGCTAACTAGTACTTTTCACTATGTTAGTATTTTTGCCAAGGAAAAAATTATTGGAAAGGTAAGATAATGCCCAGGGAGTGAGCTGAAGGGGAGCACTTCCAGGGTAGGAGGAGGGGCCACAAAATGAGTAAAGGGCAGAGTGTTCAGGCATCCTTTATGAACAGGGTTCTCCTTCCTTCCTTCCTGGGAATGGGGAAAATGACCAGCCAGGCCCTTACAGAAGGTTTATAAAATACAGCATAATGTTTTTCCTTCTGGCCTGGATAAATTGCAGCACACAAAAGAGTGACAGTGATGTCATGTAAGTCAGCCCTGATGACACCAGTTGTTGGCAGCCGTGTGAATAGAATGCTTTGGGTTTAGGGTTCTTGCCATTAGGTTGCCCTCTTTCTGAACATACCATCATCTCACCAACCTTGTGACACAGATGGTTGACAGCATATTAAACAGAGGAGGTAGAAGCTGGGAACTGTTGCTGTTGCAAGTAAAGGTGACAGATAACTTTTAGTCCAATGTCACACCTGTGATCAAGTACAGATAACACTATTCTTTTGAGTCTTATTGCCCCAAAGGTGGGTGTGCACAATTTAATTCTTTGGCTATAGCCTTCACAGAGAAACAAGTGACAACCTGCTCATTTAAAAGAGCAAACTCATAATCTTACAGGTACAAGTAAACCGGATATGAGCCAGCCTGGATGGTTTTGTAGTTCACCACAGGTTTGGCCAACACTAGCTGAAACAAACAATAACTAAAAAGTAAGATATTCATGTTGATTTTACTGGGAAAGTAAGTTGGGAAAGTCCAACCGTGACAGAAGACTCATCAGAGAAAAAGGAGAACAGGATGGGAGGTTTTTGTGATTAGAACCAAATCTTTTTATGAAGTCCATGCATTGACCCAGTACTTATTTCTGCCTTCATTTACACCAGATTTAGTCAGCTATAACTCAGAATAACTTCATTAGAGCTTTTCCATATTTGTGGTGCCTTATCAGGCAGCAGGAAGGATCCCTGTGTGTGAAGCTGACCAGGATAAACCTCCTGCTGACACAGGGACTGCATGCAAACCTGAGGATTAGCAACACTCACAGAGTACTTGGAGGAATCTCATGCTATGTAACTGGTTTGCATTAAGGATTTTAAGCACATAAATGGAATGTTCTACTGAAGTAGGCCAGTTCAAATTATGTTACTTCTGTATTAAATTGAAGCAAATGGAGTCAACAAATATAGAGGCCAGAAGTCAGATTCCTGAATTTATTGATGGGTTTACCTTCAAACATCTCCATTAAGCCTCTCTTCTCTGACAATAACACAGGGGAGAGAAACATCAAGAGTTTTTATCTTCCCATCTGGAGGAATGCAAAAAGATCTGTGAAGGAAAGAAGGACATTTGCTCTTCTCCCATCTGTTGCCACACAACCTTAGTAAAAAGTCTTCAGATACAACTATTCTCTTGCTATGCATGAATCTTTGCTGCTGCTCTTCCTTTGCCTGAATTTTTCTTTTCCAGGAGAAGTGATGAAAGAGAAAGAAAAAACAGGTAGGAAGAAATGTCCTTCACTTGAATCAGGAGTCACAGATGCAAGCTCATGCCTATCACGGTGGATGGGAGGCACTGTCAGTACTGGTCTGAATTCTGCAACTGTGAGAAACTATGTAATACAAAGGTAGCTTGGAAACAGCCACATCACCTCCATTCTACACATTTCATGAAATAAAACATTGTCAAGACCCTAAAGTAAGACTATGATAAAAATGGAGGACTTAAAGAAAAATTATAACCAGCTACAAAAAAAGCAGGAGATAGTGCCAATTTTGCAAGTTGACTGGAGAGTAAGAAAATTATCCCAAGAAAATGCCCAGTTTTTAATCTAGGCAAACAGTATTATAATATCAGTCTGGAAACCTGAGTAGCAATTCATAAGAAAGGCAGTTTATTCACTTGCCGTCCTCTCTGATCAGCCTCCCATCAAGATAGTTTGGGCTGAATTTGAGCCTGGAGCCCTGCTTTCTATTTCCCAGTTGACTATGCTTGAGGCAGTATCCCAACCCTTCACAAACAAATACCCCGAACTTTTCACAACCTAACTTCAGGCTTGGACCTTGGAGACTGAAGAGGCTTGGTACTCCTGAGTATGAGGGACCTACAAGGAGCGGATGATGCAGTGTGTCCTGAAGTCTTCTCAGTGCCAGTCCCAGGACCACTAGAGAAAGGATGCAGTCTATTCTTGATCAACAGTGAGCAACTGCCAATTTCCTTCTGTCTCTAATCCCAACGGTAGGGCAGATAGTGACAGAGAGGATCAGGGACATTTTATTTGGTGAGGTGCCATTTACAGGAGAGTGGTGAAATGCAACGCTCTGTTTACTAAGAGCATGTTCCCAAATCTCATACAAAGTCAGCTGAGTATAGGAAGAAATTCTGCAGGTCAGGAAATAACAGCAACCTGCTGTTTCCCAATGAGTAGCTGCTGTGTGAGGCTATGCATATGGGAGAGCCACAGAGGTACAGATTAAGGATTCTTACAAAGATAGCTTTAGAGATTCCCCTTTTTGGCATACCTCCTTTCAGCTGGTATGCCCCTAGGGTTGTTATTTTTAAGCAGTTTGGACTCTAGATGACCAGGAGAATGTGATGGTAAGTATTGTTACAAGACTTTGACTGCTGCTGTCGCAGAGGTAGCTCAGTGGTAAAAAGATAGCTCTACAAATAGGACAATGCTAAGGAGAGGATGTAAGGAAGTGTTTTGTTTCAGTTCCAGTGCTTTTAACTACTATAAATTCTTCAGACACAGATGTAAGGAGACAAGGTTCTCAGCCTCCATCTTTACTTATCCTGATTAATGCTTTGCCAGAAGGAAGTAATATATTAATTGTCTGTGATCTGGAAAAGGATAAGTCCCTGACTCTCCATGTGTTACCAAAACCCAGTCAGATAATTCTGTCTTAAAGGCAGGCTTTGGCACAGCTCTCACCAGTGAGATTTCCTGAACTAAAGAAGTATGTGTGGCCACAATTATTGCATCCAGCTTAAAATAAAGGATACTTCCTTCTTCAAAGCTGGAGTCTGGATCCACTCCGTGTGCAGATTCAAGTGTGGGATAAAAATGGAAGATATTCCAGTGTAGCATACCCCACGTCATCAAATCTTTCTGTGGAAACAGTAAGCCCATTAGAGCCATAATTTCAGAAATAGAGGCTGAATACATTCAGTGACTACAATCTGCACAGAGGCAATATATGTTCTTAATCAGTAACACATTTTTCTAGCAGCTTCAGCAATGACAGGCTGCCACATGTTTTGGGCGGTTGGATTAAAGGCTAGGCAGTTCTCCGAGAAGCGGAGTTAATCACTTTTGACCATTTTGCGACCTTCACTTAAGAGCTGTAGCTGCAGCACATTTCACTGAATCCTGTTGATGCACTATAAAGTGGTTAAGCAGGACCTCTACCCTTCTAGGTCTGGACCTTAGCACTTGCATAAATAATACTGTGGAAAAATCTTTGTTCAGACTAGTGCATCCCTTCCCTCCTTTGTTCCTCTGCAAGGTCCTTTCAAGGATGTGTCATCAAACAAACTAAAAAAATAAACAGGTTAAGCCACAACACTAAACTAAAATTCAGTTTTTCTTTAAAAACTTTAAGGAAAATGGCAATTATGCAAAACATATCTATACGAAATTTGCTTTAAAAGCCCAGAAGTTCAGTATTTTGTTCCTCTTGAATGCTGATTTCTCCTGTGTGTTGTTTCTGCCCACCAGATTTTGGCCCTGCCCTGTGCAGAGCATAGGAAGAAGTATGGATCACAGAATCGTCTCTCTCTCAAACTGACTCATCATAGATGTAATTTGCTCTAAATAGCACAGGAACTGAGCTTGAACACACACAAATGCCAATCATGATCTATATTGTTTAGTGCGGTCTGCCAATATTAAGACTACAGACTAGGAAAGACGTGATCTAGTAATTCAGGGTGGGCTTGTTGTGCATTGGAAAAGCTACATGACAAATGACACATAGTACTTTATAAAACCTTATCTAGTTATTATTTATATTGGTTATGTGAGTAATAAAACACTTGCATGATCTCAGATATTTGCATGCACGTACCTCTGTAGAAATGGAGGTGTTTCTGTCGGACATACTAAAGCTTCATAAATTTTTTCTTACTCTTTTAATACAAATATTTGAGCTTGATCCCTAACATAAAGATGTCAGGAAAAACTAAGCGGATATCTTCTAGTTAAGCTGCACATTTTAGCTGTGATAAAATTCAGTACATTTCATTTATTTTTAATAAATTTAAGTATGGCATAAGATTAAAAGTATCTGTATACTTTAATACATATGGACAGACACATACATTTACAAAGGTTGCTTAAGTAGTCTTCTCATTTTCTTTCAAAGTCTCCAAAGGATTCAAATGACATATGGCAAAAATCCTTTTAAGGTAATCATATAAGAAACACTAAGCAGATGGAAATACATGGTTGTTGACTGTAAGATCAAAGATCCCCAGTGAGTCTGTTGTGAACACCCAATCCATACTGAAATGGGTTTTTATTCTTTCTAATCTGTTTTCTTTGTTTTGTACGAGATGTGTACTTTCCACTTTAAAGTAAATGTGAAGTATATGCACATTGACTGAGAAGATGATTGGTTTTGAAAACAGAGGTAGAGTAAAAATTCCTACTTCAAAGTCTAAGATCAAGTATTTAAAAATAATAATTTGTCTATTAGTAACTACCAAAGTCATAACTGGAATACAATTTGTATTCAGTCACAATAGTCCCAGCTAGGGCAAAGACATCAGCTACTTCAAGTGAAAGTTGCGGGTCCCACTTTTCACCGTTGATGCACTTGGTTCCTTTTTTAGATTTCTTTGAGGATATAAAACAACAAAAAAACAGATGAGCTTTTATGTTGCCATTTCTAGTAATTTTTCATTCTTTACTGCTCATGTTTTAGTAATTAGCACAATTGAGCTGTAGAAATATTTTTAATGCCTCTAGGAAAGAGAGTATTTACACTAAAAAAGTTTTAGATAGTTTAATTATAATGCAAATAATCAAGAAACTATTGAAAATTCATATAATTGCACAGAAAAACAATTTTATGATGGACCAGTAATACCAGCAGTTCCACCATTATAGTTTAAGGGACCAATCATAGAATCATAGAATCATTAAGATTAGAAAAGACCTCAAGGATCATCAAGTCCAACCCAACACCACCTAACTCACTAACCTATGTCCCTAAGCACCACATCTACACGTTTCTTGAACACCTCCAGGGATGGTGACTCCACCACTGCCCTGGGCAGCCTGTTCCAATGCCTGATCACTCTTTCAGTGAATAAATTCTTTCTAATATCCAGCCTAAACCTCCCCTGGTGCAACTTGAGGCCATTTCCTCTTGTCCTATCACTTGTTACTTTAGAGAAGAGGCCAGCACCCACCTCACTACAACCTCCTTTCAGGTAGTTGTAGACAGTGATAAGGTCTCCTCTCAGCCTCCTCTTCTCTAGACTAAACAACCCCAGCTCCCTCAGCCGCTCCTCATAAGACCTGTGCTCCAGACCCTTCACCAGCTTCGTTGCCCTTCTCTGGACCTGCTCCAGCACCTCAATGTCCTTCTTGTGGTGAGGGGCCCAAAACTGAACACAGGATTCAAGGTGCGGCCTCACTGCGACACTCTGACCAAAATTCTTAAACATTATTAATTCTTTAGACATTTTCATGTGTATAAGTTATTAATAGTTAATTTATTTGTCACAACAAGCTTGATTTTCAGAACTGGGCGCTCAGTAATTGCCTGCACTTTTGCTGAGCCCTGCAACACAGCCCCCCAGGATGGTGCAGCCATCAGCAGTCAGACTACTGTTTCAGTTCTACAGAACAATAATCCATATTAAAAGATTTCTTTGAATCCTGGCCCATCTTTTTCCAGTTACAGATTGGTAGTGCAGCAGTTTGTGAACCCAAGGAATATTAACACCTAAGGACATTCAGGCTTTATAGAAATTAGCTGGATCCTTATATATTGTTGACTTACCATTACACATGTTGTTGGTATTTGACAGTTACACATTGTACAGAATTAGTTTTCTTCCCTGTAATGTACATGAGTTGTAATTTTCCCAAATTATATAATTTTTCATAATTATTCATGAACAAATGCAGACTCTGGCATGCCTACAAATGCAGAGCTGCATCTTCTGTTATGTATGACTGACCATGTAAATCAATTAACCTCCTCACCTCTGGATACCCTTAGCTTTATAAAATGTGAGCAAAGAAAAAAAAAATTTTTTCTAAGGCTTTGAATTCTAAGGGAAAACAAAGAACACTTTAAGCTGATAAAAAGCAGTAGGGACAGGAAATTTGGTATAGCTTATGCTTTTCCTGTCGTTATTTGCAAAACTTTCCTTTTCCAAAGGATTCTGTTTGATTACACTCATAGACAGCAGATTAACAAACAGTTTGGTTTCATCCTCACACATTGAAGTAAATGGAACCACCTGATTTTAAGCATTTCAAAAAACTCAGGCTGCTTTGCGATAGCTAAGATGGCAACATGAGTGTGTCATCCTAAAGCAAAGGAAGTATGGGGCTTACTGCCTGATCTTAGATTTTTCTTTTTAAAACTTCAGCTTTTCCATTGTGCCCCACAGAGAATTTGTCCCTGCAGAGTGAGAAGAAGAGTGGAAAACCCAACTGCAGATTAGTGAAAATATAAGATGTTTCACCTAATAGCTTGAACTCCCTTCTCCAGGTGGTGGAATGAGATGCTTCCTATGGCAGTTCCTCTGACTTCCAAGATTCATGATGAGTTAGAGGAATTCCGCTGAGGGTTTTGCTGTGAATTTAGGCAAGCACTTTTCAGGGCTTTCCTTTTCACTAGCTATTCACCGGCTGTTGCTTCATTCTGCTGTGCTGGTCATGGGTTCAGACCTGACAGAATACAGGTCTGTTTAATTTGATTCTTTTTAATAACATTCTGAAGGAAGTCCCAGGAGCTGACCTGTACAGGAACAGGAGACCTCACCAGGATTTGTCAGCACTGGAGCTTTGTCTAAACTGAGGAGCAGGCTTATGCTTTCACTCTCCCAGTCCCAGTCCCTTGACTACCCACAGACAGACCTTTACTCCCTCCTTACTTGTTCAAGTTTCCTTCAAGTGCAGAGCAGGGTCCATAGGAGAAATGATGATGTCTTAGCATTCAGCCAAGAGTGACTAGTGTGGTACCCTTATCTGGGGGCCAGGACACACCGCCCATGGGTAACTCAACCTGGCTGGAGCTTCTCCTCAACAGTTCCAGCAGCACTGTCAAACTTCCCCTAGCCCAAACACAAAGCCCCCAGCAGTGATTCAGGGAAAGTGCCTGAGTATGAAACAATCTGGACACACAATAGCCTCCTCTCTCTCTCCTTGAACAGCACTCTCTGTTGAGGTGGTTCGTGTCTCTTGATCTGGACTTCCACAAAGCAACAGTTAAGAGGGAACAGCATTAATCTTCATCCATAAAGCTGGAAGCTAAATATCCACCACACCTATCAAAATAAGGGAAACATTGCTAGCATACCTCCCAGTCCTGCACAGCTTGCTATCACCATCATGCAGACCTAACTGGCATGCTGCTACTTCTTCCCTTTCCTATTAGCTTGCGACTGCGGTGGCTGCCCGGGCTGTGCGATACAGTCCTTGCTTTGATAGAGCACAAAAATTTCCAAAGTGGAACACGCCACAGAATCAGGAGGGTGGACTGGTTTGCTTTCATGCATCATAATCTTCTGTTTCTTCTTCTCCCCACTTCCCCATGACTCTTATCACTCATCCTAGTTCTGCACTGGCACTGTTCCCAGTAGCCCTGCTGGTGTTCTTTCTTCCTCTCTCAGTCTCTCACCGTTACTGCTCTGCATTCTCTTATACCTAAAGAAACTTTCCTGCCTCAACCTCATTTCCAACTTCTTTTTTTTTCTTCACTAAAATTCCATTTAGTCATAACAATAGTAGCCATAAATAGCTCCCAAAAGCTCCAAGTGCCTTCTCAGACATGCCCATTTCCTAAAATGGCCCTGCAATAAGGAAGAAAAAAAATAATTTTTGTGTATATATCTACTCTACTAACTATCTAGGGAAAAGGGGTACTTTGAACCTGACATGAGGACAGACGAAGGCGAGCAGTGATAAGTGCGAAAACCTGCTACCAGCTCCTGACTGGCCATGTTCTCTTGTGACAACTTCATTCCTCCTATTCCTCCAGTGTGTGTGACCAGCCGTCCACTGCTGCTTGCTGTCCACAGGCTGCATTCACTCTGCACGATTCTGCACACTGAGGCTTTGAGAGATTGACTAGAGTTTGTTGTGGGATCTCTGAATGTGAGGACATAACTTCATTGATCTTCAGGATCTAGACTTGGTTATTAAGTCAAAGACTCTTGGTGTGTTGACTGCCTTACACCTCCATCTTGAAACATGGGGGTTTTGTGAATCAGTTCTGGATAGTAATGAACAAAAGCAGAGAGCTGGCAAAAGACTGTACCAGGGACAAGCAAGGATCACTACCAGGGATTTTCACTTTGCAAACCAGAATGACATAGGAACCTCAGAGTGGAGACGGTGGCAGGAAAACTCCAACAATGGATCATGGTACAATGCCAAGACTTGCAAAGCTGGCAGAAATATCTGCTGTCAGGGACGCCTGAAATTGCAGCTCATTGACCACTCAGAAAAACAACTCCATCAGCTCCTCAGGTGAATGGTCACTGCACAGGGGGCCGTGATGTATCACTTTTACAGTTCTGATTAAGAAGTAGTGCTGTTATTCTGAATGGCTGATGTAGAGCTTAAGTTCAACATAGTCAAGGATTTTATTCAAAACAAGGGCTGAGCCCATCACCATCCTTTAGGTGCAGCACAAGGAGCAACCAAACCTCAGTTAGGCAGTAAAAGGACAAGATGCAAGGAGCACACTGCCTCAGCCTCTTCTGGTTGTGCAGGGGGACAGAAGTGTGTTGCCCTAATTCCGTTGTCTCTGTGGGTCAAAATGCAGAGACAAAGGGTGCTCCTGCACGAGCCAGTTTAGCCGACCAAAACAGCAGACAAGTAACTCACGGAAAAAAATAAGTGAATAGTTATTTTACTATTTTCATGAATTGATGCAAATCAACAAAGGAATCAAGAAGTGCAAGAGTAGGCAGAGGCCTGCACCTGGGAGCAGAGACAGGGAGGAAGGAGCAGGGGAAGGAGGATAGGAAGCAGGGATGGGGTATACAAGATTTCCTCCTTCTGTCTGCAATGAAACATTATGGGCTCAACTGTCTATGAAACTGTAGCCTAGGGGTGAAGTTATACGCACATTTCAAGCTGAGAGAATTGTTCACTTCCATCAGAAGGAAATCCTCCCAGCTCCGAGGCCCCACAGCCTTTACTGGATCCTGTCACGCAGTTGCTTGTAACCTGTCTCTCCACTCCTCCTTTCATGCAGGTTTTTCTTGTGGGATACTAACCTTCAGAATCCACATTAGAATGAATTTAATAACAGAAGGTGTTTTTTCTGGAGAGGGTAACCTTGGGCACAGAAGGTTAATAACGACTTAATAATTCTGCCTTGTTTGCTTTGCATGGAAGACACACGAACAGAAGATGACCAGTAAGGAATGTGCAGGTGAGTCAGGAGGAAACAGGAAGCCACCACTGACAAGCAAAACAAGGTATACTGGTTTTGTAATTTAGATAGAGACAGAGACCTCCACAGTGATGACACAAAGTGGTAATCATAGAAACATCATCAAGCTCCTTAGGACATCTTTTTGTTTGTCTGTTTGTCTTTAAATCTGTGTCTCATTTATGCAGTTTGTACATTTCACTGCTTTGCAAGTCTTCATGGTGTAAGTCTGAAAAGTGAAGAAGCATCAGAAACACATCCTACTCCTACAAAATGCAGTCCATGGCTGTGTGCTTGTTCCTGGTACTGGGCCAGACCCCCTGATGCCACCAAGTTCCCAGGGCAGTCAGGGAGCTGGTTATAGTTTCTTGGTTATCTGAGTCAGCTGCTGCAATGTATATATACCAGATGACAATCATCCCACAAGGGACTGTTCCCCTAGCTAAGAATAGCTGGAGCAGTGAAAAGAGGGGACTAGAAGGGAGGAAAGCTGTCCCAGCGTCTGTGCTGAATGGGCCAGGTTGCAGCTTGTACAGCTTTATCATAATTAATAACAAAAGTGATAGGGCCAACAGGCCTGTAATCTTGGCAGCCCTTCAGCATCTGACCAGCCTCATTCGCTATCTTTAAGTAACTTAGATCTAAAGCACTAGAGCAATCAGGGTCCTGTCAGAGGTGGAAGAGGGTGTTTCTGAGTCTGATCAGAATAAAGTTTGGCTCCCTGGAATAATGTCAGTAAACCCACCAACTTCCAAGTACAAAGAGTCCACCACACCCTTGGGGGTGAGCTCAAAACAAAGGCTTGCATTGTACCAATGAGACCCTCGAATGGAACACTCCCTGAGACGCTGGGAGATTCCTGCTCCTCCTGCCACCAGTTTTTCTTTTTTCTCTGTTTCAGTGTCAGGAGTAGCTGTTAAAAAGTTTTAACTTCATTCCTTTTAAATAACAGAAACAAATACACATTTACATTCAAAAAGTTTTTTTGGTAAGGTTATTTCTTCTTGATCTCTTTTCCCATGTAATTTAGCTCAGCAGAGCAACATGCACCATATTGAGTTCTTTGAGTCACACAAGTAAATACTTCTAAGCCCTCTAGACTTTAGATAGTATAAATGGTAATGCTTCGTCTCCTGTGACAATTGTCATTTGGAGATGTGGGCAAGACAAAACAACCAAACTGTCCAAAGGTTACTAGTTAGAAATGACAAACTTGCACCTTCTGATTTTGCATTCACTAGAATAGGTTTGCGTGGCTAAAGTCTACTTTGAGCTCTAATTTCATTCAACTGTTGTGTGACACATAAAAACTAATTTTCTTCTTTACCCTTCTCAAGTTACTGGATGATGTATACAAATACTCAACAGGAGTACAGCAAGGTCATCTCTCCCACTCTTCTTTCTCAGGTAACAGAGCCATTAACTTTCTCACTGACATGCAGCTGAAATACAGCTATTGCAGGGTTTCTAATCCACATTCACCTTTCATTTATTGTGTTGCACCGGTAGTATTAGATATAAACTAATTTTATCATGGCTATACATGTTATAAATTGTCCAAAGTTACAATGCCTATTCTGAAGAAATGGATACCTTTTTACAGTGTATTCTTACAGCATCAGTTGTGAAACGTGTAATGAGGATCTTTAGAATTTGGGGAGCAAAACAAGCACTTCATAACACACATTCTCAGTACAGAGGAGTTGTCCTCTGCAAAAGGCACGAGAAAGAAGTCTGAGTAAAGACTGTGGTGGGTGAGAAAAAACAGGGAATTTCTCATTTGAAAGACAGAAATCTTTATCTCTAAGTGTAGATTCAGGCCTGTGGCCATTTGTAAGCCATTAGAGGTTTGAGGCGGGAGTTATGGCTTAGGTTATGAAGACAGTCCTCCCAAAAACCTGGACTGGCCTTCTGGCATTAAAGTCTGAAAATGTAAGTTAATATATATCCTGGTATGTGTATTTGAAGCTAGAAATCTGTTTTTCTTCTTCTTTTTCTTTTTCTTATTTTCTCCCTGATAGCAATCAGCTAGACTGCTCAGTTTGTATCCACTTGCCAAAGCTAATATTTGTGCCCAATATGATAACTGGGCTATCATATACATAGACTGCCACAGCCATTCCTCAGAAAGGCAGGAAGACTGTTGGGAATATCTGCCAACCTTCTGCTCCTTATGAAAGTGGAATTCTTGACTAGTTGATGGAGTTTTCATATTCACATATATGAATTAAAATCCCTGGCACGTGTATTTAAGATCATTTTTTACTTGATTTCACTTATAATTCAGGCTCCCCTATTCTTTTCAATAGTTCATTATACGTTCTTTTCCTTTTATTCTTCATGTTTTGGTCTACTTTTCACAGGTTTCCAATTTTTTCATGTTCCAAGTGGAAAGTAATATAAGGACTTGGAATTGCTCAGGTGACTCATTAAGACGAGAGCACACTTGTTTTCCAAGACAAAAGAAGATTGCATTTTAGTTTTGATGTTTCCAGCATAAAAAAAATCTCAAAGTGTCATTAACGGTTCTTCAAAGCTCACAAGCAAGAACTAGTAACAAAATTTTGACATTTTTGCATTTTCTTTTGACAATTTCCCAGTTAATTGATCATTAAGGCAAAGATCACACTCATGCTCTGTCCTTGTCCCTCACAGACACAAATTTCTCCATGGCACCAGCCACCCCAAGACATACACCCACCCACGCACGTGGACATACATTCTCTTCAAGGCTCCTTGATCGACACAAAGCCCCATGCTGGCTGAAGCACCAGCCCTGGGGCAGGTGGAGTTGCCCTGCCCTCCACGTGAGAGCTGTTGCATTTTGCAAGGGAGAGATGGACCTGGCAAGGTCCACTTTGGTGCTCCAGCTGCCCCAAGTGGGCCAAGCTGGATGCCACGCTCCAGGAAAACAGCAGTAAAAGTACTTAAACAAGCCCTGGAGCAAGGGCTTGAGCCCTGGCCTGCCCCAGGGTCAGACAAGGAGCCCACGCCGTGGCCTGCAGGATGCTTCTGCCAACAGTGACCATGTGAACCCTCACAGAAAAATTAGGGGATGTGATCTATTTCTTAGGTGTGGGTTTTTGCAGCACCAACCCAACCGAGGACCAAAAAGTAGGGTTTTTTTCTGCAGGTTACAATCCTTTCCTTCAAGGTAGGGTTGTAGTCCCAGTCCCTTTGTGTATCCAGGCTATACTTTTCAGAATATCCTCCTTAAGGACAGAAAATATTGTTACTGTGTCTTCATCAATCTAAAGGAAAAGCTCAGGGATTAACAGCACAAAACAAACCTTCTATCATTTTCATTTGCATCATGGTATATTTACAATTTAAAGTTCACAGCCATATAGACAGTTATGACAACTGTCACATCTGAGTGTGGTTGTGGTGCCATTGTCAGCCAAGCTGGTTTGCAGAGGTTAGGATATGGCCCTGTGTTTTGCATGCATTTGTGTTATTTTCACATGAATGCTTCTTTTATAACTATTTGCAGGTTCACACAAAATGCACATGAACATACATACACACAAGCCAACATGCACACATGCATATATGTAACACCTCCCCCCGATACCTAAAAAAATGTTTCTTTTAAACAAACTATCATCTCCACACAGGAACAATATTTTCTGCACAGTCAACGAATACAACGTATCAGGTTAATGTGCTGTGTGCTTTATCCATTACTGAGGATTTGACAAGTAGGTTATTTCTACTGTTTTTGTTAAAATAACACAAACCTAATTTATTTGAAGTCTGTATTTTTTACATTTTGAAGTTAGTATCCCTTAAAAACAATCATTTGCAATAATCTTAGTTGATATCTTCTTACTACTTGGTGGGATGAATTGCTCATGCAGCAGGCGGCATTGAGCTTTGTGCTTGCATACCCAGTGATGTGGCCAGGTTTCATAATGCTGTGAATGCCAAACCATAAAACCGCTTTTCAAAAGCAAATTCATAAATGCACTCATGCATACCTTTTTGACTTATGAGGTGGCTGCAGATTTGGCAGTGCTGACTTGATGCAGTTTTGACAGGTTAGGTTAAAGGATTAAGTCTAGTCTGTCTTCACTTTGCCCTGGCTCTGACACACTCTAAAAAAAGTTGTAGGCTGGCTCTGTGCCTAGTATGACCTCTACATCTCCTCAGAGTGACAACACTTCCCTTTAAGGCTCTCCAAAGGTCAAGGCAGATAACTTGTTGAGTCTTCCAGATACTTTCTTATCTGTGGCTCTTCCTCCTAACCTCACACAGTGGAAGAAATATGCAAAATCTTGAAGAAGAATAAATTAGGCTTCATAAGGAATAACTTGCATTACATCAAATATATCTATCAACCTTTTCTTTACTCTACAATCCTTATTTACAACAAACATCCAAGAGCAGAGGTCACTAAAATCAGATACATGTTCCATATGAAGAGATTTCACTGCCCCTCTTCTTTTTGCCCTGGCTAATTTGCAATTGAAAGCAACTTTCACACACCTAAAATGAGAGAGCTGGGGAAATAATGATGTGATGATAGAGGAGTTCAATGTTACAAAAAAAGCCTGTAACAATTGTTTAACAACTGTTCACCTTTGAGACAAAAAAAAAAAAAAGTGAACAAATAATAAGGATTAGCACAGCCTTTTATTCTGGCATTGTGCCAAAGACTTCTACAGAAAAGTATTGCTATATGCAAGATACACAGAGGTTAAAAGATTTTTAAGACTAGAATATCATCTGATTTTCTGTATGAATTAGCCATTTAATTTCATCTGGCACTGAGTTTAAG
Organism: Pterocles orientalis; assembly: GCA_011057875.1. NCBI lineage: Eukaryota > Metazoa > Chordata > Aves > Pterocliformes > Pteroclidae > Pterocles > Pterocles orientalis. The sequence goes on from WKFP01015081.1 coordinate 1,337,967, forward strand.
AACTTGTGACTGACTGCAAAATATCCTTTAGGAAAGAGAATAAAAAACATTCCATTTTGATGTAAAAGTTCAAATTAAAAAAAGAAAAAGTCTTTCTATACATAGTGTTATCACTTTATATTCTGATTGCTGGAGCAGGTGCTTTTCTCTTCTGAATTCAAGTACCCTATTAAAAGGAAACACTATAAATGACACGTATCCTGGAGTAGGATTCTTTAAGATACACTAAAAAACTTTAAGCTTCCTGTAGGTTTGGTCATAAGGTGGAATTTCCTGTCTGTAAAATCGTTCCTGTAGCTCTTCCTGGACACTCTCCAAACTTTTACTATCTTTTTTGAAGAACAGATATCAGACTGCATTTTGGCAATGGTGTCAGTAACTTTGTGGACAGAGATAATGCAGCTTTCTCCCCCTATTCAGTAAACCCACAGACTTACACTAATTCTTTTGGCTGTAGCACCAGATGAGAAAATATTTCCATTGAAAAAGTACTACTGCCTTTTCAGGCTCAGTGCTTCTTAAAGTATTGTCTCCTTAATGTTAAGTCTTGTACTTTTTATCCCTAGGTGTCTGGCCTTGCATTTGGTTATATTAAAATGCATGTTATTTCTTCCCAGTTTACTAAATGATGCAGAGGATCCTATACAAATGACCTGTCATCGTGATTTTTTTACCATTCCATCTGTTTTTGTGGCACCTGCAAACCTTATCAACAAATATTTTATATTTTCTTCTGTGCTTTTGTCAATGATTTATGGCTGCGCTGGAGCAAGAACTGGTCTGTGTGAGACCTCTGTGGAAACATACTTGATTATGATTCTCTAGTAATTACTCTGTTGGATATTTATCATTCATCTATCACATATCATATCGTCTTATGATAGCGTGAAATTTGCATGGTAATATGTGGAAAATTGTACAGACATTCAGCCTGATCAGGCTAATAAAGGTACCTTTAATCAGCCCATCATCTCTTAAGAAAGGAAATGAGGCCAGCAAGAAGTATTTTATGAAAAAAATATAAAAAATGTCAACTGAAATTAATTATATTCTCATCCTTTATTTTTCGTATCAGTTATCCCATTATTCTCATAGACTCAGTGTCATCTTTACAGGTTTATTCTAAAGATTGTTTCAAAATACAAATTTACTTGCCATCCTTTAGAACTTCCCTGCCATTCTGAAATTTTAACAACCCTCACAATTATTTTAAAACTCTTGGATTCAAGGTATCAGAATTCTACTTCTTTGTAAAAAAAAGGCCTTATTATAGTTGTCTAACTTGTTTCTGGAGCCTGTTTAGTTCTAGGAGTGCAACTGACTTTGTAACCAATTTTCTGTTAAAGAGCACCTCCTGTCAGATGAATCTATTGGAGCCTATTTCATTTAAACAAAACTGGAATAAGAAGTTAGAAGCCTGCTTACCAACTTAGAACATAGCTATAAGCTAAATTATTGATATACTGAATTCCTGATATATTTCTTTGAAGCTACAAATGAGTGACCTCGGTCTCAGGCCAGTTTGGAGCTGGTTTTCACTCCCTTTTTAGAAGAAGTGCAAGCAGGAGAGGCAGAAGAAAAAAAAAAAAAATCCCACAGGCTTCGGCACTCCTTGTTTTGTTCCCTTTATTTATCTAATTTTTTTTTTTTAAGTATTGCCGAAGACAGTAGGTGCTTCACGGGCTGAAGGAGTGTGGAGACAAGAAGGTGTTGGCCAGGACAGGGTGGTGGGACAACAACGTCCCTGTCTGCCCGCGGGGCAGGGACACCTGTGTGACCTTCTCCGAGGGAGTCTGAGTCTGGGAGCCGTGCTGCCACTGCTTGCTCCTCAGCAAGGGGTGCAGCCCAAAATGCACAAAACCAAATTCAACTTCTTGCCCTTTCCCTATGTGTTTATCCTTGCATATTTCATTTAATTGCTTTCTTCTACCTCCATGAATAAAAACGGCCCTTATTCCTTTTTAGGGCCAAAACACATGGTTTGTCATCTTTGGCAGTGTATGAGAAGATTTTGTGCCAAAAGGCAAAGCAAGGCACACCGGTGGCTTTGCCATGGCATCCGTCCCCATGTGAGCATGCGTATCAAATATAGTACCACATGCAGAGCGCCCTCACCGTGTACAGTGCTTCCTTGAGTACATTTTATACTCGTTACCTAGCAGATACACAGATGTTCAGTAAAGTACTGAGGTTCCATACCGTATTTTCTGCTCTTTGGTCTACACCCACAAAGACTGAGAGTGTGAGATTTAAATTTTCTTTTTAAAGAGCTTACACGTCCTTAAAGCTAATTTTCTATGGACCTCAAAAACAATTTGATGAACTTACTTATGTATCCATCAGATAGAGTAGTTTTAAGCAGGCTATGATGTTATTATCCCATGTGCATTGCTGAGTGTAAAGAGGACAATGGTTCAACAAGGATTAAAAACGAAGTTCACGTTTTAACATTAGAGAGAGTAAAGAAGATCATGTATTAATTAAATAAAAGACTAGAAAGGACAAACCTTTGGAACAAAAGACATAACATTTAAGAATAAAATCAACATGGCAGGGTAAAGGTCGGAGAAGATCAAGTAAGAGGCTAATAGTTGTGGTTTTTCCATTTCCTTATCGATCAATATTATGTTTTTCCCAGTGAAAATGCAACAGCAGAGTTATTGCTGACCTTTTCCTCACCCTTCTATTGTGTATAAAATCACAGCAAAATAACAAACAACTTCATAAGCTGCAGAGTTTTTCGAGCCAAAAAGCATATGTCCAGAAAATAATTGTTTAAAACATGCAGAGAAAAACATTCTTTCTATGGTAAAAAGTAGTCTACTTCTCTCCGAATTACACACGTGAAAAACCTTGTGTCAGTGTAAAAGTCAATAGTTACACTTTTTTTTTTTTTTGAAAATTCAGCAATAAACTTTGTTATCATTTTAAATAATTGACAGGTCAAATACACTCTCAGTAACAAGAAGAGGAATCAAGTACATATTTCAATAAGGAATAAAACTGGACACGTACATTTCAGTTATAGTATTTTTTCTGATTTTTAGTTTCTTCCTTTTCACTTTAATGCAATATGGATCAAATTTTCATTTATTAATAATTACTATCCATATTGCCATTTTAAAAACTAAGAAAAAGCTTTTGCAAGAACTTTACAACATTATTTTCTAATAAGGACATGGATGGCCACAGTGAGAAATACAATAAGAAAATTGTGTTTTCTGTTACAGCAAAATGATGTTTCCATTTTCTGACACAGACACCAGGAAGAATGACACAGAAATTGAGGAAAAAAATAAGAGATTAAAAAAAAAAAAACACCAACAATTTATTTCTTCTGAAATCAGTGAAATTACTGTAAAGGGAGTATTTTATCCCTTTTTATATTTTTATTTTGATAGTTGAAATACAATTAGGAACAGTAAAGAAGTTAACATATGGAAAACTGAACTGATTCATGTTTTTAGTGTCAGTATAAAACACAGAGATTATGACATACCATGAAGAAACACCACTTTCACATGAAGGAAGAAATGTTTATGTTTTTCTACTGTAAATAGTATTTGTAGATCCATGTAGTAGAGATAATAAAAAATAGCTAACTCATTTATTGAAAAATATTCACAGTTGTCCTTCCAAAAATAAACACTGAAAACACCACCAGAAGTTAATAACTGCCTACTAGAAACTTTATTGCCATTTCAAATGTGCATGTAGTGAAGATGTAATTGTTTTACATTCAAATTAGATCATCACAGGATTACCTACACAAAAGTTTAGCTTGATAAACTGCATGGTCTGGTGCTCAATGATAAAGGAAGGATATGTTTTATTGCAAAATATTATACACTCACTAGACATCCCTTTATGTGACATACAGGGTGTGGTGACTTTTGTAGACAAAGGAGCCTCTTTGTCTTAGTAAAAGTTATAGCTGTTTCCCTCATTAAAAACCACCAGAGAACATAAGCATAAAAGGTAGCTTAAGCATCCATGAAAATCTCAGTATTACAGCTCAGATTTCAAAACCTGAACGTTGGCTACAAAATATTCAAGATATATACATATAAAAAAATGTTTTGTGGGAGATTAGAAACCTTGCCACCTCTCGCGGCTTTCTCTGGAGCAATAATATAGCTGACATTTTCTCTGAAGCCACGACCTGCAAAGATATGTGATTATTAGGGAAACTCCACCTTTGTTTAGGAAAGCCCACCTGGCTGCATGAAGACACTTGAAAACGCGACCTCAGTGTATTCCAGGAGTATTCTCAAAAATGCAGATAGCAAATGCAGAGTCCCCAGATGCATTATTTATTATCAAGTCTCATAATTAATTTAATGATGTAATTGTTTTACAAGCCTGAGTCGTCATTTGTGAATATCTGAGTGTAGTGACATAGAAACTAACCTAATAAAATGTCACTATCGTGCTTTACTGTGCTCCAGCAATTACTGTAGGAAGCATGCAGCTCTCACTTGTTCTCCTCCTGTTCAGTATCCTTACCTTCTGCACTAACTTGAAACTAATGCTGTTTGTAGTTACCAAAAACAACCTCCAACAAGAGAGAGGAGGTTTCCTTTTCTAACTAGTAGCCCAGCAGTCATAACATTCCCTTGAAACACTGGAAACCCACTGGAAAATCTCTGAAACTCTGGTACTTCAGGCCGGTTCTGGTAAGATCTGTGCAAAAGAGAAAACATCTGAATACAAGAAAACACTGTGATGGAGACATGTAAAAATGCAGAAACTTCCCTACACCTTTTTTGCTACTTCTTGCTGTGAAGTTACTGCTTCAACCCCATTTTTCCACATAAATGTCACAGTCATCTAGCTGGTGAGACACTGGCTTTGTGAAGGATGTTACTGTTTGGGTTATCAAGCTCCCAAGGTAAATATTTCCCATTGGTAGGCTTCATGGCGGTTCCAAAACGGACTCTTTTCCGTCACAAAGGTTGCTGTTTAGGGACAGTCCTCCTGGGATGCTATGATTTGGAATAAGCACATTTCTCTTTCTACTGGTGAAGATGCACAAAAAGGTATTTCCACAGCAAAGAACAGGACCTTCAGATCCCATAAGGCTGCATGGGTTGCCACCTCACTCTGCTTCTTCCTTTCTTCCTCTTTACATCTTCTCTCTTTTTTTTTTTTTTTTTTTTGGGGGGGGGGGATTAACCTCCATTCCCTTTCCACTTTCTTCCCAATTTCCTCACATAGGTCCTGTCTCTGTTCCTATGCTGCTCTCATTCTGCTTGATTGCCTCTGAAGCTCTCATTTTTACATCTGTTCTCCACTTTTTTTTCCCCAGCTTGCCATAATTTTCTCACAAATGTGGTGGTACACAGCTAATTTTAAAAGTATCTCTGACTTGTGGGTCACATGTTTACCCTTATCCAAATCATGTGCTTTCTCCCGTAATTTTCTGCGGGACTCAGACTCAAGAAGGTCCCTGTTGCAGTGGCTGCGTTTTCCCTGTGCTTTTTGGTGACACTGCAGATCTCATCTGCCTGGCTAAAGATGGCTTGGAACTCCTTTTAATTCTGCCTGGAAGGAGTCTTGGAAAGACAAGTGCATTTGAGGCTGAATGGATAGTACAAAGGAGAAAATATTTGGGGTTTTCTAAGTGGAAGAAGAACATGAGAGAAAGAAAACTATGTTGTAAGTTATTTGAGAAACAGAGCCTCAGTAACAAAGGCAAGGATAGGAAAAGCATGCACAGGGTATTGTTTGTTCTCTGTGTTTTTCAAAGATGTGGCAGCTGGACTGGATATCCAGAAATCTTCACAGGACAGGGACAGTAATCACAGAATTAATCTCTGGTGACAGGACAGGGCAAGGCAGTGCATCACTTGAGACTGGGAGGCTGGCCCAAGTAACCACAGACCAGACTGGACCCAGCTGGGAGAGACCAGCTTACTTTCAATATCCTTCTTTCTTCCTGCACATTAATTAGGTTTGTGAATACAGTAGAAGAGGATATAAAGACCGGGCTGCTAAGAAAAGTCTTGCCCCTAATGAAACTACAATTTTTTTAAGTGACCTTGAAATATCTTTTTTGCAATGTTCTCTGTTACTTCTGTGTCATTTTATAGTTATGTGCTTTTTTCCCCAAGAGATGTATGTGATTTTACATTTTCACGGAATTCCCACCACTTGGCAGAGAAGTACCTGCCTATGAAGACCACTAGGAGATTTAAATTCTCCAAATTCTGAAGTGAATAGGGCTTTACTGGGACCCTGAACCAAGCATTTTATTTTGAAAAGGATCCCTTGAAATAATTTACAACTCTAGCTCTTATTACTGCTGGTGGTTTCTGCCAGAAGGGCTAATGTTTGGAAGAGGCAAATTATAAAACATATCTTGTATTTAAACCTCAACAATAAAAAATAAAAACTCATATCCATAAAAGAAAGAAAGAAAGAAAGTAAAAAAGAAAGAAAGAAAGAAAGAAAGAAAGAGAAAACCCTATCCAAGATCAGAAAGTGTAAGGTAGCTGTTTGTGGGCAAGAAATCTAGCACAGTTACTGTGCGCCCATCAATCAGCAGCTGAGATGAACCCATTTGTAAAAGTTAATAGAGCAAAGTATAATGAAAGACAAATTGGTGTTATTAGTCTAAAGTTTATGGTTCAATTAAACTAATAATATGCAGTAAAGCAAAAAGAATAATTAGAAATTATGATAAATAGACATGGGTTTGTAAAAATACGACAAAACTTTACATATTTTTTTCTTCTTTTTGAATATACTATCTTTTTGATAGCTTTATACACAGTTGCCTAGGGGCATACAAGAAAACCGAAACAGTAATATTTAAAACAGATAATTACTTGAAACCAAATAGTATTAAATATACAACATAAAATTTGCAGTGGGAATTATCCTGAGACCTGAACTAGTTTGAGATTTGAAAAAATAAAAGGACACTTTAATTTTTTTTATGAAAATTTTTTTCATATGTTTTTATGAAATTACTTGCTTATCAGCTTTATAATAGATAAATTTTAAATATTTTATAGCTAAGGATTATTATTCCGTTGTCTGAACCCTTTAGTATTTACAAAATACATATGACAATCTGATCTATGCACCATGAACCAAACCTTTTATGTCCTCAATACTTCTTTTTCTGGAAATCCATAAAGGAAAAAGCGTTCTTGTCACTTGGCCAGCGCTCAGCACTGTCCCACCCCTCCTTGCAGTGTGACATCAGACAGACCAAGGAAACTTGTACCCTCTTTTCCCCAGAAAACCAGCTAGAGAGGCCAAGGCCAGGCCAAGAGATTTGCTTTCTGTTTAAACTGGCTTCTTCCTTAACCCCACTCAGAAGAGACGAGAGAACTGACGTGATCCTGCCAAGACTTTCGGCTCTATCAAGCTTTCCAGCAAGGCATGGCTCTGTCAGCAAATACCCAGTTAGCCTGGGGGTGCGTGGCTTGGTTCTGCAAAATGATGGTCTCCTCAGCTCAGGAAAACACTTATTACTTCCATTCATATCTTCGACAAGGGGGCAGATTGGGTGCTATAGCCACAAGCACAGACGTGGCTGGAATCAGCAGGAACAGCTGAAGTTGTGACTTAGATTGAGAGGGTGAAACTGTGTAAACATCAGCCTGATCAATGTTACACTTAGCCTCCCAGCCACCGAGTTTACAATACAATTTTTTTAAATCTGGGGTTTTGGGGGTTTTTTTAAGGTTATTGGGATGCCAGCAATGTGTTTTGGCAATTGAGAGATGGATGGGGAACTTGAATAAGGAGAATCAGAAAGAAATCCTACAGAAATAACCCAAACTTTAAAATTTACATTTAATCTATATCCGACTTAATCTGTAGTTGGTGGAACATCAGACTTTCTTCTGTCTGAATGGTGAGGCACAATATTGCAAAACTGCAGCAGAAAGTGGAAAATAAGACAGTAAAAATTTCATGTTTATAAGATGACAGAGTTCAGTTTTGAAATGTCGTATGAATGTTCCTATGGGATTTTGTTAGACAAAGAAACCAAAGAGAACTTAGCAGAAAAGTAGGTAAACCAAGTTAATAACAAAACAACTAACCAACCAAAAAACAAAACAAAACAAACCACGAACAAATTATTAATTCAAAATTGTCTGAAAAAAAAAAAACAACAAACCCAGGCCTGTCCAACAAGATATTTTGATATATTTTCTTTTCCCCACAGAAAGTATTATCATATCATCTTCTTGGGGAAGCTAAATTTCACACATTTTTAATCAATCAAACACCTTCCCTCGAGCCCTGAGGCTGCGACATTTCAGCCAGTCAAAGGCAGAGGACAGCAGAGAGCAAGACACTTCCAGGATGGGAACCTGATTAGATGTATACTCAACAAATTCTGTTATCCCACAGCAAAGAAACGGTATTGTATTTCAAGAAATTATGTCTAGCTTCAGTAGGATATCTGGATGCTTTTGTCAACAAGGTGGTAATCCCCTGCTCTCAGATCTTTTTTCCACTATGAAATTCCTTTTGCTAGTGATTAAGTTACATCTTGATTTTTTTTTCAAATAAGATTAACAAGATGAGGTCTGAAAGCCTCATAGCACAGGGCTCAAACATTTTGATGTCCATGGCCAAATGTTTTGAAAGGGAATGTCCCAAAAAAAAAAAGCTTCACACTTTTCCCCAAAAACTCCTAAATATGAAAAACATAGCTTCCATGAAAATGACTTTAGACTAGATACTTTTTACCACAATTTAGCCTAGACAGAGGTAAAACGTTGAGATGCTCTTACTATTTTTATTCAGCATTTCCATTTTCTTGCCTTTTAGTTGGGTAAATTAATTGCAACAACTTGATCCCTATTTATATTCAGTATATGTATTTTCTTTTTGGTATGTTTGTTATTTTAAATTTTATAACAGATGGCTCAAGCAAAGTTATTTCAACCTATAAAGTAACACTTACATGCTACAATCATTGATTCAAATATTTTCTTACTCAAACTTCTAATTTCCATCTATGATTGATTAGTTAAATATGCGAAGATGTTTGCACATTTTCCCCCTCCTATTAGTTGAAAGATTCTCAAATTTACAAAGAGTTTCCTACAATAACTTCAATTAGAACTGAGCAAATAGTCTCCACCTAACAATTCAGGAAATTGCTGACTCTCTGGGGAAAGATCCTCAAACAAAACTAATGTGTTGCTATCAGGAGCTGTTCTTCCTCTTCTTCCCACATACATACAGTTTACAGACTACATACAGTTCCCTAGAATAATAAACATTCAAAAAAAAAGTTTTTTGAATGTTCTCACTCATTTTCACAACTGTATTATGAATTGGTTGAACACCATAGCCCGTAAGTCCCAAAAAATCAAAAACCTTATGGCACACAAACGTTGACCAGCTTTTCGTTCTTTCTATTTGCTACACTTTCACAGCAGCAAAGCTTGAGGAGAACATACTTCAGATGACACTTGTCATTCTCTCTAATACAAGGCAAACCACTTTTCATGCCAGTCTTGGTCTAATGGATGATGGTCATTTTTGGACACCAGAGTGAGAAAGAAAAGGAAGGGAATAAATGAAAGTGATTTCTTTGTCTGCTTTGGAACACACAGAAAATTCTGCCTTGACCATTCCCAGCTAGAAAATCATCAGAAAAGACCTCAAGGATCATCAAGTCCAACCCAACACCACCTAACTCACTAAACCATGTCCCTAAGCACCACATCTACACGTTTCTTGAACACCTCCAGGGATGGTGACTCCACCACTTCACTGGGCAGCCTGTTCCAATGCCTGATCACTCTTTCAGAGAAGAAATTCTTTCTAATATCCAGCCTAAACCTCCCCTGGTGCAACTTGAGGCCATTTCCTCTTGTCCTGTCACTTGTTACTTTAGAGAAGAGGCCAGCACCAACCTCACTACAAGCTCCTTTCAGGTAGTTGCAGAGAGTGATAAGGTCTCCTCTCAGCCTCCTCTTCTCCAGACTAAACAACCCCAGCTCCCTCAGCCGCTCCTCATAGGACCTGTGCTCCAGACCCTTCACCAGCTTCGTTGCCCTTCTCTGGACCTGCTCCAGCACCTCAATGTCCTTCTTGTGGTGAGGGGCCCAAAACTGAACACAGGATTCAAGGTGCAGCCTCACCAGTGCCGAGTACAGGGGCACAATCACTTCCCTAGTCCTGCTGGCCACGCTACTTCTGGCACAGGCCAGGATGCCGTTCAGACTGTCACTCAATTTCTGCCCTCAATCATATTCCTTTACTGTGTCCTCAGTGCTCCCACTTATTCGAGCTAAAGAGAATCACCTTTGTGGAAGAAAGACTACACGTAGTGCAGAGGTAAGGATAACGCAAGCAATAAACATGGGGCAAACTGAGTGATGGCTTTCCCTCAGCTACCAGAAAGCTTCCTAAATGCCAGTCTAGGGGCTACACTGGAGCAAAACCAGCCTGACCTCCTGCATGTAGAAAGGGTCAAAATTTGAATGATGGTATCATTAAATCTGAATTAAGACACAGATAGGCTGATGTGAATGTGACGCTCTAGCCTAGCAGTCAGAGCACTTGGTGGTCAGAAAGAAACTCCTGGAGTATATTTAATGGCTGTTTGATTATTTAAAATGTTTATTCAAGCAGAAGCTTTAAACCATGCCTTCCCTCTCCTTGCCAAGTGCCCCAGCTCACAGACTCAGGAATACGCCTTCACATACCTTTTCCATGTGATCCAGCAGATCTTTTTTTGTACAATTCAAAGCACCAGAGCAGAAGCGAGAAGGTACAGGCTGTGCTACCTTCTGCTCAAGGGAGTCCACAGCCTCCTGCTGAGGGCTCTCAGGTGCCAACTTTGATTTTCTCCAGGCAGAGGAAGGGCTTCACACTAGGCACCCTAAAGACTCAGTCCCCAGTCATGCCAGAAGCTGTCAGAAACTCCTAGCTTGAACTAGATGACGGGCAAACAAAACCACTGCACATTTCCACAGCCTCTCCTGGCGGATGCCCCTGGCAGGTCCCCACTCTGTGCCCTGGCTGCTCACAGTGCCCTTCTGTGGTACGTACCCTTCCCGTTGGTTGTGCAGGAGGGTCAGGGACTTGCCCATCCTGAGACACAGTTACAAATCATAGCTGTGGCATATAACTGCTCGCAATTGCATTGTACTGCTAGAAGAAAGAGAATTTCAGCAAAAGCGGAAATGCTTTCCAGCCTTGGAAAGTCAATTGCTGCTTTCTGAACTGGCAAATATCCTGAAGTCTGTGGGAAACCTGCGTAAACACTGCAACTTGGTATTTCTGAAGTGGCCACGAACCAAAATCAGCTAAAGGTAATAGTAAGCATGCGTTGAAGCTGGGCGTAAAAACATATTTTGTAAGGGCTAATCTTCACGTTGTCCTGCACTGCATTCCCTATTCCTTTTCTGCATTTCAGCCAAAACCTGAGTCTGTATGTCTTTTCAAACAAACGACAAATAATTTTCCCTCTTGAATTTGTTTGCCATTGTAGTGACACTATTTTACAGCACACCAAGAATTTCCTGAGGTTTTTTAATATTATAACAATACCTCAGTTTTAATTACTTGAACAAAAGGGTTTCAAGTCCGTCAGAGCGCCTTTCAAGGCCTGCAAAGATATTAACTGATTCCATAACCAATTACCTACATTTTCCTTTACTTATTGCAAATGTGACCTTTTGTTAGAATTTGATTGCAAGTTTCCTGCTGTGAGTATATAACTATCTGGGTGTCTGAGAACGGCTACTCTCCACTCATGTGATGACTGCTGTTAATTTTAATACACTTTGATGGCTGGAGAACAAATAAGTGTCTGTGACACAGAGCAGAGACATTTGAAGGTGGATAAACTACCACTTTAATGAGTAGAAATCAGCAAGTAAAGGGGCCTTCCAGTGACAAACCAGAAGACCTTCAACCTAAGCAAAGTATTTTTCAGTCTGGAGGGGATTAAAAAAAATCCTACTTTACATACAGAGGTAGAATAACAAAACATCCCATAAAAATGACACAAATTAGAGAGAAGAGGAATACATAAATAAATACTCTCAAGAGATAATTTCTTTTATAAATGAAACTATCTGGGAGAAAATATTTCAGACAAACTATTGTAGTTGTATGTTTTTATTACCTGTTGATTATAATTGTCTGAGACACACAAAAAATTGTTTGTAGACTTGTTTTCTCCATACTGGCAGTGTATTATTGTTGCTTAGGGTTTTTTTTTTTTTCCATGACTCTAAAGACAATCCTCAGGATAGAACCCTACCTCTGAAGAAAAATATACTCACAGAGTATATACTTGGAGTCCAGAGGAGAGCAAGAATTAAATTTAGGAATCTGAAAGGATTTGCTTGCAAGACAAGATTAAAGAAAGTTACATAACCTGATTAAGTAATGATCAAGGTGAAACCTATTCGTTCTTTATAAATATTTAAGAAGCGGGAATCCTTAAGAGTGAGAGGAATTAATTATCAATAGGTAAAGGAGTACTGAGATGTTAGAAAGGTTGTAAATCATCTAAAAATATGTAGACTAGGTTTTTTATTGTGCAGAAAAAATACACAAATTCTTCAAAGAAAATAAAGAACAAATATGCTTATGTAAAATGATATTGGACAAAAGTTTGGCTCTTGAAGCTGCATTCTTTTCTTTACTGTTATTTCCATTATAAACGCACAATTGCAAAGAATGGTTCCGTTGTGCAAAACCAGGAGACAAAGAAAAAAGCCTCGCATCCAGGCTCTTTTTTTCTTCCTCTTCTAGTTTTCCTCCACAGTTTGTGGGTGTATTCTGAAACACAAATACTAACCTTTTATCACCAGTGGAAGAGTGTGCAGAGCATAGCAACATCTCTGATGACATGTAAAAAAAGGAGGAGCAACCAGGAAAGATTCTCTGAATGTGTCCTTTCCTACTCAGTCACTACTGAATGGTTCCACAAACTGATAAAATGATAAATTATTAGCCTACAGAATTATCTTTCTTTATGTTCCAAATCACTGACCAGAGAGTCTCATTTATTTGCAGAAAAAAAAGAAAAAATCAGACCTTATCTTGTTGCTCCCAGAAGGAAATCCCATCTTTGCACTGGCTCCAGAATCTACCACTTGCCTAGACCGTTGATCCCTTACTAAACACTCTATACAATAGTACAAAAACTTTCCCATTTGTATGGGGACTTAGGGCTCTCAAAAGCATTTCATTTTCACAGCCTATAGCTGAGTTTTGTTTTCTGTTATCACTGTTAATTAAATAAGCAGAGGAGGGGGCATTGCCTTTGTTTAAGATGCAAAATACTTCCATTATAAAAGCCCTTTTCAGTAATAATTTTTCCCAATCTCATAACATTTCACTTTGAAATGGCACATGCAGAGTCAGATCATTTTATCCTAGTTACTGGAAGAGAGAGTTTCAGCAAAGACAACACAGCTGATTCCGAGAGTCAGATCGACAAAATTACCATGCTGCTTATTCCAGCTCCTGCATTTAATGACTGCGTCAAAGGACACCCTGCTGTAGCTGACATTCTTCTCAGATGGCAGGAAAAAGCTCTTGGTCTGGGGGATGCCCCCATCACGACACATTCATACTTGTTAAGGTAATTTTTAATGGTTATTTGATGGTCACTACCACAGTTTACTAGGACTTGCACTGTTGGCACATGCCATCCACAGACAGAGCCATCCAAACTCAGGGTGCTGCTCTCCTTTTTCTTGTTTCCATATAGGTCACTGGGAGAAGGCTATCTTTGTTCAATTACCTGAGTAGCTCCATGGCTGGTAGGCAGTTGGCCTCCACCAAAATTTCCTTTCTACTCTTCTAATGTCAAAAATCTGCCATGATAAACCTACCAGCTCCCACCAAACTCTTTTATCCTACTGACCCCAGGAGTGGCCAGCAGTCACCCATAATCTTCTGCTATTGCTTTGCCAACTAGTCAGGGAGCTTTCAAAGCCTTCTGCCTTGTGCGTAGGTTCCCTGCTAGCAGAAAAGTTCTGTATCAAAAAATGTTTTTTCAAGACATTAATAAGTATTCTCTTTACTGCACCATACTGGAGCCCTCTGGATACGTGGTGCACACATGGCTTTTTGGAAAATAAAACCAATTTCCAAAGCAGTATTGTAACGGCAAGAGCATGAGGGCAGGCAAGGCTTGAGCTGTCAGAGGTGTACTGATCGTAGGACAACACTGGAGTGTAAGCTTATGGCCAGTTTGTATCCAGACTTGGCCGCCTTCTACAGTGCAACTAGCTAATGCACTACATAGCATTTCAGAAACCAAACCGACACACAGGCATTGAAAATGATCCAGAGGAGGAGCAGCAAGGTTTGTTCTCAGCAACAAACTCCAACTGGAACTAGCTCATCAGCCAACAGAGTGGGTCAAAATAGGTCTGGCACATGAGTCCAAAGGCTTGGATGGCATTTCCAAGAGGAATGACTGGTAACAAGTAGTTCCACACAACTTTGTAAAAAATCAATGTTGAATCCATGTTCACACCGAATAGAAACTGTGTGAAATACAGTGCTTTGTAGAACATTGTTCACAGAAAGGTTGAGTCAGTCTTGCCTTTTTGTATCTGAGTGAGCTGTGAATATTTTTTTCTGGTCCTCAGTATTACTAAAGCAAGCAGGAGAGAGGAAGTGTTTACATTACAATGGATATTTTTAAATAAAATGTAATTCATAGACAGATGTGTGTCACTCAAGGTCATGAATTCTAGGCTGCGAAACCCAGTGAAATAGCAAATCTTACCAGATCTGCTCATAACAAGGGCAAAGAACATTTCAAATATAAGGCTATAAAGATGAATCAGAAACCAGAATGATACAAGTCGCAAAGCTGCATGTCTTTCAGAACAGAAACAGCTTGCTACTGGCACATATTGTATTTACATTACATCTTGCAGAATGTCTCTGATCTGTATCTTTCCCCATTATCATCTTTCTTGTCTTGTTCTTATTTTTTTACAATGGGAAGTTATTTATACCTTTCAGCCCTTTTTGATCTCTTAGAACTGAATTAGCCATTTTTTAAAAAAATTTTTTTTTACTACATCATAACCTTCTAAAATTAGTTACAAAAAGATAAGTTAAACCAGCAAGGAAAACACTAATAGCAAAGGAAATAATGCATTTCCAATACACACTTATCAAAATGCAGTCAGTCTTTACAAACCACAACATAAATGTTGTACTGTAGACCATGAAGTTTCTTTACGAGCAACAAAAAGGAAAGCCTGATACTTTGCATCAGTGAAAAAAGTGTTACCGGACCAGCTATGAGATGGCGAGTTTCTCCAAATTAATTTATTTTTTGCTCCTTCCTCTGCGACAACAGAACAATTTTAACCACTGTGTAGATTGAGAAATATTGTCACATTAGTAGCCACCGGTCTTGCTGGTGAAGCAGAATGACAAGAAGCACTGAACTGCTTTCAGAGGCTAGACAGTAGAGGTATGTGCAAGACAGACAGGATGGGTGGGATTCAGTTGCCTAAACATTGTCACCTCATGCTATCTGAGATGCCTGGGGCAGCCACAATATCTGCATGGGGCTGGCAGGTCCAAGGTAGGACTTCAGGTAGATCCACTCCCCAGCAAAACAGCACATGGAGGCCAGGCAGGCTTAAAATGTCAGGGTCAATACCAAAAGTGATACTTGACATACCTGTTTAGGCAGCTGAATCTTCTCCTTCTCCTTGAGTATTTATCAGCTTGACCCTGCTGGAGTGCCTGTGGGCTATAACTCGCCTTTCACTCCATTCCTACTAGAAAATTGAATATCTCCAGAGATTTAATTGAAACTGAACCTTGCACTCCATGATTTTGGTTCCCCAGTTATTCATCTGGGAAAGGATTGAAAACATTTTCTGTCTGTTTCCTTTTCTCTTTTTGGGAGTTCATGGAAATATGGGATGCACTAGCTGGGTCCTCACGCCTTACTTCTGGCCACCATGGCAAAACACAAAGGAACCCCTCCTGGAGCTGTTAGGGTTTGCTAACATTTTTCAATCTATTTTTGAATTAAATGCCTAAGACACATGACCTCTCACAAAAGAAATAAAAGCTACTGAAAGAAAGATTTGCTGACTTATTCAGTGGTGACTGCTATCAGTTAGGAGATGAAAGATCTGTTTTGAGTTACCTATCAATCTGGAAGCAAGGAGTTCAACCCAGTTCTCCTACAGGCCAGGAGACAGCCAGCAGCAGAAACCATTGAAGAACAGCAGGTGCAGCCTTCCCAGGCTTGACAGAGCTGTTCCATCTCATGTTAATAATTAAATATTCATTGGAGCATGGACCAGAACCTGACTCTCCCACTTCCCAGGTGATAGCCCTAATTACATGCCCATGTCATCAATCTCTGTCTCTGCTGTAATGAATTGTCATTATTTGTATATACTGCAAGAGTTTTAACAGGAGACAGCTCTCCTCCCTCTTCCCCTCCCCTCTGAATATCTGTCAGCCAAGAGGTTGCAGCACTCTTTCTGGCACAGATAAAGAGCTGGGTTCAAGTCTTTCCTCTGAATTACATGGAGTAATGAATCTGAGAAAAGGTGCATGGAGAACAGCCATAGTCACTGCAAAGTAGCTCCTAGGCTTTGGGTAAGCTGAATGAGACTGAATCTGGTAGGAATTCGACGGAGGGCATTATGAAGAAGGATCCTGACCAGGTTGGCTTTGGCTATGCATTTGTGTATGTCCATTGGCCACTGGCCAGCCTTGCTAGTTAATTAAGACTAGAGTTACGTACCAAAAGGAACGCACGGATGCTTAAGTCTCTTTGCGCACCTAGCCCTTTTTTTGTCTGCAGGATTACCTGCAGAGGTATACATTGCTTCAAATGGTTTTCTAATGATAGACAGCATCAATAATCAATATGCTGGCTCTGTACTCCTCTCTCTTCAGGTGTCATTACACAGCCCTTGCCACTGACTTGAACAACATAAAGATTTCACATTAAGACTCACACAAAAGATCCTTCAGACTCTATAATCACATATTGCCTCTCCAGGGCATTTTCTCCAACGCAATACTGTATTTTCATATCCATTACTCACATTCTCTGTAATACTTTCAGCACTAACACTGTTGAAATTATTTGTGCAGGCTTTAAGTAGGCTGTTTTTAATACACTAAGTAGGTGTTTCCCCAGAGTTTTCCATAGCTAGATCCTTCCTGAAATGCAGCGAAAGAGAATTCATTTATCACAAATTAAGAGTCTATTAATGCTTACCTTCTTTTAGGAAAACAAATGAGATTTGAACTGATATACTTAGCACTATTTATAGACTCACCAGTTCTGTGTACCCTCTATGTGTGGAGAATTACTAACTCTACAGTGTAGAAATGCTTTT
Source organism: Pterocles orientalis (assembly GCA_011057875.1). Classification (NCBI taxonomy): domain Eukaryota; kingdom Metazoa; phylum Chordata; class Aves; order Pterocliformes; family Pteroclidae; genus Pterocles; species Pterocles orientalis. The sequence continues at coordinate 1,355,315 of WKFP01015081.1, forward strand.
TCTGCTACACTCCAGTCAAAAGAGAGCATGGAATTTTTAAACAACATCTTCACACATCAACCTCTTTAATATTGTAGTCTCTCTTTTTAGTGTCTGAGTACTCTGCCAAGTCAAGCTGCAGCAGGAGCCAATGCAGTCCCCACATGACTTGGATGAGCTTTACCCCTTGCACACCTGACAACATACTGGGACGTGATCCTTCTTGCCCCACCATACACTAGCCAGGACAAGGCTCCCACTTGCCAGCTGTTGCATGGTGTCACAGACCCCCTTCAGCAATCTGCATCTGCCTCCTGTGACCAAGATGCCAAAGAGAAACTGCAATACTGTGCTGTGGATACCCAGGCTCCCAGCGCAGTCGCAAGGAGCTGGAGACGGGGAGTACTGTGCCCTTATCACTCTCTGTAAATCTGCACCTGGAAATATTGACTGAATTCTATTCCAGATAACATGCCCATAGCCAGTTTTATCATCTATCTTCAGTCCTTCCCTGCTGCAGCTATCATGTTTGTTTCAAAAGTAATTACTATGTAAGCCAGCAGTAATTCAAACATTGGTTTATAAAATCCGTATAAAACTGTAATTTCGGAAAATAGCCCACTGCAAATGTTTTGCACTCTGGTTGTGCTTTTGCTAACAGCAAGTTACAACAGTGTCACCCCAGTGGGTTATTTGGAACTATGCTTAATTTCACCCTAAGAGAAGAGACAGGAGAACCAGATTTTCTGAATCAGGCTTTAACACGCTCAGAGGAACAAAAACACTGAAGGCAAAACTGAATTTTTGTTTTGTTAGTGCCAGCATTCAAACATCATGCCCTCATTCCAGCATGGTCTTTGTGACGCCAGAAAGGGATGCATAGAAGGACATGCGTACACTGATTCACAAGGTCTTATGGGACCAAGGAGAAAGCTTCAGCTGCAGGTGGGTATGAGGGAGGGAACGGTACAGTGCTTGAGCTTGGATCACAGTGTTTCTACGGCAGGAAAGATGGGAAAAGCAGTGACAACAATTATTGGGACTCAAGAGCGCTTTCTGAAATACAGGTAAAAGCACTATTGATTTCATCTCTTTTCATCCATACAGGAGAAAGATGTACTTTACCTCTGCTTATCATTACTTTAATAATTAAGAAACTAAAAGCCTAGCTGTGATCTCCCATATATAAGTAAGGAAACATGATGAAAAATATGAAGAAAATGGGAAGGGAGTAACGTTGGCTGAGCAGTTGACTTCACTACTGTGCAGAACTTACATCTGCCTTATCACACTATTATCATTGTGGTGGCTTGCCATGCCATCTAGCAGGGATTTGGGGAACTACTAGTTCAGGGGAGGAAGTGAAAAGGCAACACAAAAGCAAGACAAGGAAAAAAGTTCTGGACTTTACCAAGACTATAAGCATTTGTTTTTTTCAAATAAAACAATTTCTGAACAAAGAGGAGCTTGTACCAAAAATATCTTTTATCTTTAATTCTGTAATACAATCTGAGCACTTACAAAAGTTCACTGTAAATTGTGTATGAAAATATTTTTCTTCTACTTTTAAATGTCTTGTGTTTGCTTATTTTTCCAATACTAAGAAATAAATCTGCACCTGGCTTTCCACAGATCATACAGCACTACTATTTCACCTCTGTTCTGTTCGTTTTCCTAATCCCTTCGCAGAATTTTTTTCTGATGCTTCTTTGAATTGAACTCCTCATGCTTCTAGACCAATAGCGAGATAGCACTCACAGTGGTTTGTGAATGTCACTGGTGATCAGATAAACTACACACCAACATCTGTGTAATGTAGTTGCACTTTATTCCTTACTAGCATGCAAAAATGACTTGTCAGACTTTTCTTTTTAAAAAATATGTAACTTTTAAAGTAATATCTCATTCAAGAAATTACTAATCCCCACCACATATACCATATCAAAGCAGTACATTAAGACAAACTTCACCACTTCCACTTCCTACTTGAAGACTGTATTTTATATTGCATGGACGAAACTATATTTCTTTTCCCCTTTTCAGCATTTTCTGAAGCAGGAAAGTTGAATGACAAACATTTTACTTATTCTTAATATAAAGCTACAATCATTCTATCACTTGGCCACACAGCCAAAGCCTTTCCCAACCTGCACATATACCAATACTATGTTTGCCCCAAGCAACTCTTATAAAGACATGAGGATGCCCCGATGCTGACTGACCCTCTACCTCTCACTGGGAGCCCAAGCCTCCAGCATTCTGTAGACATTGATAACTTTGACATTTCTCCTTCATTTTCCATCCCCCTTCCTCAATTTCTACTGTGTCTACCTTCCTTACATGCCACACCTTTATCCCATATGCCTTTTCTCCTCTCTTTAGCATTTTTCTTTTGCTTTCTCTCTTGCAATACACAGCAGATCCTACCAAAATGTGGCTATGACCTCTCCTGCAAACAGAAGCACTTTGGCTGCATTCTCACCACTGCAGCTATCAGGATCACCAGCATCACCACAGGACACAAGTTCTGGCTAAAAGACCCAACACATGACTCCAGCCTCACAGAGCCCTGCTGTTGGCCATGGACCTACTTCTTCTTGGTCCTGCTGTGAACACAGGGGCATCCGTTCCCAGAGTGTGCATCAAGTCGCTGCCTGGCAGAGCCCATATCTGCAGCCATACCTCTGGTGTACCGTCTAGAAATGCCAGGTTCTCTACCCATCCTGACCCTGCATCTGTGGTGTCCTGGTTGCCAGTTCATCCTATTTGAAAATGTACATATGGGAATTAAAGATAGGACCTTTGGCTGTGGCAACACTCTGCGGGAGACAGAGGAATATGGTTTTCTCGCTGGCACTGAAGGAACCCCACCAGACATGAGGGAGAAGAGGAATTCAGTTGTTGGGTCATCTTACCTCCTTTCAGCATATGAGAAGACTTTAAATCCTACTACCCATCTGCCCTGGGATACTCATCTCCCAGCTCAACCCTCCTACGGGGCTGTACAAACCCCACTCTCTGCTACCTGCTCTCCTGTTATTACAAGTTACAGGCAATATACTGTTTGGAACATGATGTCAAAGGGGCCGAATCTTCACTGACAGTATCAGGACTCCCTCTACCAGATGAATTATTTCATTGAAAAAATTCAGTGTTTTTCTTCTAGATCCCAGGGCACATTTGGAGAAACTGGTTTTGGTCTAGGGGGAAGACCAGACACACAAAGGACTTGCACCCCTTTCTTTCATGATGCAATCTAACAGTGTAAGTACTGGTTCATGTTTCCTGGCAAAGCACTACTAAACAGCATCTGTCACCTCCTTGGATCATTACAGAGTGCCAGGCACTGTCAGGAGAACTTCACTTGTGGTATCCATCCCTTGTTTATTTCCTTTGGACTTTTTAGCCTTGTTCCCATCCCTCCTTTTTCAGTTATCTACCATAACAACCAGTTGGTTGTCTTCTTCTGTAGCCCTGTATCATGTTCTCTCTCAGGCATCTTTCTTCCAAGCCAGAGAGTCACAGTCTGTTTAGTTGTGCTTCATGCAAAACTTCTGTATCTCTGACCAGGGCGGCTGCGAGATGCCTTGAAACAAGGCATCAGATGTTATAAGTTTACACAGGTTCAAAAATTGATTGAACAAAGTAAGAAAAAAAAACTGTCTAGTGGTACTAATTACAAAGATATGACACCAGGAAATCCCTGAGCTGTGTGAGTGAAGCATCACTTCACATAGTGTGGTATCTTTCCTGGGCATCCCCCTTGCCAGTTGGCAGTGATGGGTTACTAGGTCTTTGGTCTGCCCCAGCAAGGCAGTTCCTACATTTTTCCTACATGTCTTACTCTCTACTTTCCCTGCTTTTATTATGTATTTCCAGAGGGGAATGTGGAATAACTGTAATTGCTGGCAGTACTTCAGAGACGAGTACATTACATTTTATACAGGATCATAAAGATTTTTCACTTTCCTATTCCTTCATTAACCATTTTTAGATTTACCTACTTAGCATCACTAAGCACATCATCACATTTTTAACAGAATTATCCACAACTTCAGTGTTCTTCATTGCACGGATTCTTCCTTTGTCTGCACTGTTTTACATTTACCAATATTGAATTCCCAAGACCATGTTACAATTCAGTTAAACTGTATCTCAAAATTATTTTATGACTCTTAATTGTTGCTGCCCTCAATAGTTTTGTATCATAATATTTTCACTATTGTTTTTATCTTCTTTTCCAGATGATGCATGCGTACGCTGAATGCCATTAGAGATTCCTGAAGTATTCTGTCACAAAAACTGACCTCTTATTAACACAACTTTTCCCTTGCCTCCTGGAAAGTTATTAGTATACAAGAGGACCACACAACAAATTCATTATTCCAGATGCCTGTAGTAATGGAACCACTTGAATGTCCCTGGAGCTCCTTTAAAGGATGTGTACTGCATTACTCATTTTTCCTCTTTCTGCCACTAAGGCTAATTTAGATGATACAGTAAATACTAGTATTATTTAGTTCAACAATTTCTTACCTGGGTTCTTTTAAAGCCTTGGGGTGAACCCTTGTTGAAGGAGGCTGTTACATCTAATTTAACAATTTGCTCTATGGTCTCCAAAACCTCTGTTCAAAATTCAGTTTGTAGGCTCATCCCTTAAAAAAAAAAGCCCACAATCAAACAAAAGCAAGCAAAAACCACCAAGCCCAGAAAGAAAGGCTCTGGCATGGAAATCATGATCTTCAAAGTTTCTGCTTGTATGACTGACCCCTCTTTGATCAAAAATGATAATGATTTCCTATTATGCCTTCTAGAACTGTATGGACTGACTTAATTTTCATCAGTTTTCACACAGAGTACATTTAGCTAAGCCTCCTGCAGCAAATGAAAAGAAGCTCTGCGGCATATATAAAGGTTACGTCTACATACGGACACATACTTTTGTCTGCCTAGAAGAGTTTTTATTTCATTTTTATGTGTTTTGCTCACTTGCCTTTCATTCATAACTTTTGTTTGTTTGACATGAAAATAATCTTAAATGAAAACATGAACACAGGTTGACTTTCTGTTCAAGCAGTCATTATTAGAAGAAGGTAATTAATGTATTTAAAACAGATGGTAGGTTAGAAATGTATAGGCTCCAAGAAGACCAGCTTCAAAGTTCACTATGGTTTTGGGTTTTTGTTTTGCTTTAATGTAAATAATTAATAATAAATTAATAGTAAATAATTAATTTTAATAAATGTAATGTAAATAATAAATTAATAATAATTTAAAACCAAAAGCTAGAAAATAGTGAATAGATATTCATTACTTTATGTATGTTTTGCCTGGATTAACTTCGTTTTGTCAGACTTGTATTTATTCTGTTTTGTTCTACATATAGTTATACCAGAGTCTTACAGAGAGGGACTATTAACTCTGCTTTGCTTGATCCATCCCAGGACACCACTACCGTTGAACTTGCCACTTTTTCTGTATTTGCACGACTGCAATTTACCTAAGAAAGGATTTTTTCTGGACAAATTCTATTTACATAAAATGTTCATTTTCACTTATCTTTTCTGATAATGTAATTTAAAAGATGTATGGAGGATTAATACAATTATACTTCTAGGCAGTTCTGAGGCATTTTGTTTTTAAATAGAGTTTCTAAGTTCTTCTATTTGTACCTGGTATTGAATGTTTTCTAAAAATTCCTCTGTGTAACATGCATAGATATTTTCTATATTAGGAAAAAAAAAACGAGAAAAATTTAGACAAAAGTTTGCTGACTCTGAATTCCCCTCTTTTCCCCAAATACTCATTAGTTCTCATTTTTCTTCACTACTTTTTTCTCTATCCCAGCGAGTCCCATTGCCTCTAATTCTCCTTTGTTTCTGCTTTTATGTCACTTATCAGTGGATTATATCAAGAGTTAAGTGCTTTTAAGATGGAGCACATTATAATGAGGTAGAGATTATACTATCTAAAATACTTTGTTGCCATTGTAAAAAGTCACAGAAGTATATAGAAGATATATAGGAGCCACAGATGCATATATCTGTAAGTCTTTCGTATATCCAGACATGCACACACATTTTTCTTGGCATTTTGTGTTCAAAAGTAATAAAGTTGGACAGAAAATATTTCACGGGTGACCTGCTGCCAAGAAGAATTTGAATTCTTTTTGGTCATTTTGAGTTATGAGGTCTCAAGATAAAAGAAAAGAACATTAAGAATAAGCCATTAAGTCACTTAACCAAACAGTCCTAAAGGAGTTTACTGCTAAAGCGAACCACATTTCACTGTTCCTCTACCTGCTGTAATGAATGATACATGAAGCACTTCAGACAGTACCATGGGGTTCAGAGTCGTGAGCTGACAATGTGACTTTCCTTGGCTTCACTGGCAAGCCACCAAAAAAAAGTATTAAATCATTGTGTGTTATTTTTTTTTCCCCCCAACTTTTTCCAGCTGCCTGATAAACACATACATATTTTTACTTGAATGACACAAGACTCTTTTCTCCCACCCTTCGTCATGAAGAAAATACTGCCTCATGCTTGTTTTGTAACTAAGATTTACCAACATGGACAGTTATCCATGTGTTTGCAAAAATATTTTACAAATATCCACAAAGTGAAATCCTCATGCAATGAATATGACTCAGTGAAGACAGTACAGAAAGTAAAAAAGTAGGGATAAAAATAAAATAATCTAAACTTATACTCTGATACTGACCAGTTTGGTTTTGTTGCATACACTCCAGCTCTACCTTTTAAATTATATCAAGGAGTCATACAGGAAAAGAAGAAAGGAAGATTATTCTATGCTTTTTTTAACATAAGACCTTATCTGGCAAACTGGCCCAGCATACAGAGGAATATGGCAATTACAGAATTACAGCACATAAAAATCACATACCCAGCTCCAAGATCAAAAATCATAATTCTAATATTTCCTATATAGCAAAAAAAAAAAACAAAAAAAACAAAAAAAACACCAGATCAATT
>WKFP01015081.1:1371921-1437159 GCA_011057875.1 Pterocles orientalis
AAGAACATTAAGAATAAGCCATTAAGTCACTTAACCAAACAGTCCTAAAGGAGTTTACTGCTAAAGCGAACCACATTTCACTGTTCCTCTACCTGCTGTAATGAATGATACATGAAGCACTTCAGATAGTACCATGGGGTTCAGAGTCATGAGCTGACAATGTGACTTTCCTTGGCTTCACTGGCAAGCCACCAAAAAAAAGTATTAAATCATTGTGTGTTGTTTTTTTTTCCCCCCAACTTTTTCCAGCTGCCTGATAAACACATACATATTTTTACTTGAATGACACAAGACTCTTTTCTCCCACCCTTCGTCATGAAGAAAATACTGCCTCATGCTTGCTTTGTAACTAAGTTAAGATTTACCAACATGGACAGTTATCCATGTATTTGCAAAAATATTTTACAAATATCCATAAAGTGAAATCCTCATGCAATGAATATGACTCAGTGAAGACAGTACAGAAAGTAAAAAAGTAGGGATAAAAATAAAATAATCTAAACTTACACTCTCATACTGATCAGTTTGGTTTTGTTGCATACACTCCAGCTCTACCTTTTAAATTATATCAAGTAGTCATACAGGAAAAGAAGAAAGGAAGATTATTCTATGCTTTTTTTAACATAAGACCTTATCTGGCAAACTGGCCCAGCATACAGAGGAATATGGCAATTACAGAATTACAGCACATAAAAATCACATACCCAGCTCCAAGATCAAAAATCATAATTCTAATATTTCCTATATAGCAAAAAAAAAAAAACAAAAACAAACAAAAACAGATCAATTTGTAGACTTTGCCTGACAATAGCCAGTGAGCTAAATCGGCCTGACAAGAGCCAGTTGAGCTAAATTGTTAGAGATGAAGACAGACAAAAAGAGAAGGGGGGGGGAGAATAAAAGAAAAAGGGGTGGATGTGTGTGCGTGTTTGGATTCAGAGTCCAAAAAACACCACTCCTGTTTCTACTCCAGTCATCATTACACTAACTGGAATAATAGCCAGGTTGTTAGAAAATTTGCCAAGGAACCAAAGCTCTGATGCCTGTGCTCACTACTTCAAAGTCTGCACTGTCAGCCCTTGTGTTACCAAGCACATCCGATACAACAAAGTATTCTTACTGTAAGAAAGCAGCCATATCCATCCTTCTGCTAATATTTTGCCATCATCCAACTAACTCAGCAGAAATTAATGCTTTCAGAAAGAAACTATGCAGCAGGAAAGCAGATGCTACCTTAAGAGACAATGACACTCAGATAGATGCAAAATGGTTTAGGATTCCAGTTCACATTTCCTTATGTTGTGAGGACATAGGTTCCCACTTTATTTAGCACTAAGTTACCCATGGAGCTCTGCCACAGGGGAATTACTAAAAGAAGACATTATTATGGGGTTAACTCAAAGGTTTTCATTAATGATCAAACGACGATCGAATGGGAATTAATCGATGATTGAATGAAAATCAAATGGCAAACAAATGATGTTTAAGCAATAATTGAGTGTCAGTTAGTGATTCAGACAGCGGTCACTCTACTACTTACTACACTTCTAATAATTAAGCTATAGCTGGATATATATGAATGTCACTAGCATCCAATATACTTTTAGACCTAATGTAAAATATTGCTTACCTTGTTATAGAAGTCAGGGGTGTCTCAGCCTCGAGGAGTAACCTTGAGAGGTGTCCCCGCTGAGGAGGGCGATCCCCACCGCATGGCCTGCTGTCCCACCAGAGAGCGAGCTCAGTGGCCTCCAGGAGGTGATGAATTTTCACAGCGTAAACTGACTGACTTGTAGTCAACCTCCCCCTTTGGTGTACGCACAGGTGTAGCAGTTTTAGTTTTGTCTAGCCCCAGCCGAGGCTGGCACCTAGCTCCTGGTAAGAGATGGCCTGGGCTTCTTCACACCCAAGGAGCCGCAGCCCAGCACAGCCCTCAAGGGTGGTGCAGCAGTCCATGAGCTGGAACCAACGTTGCTGCCCACTCCCCCAGAGCCAGGGCACTCATCACAAGCTGCCAGACACCAGCAAAGCCCCAGGTTATTCAAAATAAATTGGAGAGGTGAAAGGTAAACCATTATGTATTTCCTTGTCCTGGTTTTGGCTGGGACAGTTAACTTTCTCCGTAGTAGCTAGTGTAAGGCTGTGTTTTGGATCTGTGCTGAAAAGGCAGCTGATAACACACTGATGTTTATAGCTGCAGCCAGGACAGTCACGGACTCTTCAGCTTCTCTGCTCTGCCCCAGTTACTAGCCTGGGATTTGACCTTGGGTTTAGGGTTGAGACCCAAGTTGGCCAGTGGGATATTCCACATCAGGCACGTCATGCCCAGTATATAGACAAGGCTCTGTCCAAAAGTGCTCTCTCTCACTCCAGGTTGTCTACCTCCAGGTCACCCCTCTCTCAGGGTTGTCTCAGTCTCTTGGACACTCAGCCTCTTATCTCCATTCCAGGATTGCAGTTTTGGGACTCTCCCTGCTCTGGAATCATTAGCCAGGAATGTGCTGAGTCCTGGTCATTGCATTTTGAGCAGTATCACCACGTATCACTCATTTGTATATATTACTATTTTTATTATTATTTTCAATATTATTGTAGTTTAGTTATTAAATTGTTCTTATCTCAACCCATGAGTCTCTTTTCCCTTTACCCCTTTCATCTCCCATCCCCAGGGCGGGGAGGGTGAGGGAGCAGCTGTGTGGTGTTTTGCTGCCAGCCAGAGTAAAACTACATCATACCTGTATACACATGATCATACAGAATGGCCCAAATGGAGGTAAGCAAGCAGATGGAGTCTGTGAAATGCTTTTTACAGAGGTGTAGAAAAAAAGCAGCGTTCAGATCATAATAGATTTATAATATCAGCTTCTTTTCAGCTTCCAAATATATTTATTGGGTTATGTGAAAATTTTTTAAAAAGAGGATGGTATACAGAATTAATAAATAGGAGAATGAAATGGAAATTCCCTAAAGCACTGATAAGCTACCTGCCAAGAGACTGTCATAGGCTAATAAGATTATCTGTTTTAGCAACGCATGAATTTGAGCATTACATACGAAGGTTTGTTTCCCTTTTGAAATGAGAAGAAAACATTTCATAGATTATGACCACATAGGACATCAGAAGTCAGGTTATTCATAATTCTGATCCTGGATGAAGCACAAGTAATTTCAAGACAGCAAGTTTGACATGCTGCTTCCTCTTTGACTTGAATTTTTGTGTGTATTCCAGTAGCAATACAGTAATTTACAGAGTTCATAAGAACAACTAGGAATGTGGAAGCGATTAGCTTCAACAAATAAAGTGAACAACTGTAGCAAACTCAATAAATCAACTTTTTTTTGATCATTAAATAATAAACAGAACTCTTACTAGAACTATAGGAAGAGCGCTCTTAAAATATAAGGGAGAGGTTGAAAAACATTCTTAACGGAATGGGACTACATTTTCCCAAAATAATTTACAATATATTTTTCATGCATTCAGACAGAACTTGAGAACTGAAAAACTCAAATACTGGAAAATTAGGTGTTTCATTTGTCATGAAAAAAAAAAAAATTAAACCTGGGTTAGGTATTCCTGCCCCCATCACAAACACACATCCCAATATTTGCAAATAAAACAATCACCAAAATTATTATTATTATTATGAAATGTTCAGTACTTGTCAGTCAGTTAATAACTTTGTATAAGAGCCTGCTTTAAGAGGGAATAGCAGATCATAGTCACAAATAACTACATAAACTATTGATGCATATGATCATAACAAAACAACTGAAATAAAAGATAAAAAACAGTAAAACATAGGGAATGAAGAATATTTTCTACATAAATTAATCAAAACTTAAAGAACAGAAGACACAAGGAAAAATCCTAACTATAAAATACATAAAGCCAGTAAATGTTTTGAGACATTAGGAAAAGTTTTACTCTTATTTCTGTTATTAGATGAAATTAGAGATAGCCAGGTGGCAGACTCCAAAAAGTTGTTCCAAATGAGGAAATCCTTGTTAAACAAGTGTGTTTCTCATAGCCAAAGCCTGACACCAAGCGAACCTGTTATTCAGAATTAAAAAGAAAAATAAACCCATGTCTGATTATGCAAATATTTGCAGAGGATTAAAAAAAAAAGCAGAGACAGAACTGCCTACACAGTGATTCGAACCACTCAGCTGAGCACATCTAAACTCTATTGAATTTCATAAAATCAAGTGCAAGGTCACACATTCAGGAACAAAACTAGTACACAGAACAAATCTACATTATAGGAACTGCAACGAGTGAGCATCTAAGGGGAACAGAGGACAACCAAGTCTGCATAAGCTTCCAGCACTATGCTATCCAAGAAGGTGAATATGTTCTCTTTGTATACAAATCAGAGAATCACAGAATCATTAAGGTTGGAAAAGACCTCAAGGATCATCAAGTCCAACCATCAACGCACACCACCTAACTCCCTAAACCATGTCCCTAAGCACCACATCTACACGTTTCTTGAACACCTCCAGGGATGGTGACTCCACCACTTCTCTGGGCAGTCCTCCCCACAGTTTTACTTCTGCAGCAGCAACATGCTTGATGCTAAGTTATCATATTCACTGTAGCTAATCATATTTTTAAGATGTTAAAAATTGTCAAGTGTTGAGTCACAAAAAAAAATAAAAAACCTCATTCTTTGTATCTTCACAAAAGAAAACAAGGGTTATAGGGTACAGTATATAAAAGCCTTCAGGGAGGTAAAATACCCGACATTAATCACACTTTCTTCTAATGGAGCAGGAAACAGTAAGAATGAGCAGCAAGATGCTGCCCTCAACAGCATCTTTAAATATTACCATATTAGCTTTTTTTTTTTTTCAATAAATATGGACAGCATTTTATTTTTCACGTACAATTCATTGCACTCAAACACATCCAGCTTTGTGCCAGCTTTGGCTGGGCAAGTGGCAGCAAATTATATCGCTGCCAAATCCTCTTCCGTACTTAATAATCCTTCAACATTTCAATACACAGCAAACCATCAGTAGCTATTACATGGTTTTTTTCAGGATGCTCATAAGAAGCCAAGTACCACAGGGCTGAGAAAGGATGCCATCAAGAGTCCAACAGGAACGCATCCTTTCAGCGATGAGTCTCATTTTACACTGACATTTTCACACCTAAGATGTAGCTACTCTTTAATACTTGTCAAACTTGTGAAGTGTTGCTAAGTTTCATTTTTGAATCAAGCATCATGGACTAATACTAAGTCTAACCTTCACAGAAATCAGAGGGTATTACATTAACACCTTTAGCTTTATCAATCACTATTTCTAATTTCATCAAAAATACATCATGCTAGCTTGACATGGTCTTGTTTGCCTATAACTCATGTTGATTGGCACTAATTATACAACATTTCTTTAATTCATTATTAATTAGGTTCCTTATTATTTTGCCCAGAAGTGATGTCAAGCTGACAGACATGTAATTATCCAGGTCATGCCTTTTACCCTCTTTGAATGTTGGCACATTAGCCATTTTTGTGCTCTTTCTCCGGTATTTCAAAGCTTATAAAAAAAAAACCATCAACACTAATGATCCAGGAAGCTCATTGGACAGCCCTGTTGAAACTAATTATCTGAGCATGCCAATTTAAAAATGTCTGAATTTAACAGCTACTAAAGAGCAACCGCTTGAGTACCTATTACTGGAAACCATTTCATTGACTTTCTATTATACAATTACACAATATAACAGATACATCTTTTAATTTTCTTATCTTTTTACATAATTTAACAATTTTACCACATTCCTCTCACATTAGACCAATACATTTATTAAGACTCTTTCTGATTCTAAAAGTAATGCAGTGCTTCTTACCAGCCTTTGTTATGCTCAGTATTGGTCTTGTTTTCTTCTTTTATTTTCTTTGTTTTCCTTCAGCTGTTTGCAATATACATATTACTTAATTACATAGCTCTACTAGCTGTCCTCTGAACATGGAGTCAAGTTTTTTAATCCATGTGGCCTCCTTTAGTCCTGGCTCTAAGCCAACAAGTAAAATTTCCATAGAGCACACCCAAATTTTTTTAAAATTTTATTATTTTGTGACTACCGAGCTTTGAGCTGATTTAAAAAAAAAAATGAAGTATGATAACCCTAGAACCTCACTCCTGTCCGATTCAGACAGAAACTAAACACACATGCAACACTTTACATTTAGCTACACCACATTTCAGTTGCTTTGTGGGGCAGGGGGTATTGCCCAGTCGGTTTAAAAAGCTCCTTTCATAATTCTTCTGAATAACTTTCTCTTTTCTATTTCAAATAAACAGATAAGGATGATTTGCCATCTCACTTTCCACCCTCCTTTCCAGGCCTTCAACGAATAAGCTGAACAATGTTTTACTGGCACAACTTTATTGCACACAAACAAATACAATAATTTGACTTCATGATCCTTGAGGTCTTTTCCAACCTTAACGATTCTGTGACTCTACGATTTTTGGCTACACTCCCAGTAGCTGTTGCTGTGACTCAGGAACCAGGCCTGCAGCGCTGCTTCTCAGCAACAGGACTTGGCTTCCCAAACTTCAAAGCCCTGACCACAAATCATTGCAAGACCCAGCTGTACCTTAAATGGCCTCAAGTTACACCAGGGAAGGTTTAGGCTGGATATTAGGAAAAATTTCTTCACTGAAAGAGTGATCAGGCATTGGAACAGGCTGCCCAGGGAAGTGGTGGAGTCACCATCCCTGGAGGTGTTCAAGAAACGTGTAGATGTGGTGCTTAGGGACATGGTTTAGTGAGTTAGATGGTGTTGGGTTGGACTTGATGATCCTCGCAGTCTTTTCCAACCTTAATGATTTTATGATTCTATGATTAGTCTCATTCTTTCTCCTGACCCTCCACTTTTCCTTTGCTTTGGTTATAGGAAGGTCATCAATGAGCATAGCCAGGCAAAATAAACCCACGCATGTGTTCTGGCTTGATATCCTGTGTTCATAACTGGAGACCACAACTATGGGCCACATTATAACATATATATGCAAAGATAATGTCAGTAATCCTTCTGCCAAGGGCTTCTAGGAATAAAACCAACCAGTTCAAATACCTCACTGTTCCTTCCCAAAAGCCCATGCAACCCATCCTCCTCAAGCATAAACAGAGCTAACTTGAACTTGCATCCAAAGATCTAGGAAACTCAGCTACCAGATATGAAAATATCAGATTTCACCACATCCAATTCATAGGCACCGAGTCCAAGTATTTTAAGCCTCCAGAAACATACCTCTGCAGAAGGAACAAAAATCAAAACAAACATTTCCTAATATTCAGGATTTTGTAGACCGCTATCATAACCTGAAATAGACTAAGAGTCCCAGACTACTTGACCTGTCCTTCCTTCTACAGAAACCTTCATCTTACTTGCCCTTCTCTAAGAAAGTTTATACATCAATCAGTAAACCAACAATATTGGGCAAGAACCTTCTCCCACACGTAGACAGTCTCATTCCTGATCCTCATGGTTATAAGTGACTAGTAGACATGACTTTCAAACATTAGTCCCCATAACCCCCTTCTGCATGTCACACAGCTTGTTTTTCAGCGTTGGCACAAACTGAACTCGGAGCAGGTCCAGTTCTCACTCCAGACGTGTTGCTCCCAAGAGCGCTCTGCAGAAGGCCACAGGTGATGGGATTTACTGCTCTGGAGCTGATCGAGAGAAACTGCTACAATCCCTCTGCCAACTTCAGCCATTTCAATGCTTCGTTTCAAATTTGTCCATGCCCTCCCCCCTCACAGAGGGACCTGGGCTACTGGGGACACCAGTGGAATCCTTGCCACATGGAATATGTTTATGGATTAAAACCTTTTTCCCCTCTGACAATCTTTCATTTTCAGTGTCCAAACCTTCCTTATACCCACACACTCCAGGTGACAATTAGGTCAGGGAGATCCCACTCTTCAACCACACTGCACTACTTCCCATGTACCTTCATTACACAATGGCATTCTATTATCTTAAAACTTTGAAATCAACCTTATATTAACCAAGATGTCTATCCTTAGCATCTGATATCCTTTCCATATTTACTCATATGCTTTGAAAGAAACTATTTTTCTGGACAGTTTCACTACACATGTGAAACACTCAAAAAAAACCCCAAATAAAACAACAACCTATTTATCAAAAGGCACTAAAAGAAACTCCCTGTTCTTACTGCTTCAAGTCAGTGTTCAGGACATAACTCGATAGACTAGGTTAAGATTTAGGACTGTTTACCTGAAATCTGCCGTGCACATCAGTCACATAACAATCTCCAATACAACATTAACTTCTTCCCTACAGATAATAAACCAATGCTTAGGGCTAATAATCTTGTTTTGTATCACCATTTGAGGTTTTCTGCTACAGGTGCTGTTACACCAATTTGTTTAGAAATCCATTTTTTAGTATCTAAACCACATTTCAGATTTCCTCTCAGCAGCTGATGCCCAAGAACCAGATTTTACATTTTGTAAAGGGCTAAAGAGCACTTCACAGTCCAAAGACTGAGATACTTTCCTAAGTCTAATTAGGTACTAAATCATAGGTCTGCTACCAATTGCAGACTATTTAGAGAGGAGTGAGGAGATGCATCTTGTGCTATTTTCTCCTTCCTTTCATCAACAATTCCTTCCTAGAAAGAAAGAACCTCCTTACTTCAAGTTCTATTGAAACTGACTTTCTTATGACAAATCAGAGTTCAGTAGAGAAATGTACATGGACAGAAAAATCTGTAATTAATTTGTGTGTGTTCCTAAGTACATCCTTCAGGAAAAAAAAAAATTAAAAAGTCTGTCCCAAGTAAATATACTACACCAGGCTTCTACGCTAATTGCCCTCTCTTCTTTATATCTGCCCTAGAGAAAACAAATTCAAATCTTAGAAAGCTATTCATGCCAATGAAAGCCAATGATTTCAATATTTAGACAAAGTTAACACAACTAGAAATTACTTGCTCTTAAGAGAACCCGTAAGTGAAGACCAGTAGAGTTTATGCAACATTTTAGCAGGTTGCTCTACTATAAAGTCTCAAATTTCCCCTTAGATCTCTCCCCTCTGTTTGTAATTAGTCCAAAATAAAGAGATCTCATTTTAGTCACTAATAACTGTAGCGAAAGCAATCTAGATTTCTTGATCTATACCAGATTAAGAGAAAAATCTAGCCAAATGCCTGCCTACTTAGATCATTTTAATTTATGCCTTAGACCAAGTGACAGAACTTCAGGGAGAACAGTTTTGAGTTAGGCACTCTTTTATTCAAGCAGGAGATAAGCATGAGAGGCTTTTCCAAAGAGACAACTTTATTATAAGATAACTATCGCTTTGTCAAAGACCTAGTCCCTAATAAAAGGATTGGGGAGGGAGGGGAGCAACAGAAACATGAAAGAGAAATGAAAACAGGAAGAAAGTTAAAAAAGTAAAGGAGAAAATATATCCAAAGCTGAATGTTAAAAAAAAAAAAAAAAAAGTGTGAAAATACTCAAAGCTGGAGGTAGTTTTACGAATTCCATCATATTTATTTTCATTTCATGACTGAATTCACATTCTTACACTGCTTCGGGATACATAATTTTTGCTCTAATTTCACCCTTCACCAAAATGACATCTCCATTAGAAAGTGGGCATTTGTCCTGGCATGCAGTTGCCAGTACAGTAACAGAAATGTGTGGACAGCAGGCTGATGGGGAGGATTTCCTAAAGCAGGATGTTGTATCAGCAGAAACTGCACGGATAAGGGCAGTTAGGCATATTCTCACAGCATTTGTATCATGCAAAGGGAAACTAACAGCTCCTTTAAGAAAAGGGAGGCGCTTTAAGGCAATGTGCCCCACCACATCATTTCCATATTGCACAGATTACTTTCCTGGTTCCTCTGTTGCACTTCCATAATCTGTTCTTCCACAAAGCAATTTTTGCTTTGTCAGCTCGATTTTTGACACCTAAATGCTGAGGATTTTGGATGGTGAAATGAGCATCAAATGACTGGATGGCAAGGCAAACCCGCAATAATCAATAATAGCTGCATAACTTTCAGGTGCAGAAAGCTAAATTCCAGTAACTGGCAGTTAGATTCATCATATCCCAAATATATCCGAGCTCCACGAGCTGCTTTGTGCATGGAAAAATGGATAGTCGCTATGTTCCACTTGCAACCTCCCACTGCAATCAGTGATTTGGGATCCGGAAATCCCGGAGTGAAAAGCTGCCACTACCTGGGCACGTGAGGTCTTCAACACATATTTTTTTGCACAGGCTATAACACTGGGCAATGCCTGCCAAAACTAAAAGCATGTGAAAGGATGATCATCCACATCAGAGTAACATTTACAGCAACAATACATGTTTTTAATTCTAAATTTTTTTTGCCTCTGGTTATGGAAACAAACTGTTATTCTTGTGACAAGCTATACGTAGAGGCAGAATACTTCTAAGTCCCTAGTGACCAAGTCTAAACTATGGTTTGTACTCTGGCAACTGGAATAGGAGGCTAGAGTTCCAGCCTGAGATGAAATATCTATGAAAAACAAAACTGCGACTGACAGAATTTAGGTCTGGAAGTTTTATTCCATGTTGCTTTGTAGTCTGAATTTGTTGCCGAGAACCATAATGCTGATTTGATACTTACACACTTTAGCCCATCCCCACTTTGATACTGATGTGTTTTAGTCTGTCCTCCTAGAATCATTTTCCCACGTATTTGTTTTACTGTACCACCATAGTAAAGGCTTCTGCTTTTCCTCACTTCTTTTTCCTGCAGATCAAGGTTAGCCTTTCCACAGGTATGTGGATGGTGTGGCTCCAAGTGCAAGGCTCCATATAAAAAGCCATTCCCAACCAGATATACAAACTTAGAACACAGGAAACGATAAGGAGCAAAGTCTGACCTTTTCCTATGAAGATCACCAGAGCAAAGTGTCAACAGCTTCACGTATCACAAGTACTTCAGGAAGAATATCCAACAAAGCATTCTACAGTTGAGATCATCAGGATGGGATTTGTCCGAGTCCTCAGCAGATGCTGTGCCAACTTAAACATTGTTCATTTATTATGAGCAGCTGTGATCCAAGCAGATATATTATTCACAGCAAAATCAAAGGCCCAAGGAAGAGGACCACGTATGATTACTTGTTTCAGGTCTCTTTGCAGAGATTATTGCACCATACGAAAACCGTGCCAGCCAAGACACTCTACAAACCAGCAGAGAGCCAGACTACAGTGCAACTGGATTTCTGCTTAAAAACAGACACTGCAAGTTCAAGTAACTATTTTATACCTAGACCATGAGATGGACTTACCAGTAGACCATTTATGTCACATTTATGCTCAGCGTGGTGGGTTTACCCTTGGCTGGGAGCCAACCCCACACAACCACTTACTCACCACCCATCTCCAACCCCAGGGATGGGGGAGAGATTAAAGGGGTAAAGGGAAAAAAAGACTCATGGGTTGAGATAAGAACAGTTTAATAACTAAGCTACAGTAATACAGGAAATAATAATATATACAAATACACAAATGAGTGATACACCTCCCAACGACCAAGGCTCAGCCTGTTCCCGGCTAACGATCCCAGAGCAGGAAGAGTCCCACAACTGCACTCCCAGAATGGAGACAACATCCTAAGCATCCCAGACAAAGAGCTGACTGAGGGAGGGAGATGACCTGGCAAGAGGGACCACCCCAGGAGAGCCGACCTGAGAACAGAGCTGACCCAGAGGCAAAAAGGAACCAGCTTCCAGAGGACCCTCACCTATACACTGGGCATGACGTGTATGTTATGGAATAGACTATTGGTCACGTTGGGTCTCCTTCCCAAACCTAAGATGGAATCCCAGGCTAGCAATTGGGCTGTGCTCCCTCACAGCTTCTCCTGAGCCTGTAGACACTGGCAGAGCAGAGAAGCTGGAAGGACCTTGAATGTCCTGGCAACAATAATAAACATCACTGTTATCAGCTTTCTTCTTAGCACAAATCCAAAACACAGCCTTTTACTAGCTATTATGAAGAAAGTTAACTGTCTCAGCTGAACGCAGGACACACAGCTGACAGATCCTTCGTATAAGGTCAGATAGGCTGAATGCAAGTTACTGGGTTTTACGAACGGATCCTTTGCCATCTTTGTACATGCTCAGGTACTACTCAAAACACAACATACACTAAGTCTTCTTGAACTTGGCCACTGCACTAACATTGTAAAACTACAATCGTAACAGCCATCTAGACTCAGCCAGACCCTGGGCTTATAGAAAAGCCAGTGCTCAGTAACCTATACTGAATTTACTACGCATAACTCTAACATTACTTCCTAAATCTAGGTCACTACAAAGACTGAAGGCCAGTCAGATTATCACTGAAACCAGCAGCAATGGAAAGGAGAAAAAGAGAAGGAAGGAGGAAGGGGAAGAAACAGAAAGGGAGGTTAAGCTCTCACAGGTGGGATGAGTGAAAAAAGAAGGCATGTGAGTAATTGCAGTGATAGCCTCTAAACACACAACTTCTACAGACAGAATAGTTCAGATCTTGCCTTAAGCCTGATTGTGTTGGTTCAACTTAATCTATAAATTGACAAAAGCAAGTTAAGCAGCTGTAGACCCATGTAATTTGGTTCAACTTGATATCATCACAGCAGTTGAACTAAAGCAATATAAACAGGAGGTCTAGAATCATGCCCCATTAAATTTGGCCAAGCAGCAATTACTAACTGGGACCATGTGCCACCATCAGCATTTAAAAAAACATGCCACTTACTGACAACAGATAAAATGCTCTCTGGAGCAAAGACCAAACCTCAGACCCTCCTTCTCCAGACACACATCCTGCCTGGAGGGTCATGATTACATGATGGAATGCTACCTAAGTGAAATTAAGAAGGCAACCAGCCTCACAGCAGAAGCTGCTACCTGTAATGGTGCAATCCCTACTTTGAGTCTGACAAGACGCAGTTCATAAAGAGGTTTCAAGGGTGTGAATCCCAAGCAGAATCAGATATCTGATCCTCTGATCCTCTTAACTGGAGGACAAACGCTTACGTCCTCACCTTTCATGTGTTTCATCTTCAGTAGTTCTCCAGCTCACGCTGATTATCATTCTAAGGCACTGGTTGTTTCAAACAAGTAGCAAGCATAGTTACTTAATTCAGGGATGGCCAACTTGCCTCCAGGAGTAAGTGGTGTAATGCTGAATATACCCCATCTTTGTGCTTCCATTTGTAAATCTAGCCATAGTTACTGGGCCATGAACAAATTAACACTGTCAAACAATGCCAAAAGACAAACACCTCAGATAATTAATCCCCCGGAAAACATTTACATTCAATTCAGTGTTGAAGAGAACACAAATCTACCCAGTACAAACCAAATCTAGGCTGCAGCCAAAGGCCACTTCCAAGCCTGTGAGAAGCCTGCCAAAAAAGGCAGGATATTTGTTCCATAAAAACCAAATTATGTATTGTAATACCATTCAGCTCTCAAATACCTGACAAGCTAGGTTTTAAAAAGGTACAGACTGGACTTTCCATAGTTAGGACAAACACAAACACTAATCTTGGGTTTCTAAATATATTGTTTATTATAGTTAAACGTTAACATCTGAACAGAAATCCGCAAGCATGCAGGGATGATCTTTCAGTGACGTTTCTGTTTAAACTGAAGTCCACAGTAGCCACACGTTCCGGTCTTTGTATCTTTGTCCTGTAAAAATACAACAGCTGCTAGTTCCACTTTATAAAACTTTTAGAAACTACAAATTATCTCTTATTTACATGTGCCATCTTAAGATGTATCAATATAGCTGAAGTACAAAATTTAATCTTATTTGAAACACTGGAAGTAAGATAATTTCATAGTTAGTACAGAACAGGGTTTGGCATTTCCAAGTTACACCTAGACAGGAATTCTGGCCATGAATGTAAGCTGTCAGAGCTAGTTACAGGAAGGAGGAAATTTCACCAGGATTCTGTGTGAAATTCTAAAAGAAAATATTTTGGAGAAAAGTAGCAGTTACTACTGTATAAAATTTCATTCTTCTCTCAAAAAGATACATATATTTTTTAAAATTTAGAAGTGTGACTGACTGCAAGCTGTTGTCCTTAACACAACAAAAGACAAGACAGTCAGATAAACACTCAGGGATCTTCTGTTATTTAGCAACATAACTATTTGCAGTCACAAAACAAAGTAAATGCATGGTTCCCCCTTCTTAATACAGAATTAGAAACCAGACTACCCTGCACCCTCAAAAGCTAACGGAAGAGCCTAATACCATTCTCTCTGAAGACATTAGCTTTCAAGAACTAAACCACAGATGTCTTTTGACAGTTGACACAAAAAGATCTGAAAATTCACAGAAACTAAAGCATTCTTCAAGAAGGGTGTGGCACAGGTCAAACAAATCAACATAAATGCAATGGATCAGCAGTGTGCTACAGAGGTTAGGACTGAAGCACGCAAGCTTCCTAAGGTTTATGAATTAGAACCTCCAAGCTTTTCACTTGAATGATGTAAAAGGAACCATTATAAAGTGTTTACTTTGTTCAAAACAGAAATGCTTGTGATTATAGTTAGGAGTCACAACAACAGTGAGGCTAACAGACACTGGCTCACACCCAATATTATTTTGGGTATTAAGTAAATGTCAAAAATTATGCGAGCAAGCAAAAACTTTTAGACATCTGCAAACAGGGTCTGCCTGAGAATGGTACCTAAGCAACAGGTCATCACTGATTCCACTGAGGCCATATGACAGTAGCCTCAATATTTTTACTCTCTAGAACAAGAATATACTGGCAACTCTCTCTGCTGTCAATAGGAAGATAAGACGACATTTATTCTTCACTGATTCTCTGACCACAATTGAAACATTCAATCTTCAGAACTACCAAGATTCCCAAAGACTGAAAGAGGAGTTTGCTTGGCTTTTTTTTCCCCTTGAACTTGCAACATTCAAAATAAACCCTAAGAATATTGCATATGTATCCTCAACATAAATGGTGGCATTTAAATTATTAGAGTGTCTCAAAACACACTCTCAAGGCACTGCTTGTTCATATTACTTTACTTAATTTATTTTTTAAAAAAAATATTGTCCTATCAAACTAAATTTCAAAAAGAAATTCCTGTAACTTCAACTGGAAACCCTCTACCTCTTCCGATTAGAAATCTTAATTTTATATTAGGCACCAAACAAAATTAGCATCTCAGGTGGTTACTTCTTTTACTTTGCTAAACTAACATGCCAAAAGGTAAATAATCTTACAAACAAGAATTTACAGGCAAAATGTATACGGAGAACAAAGATATTACCAAGTTTATGTATACTTTAGGATGTCCCAAAGCTCCACCACCACCATCGCATGATATCACTCTGCTTTCAACTTCACTCACGGGCTGCTCTGCTATCAAATCAATTGCAAAATTCTCATTCACCTGCAAGAGAAAAAAGAAGCTTTCAGATATCTTCCCCACTCAGACAGAAAGCTATTTACCACCTCCCCAGGGAGTTCCACCACAGCCATCCTGAGAAGGTTGTGCACGTTTCCTCCCACCTTTTCCACCAACTCTTAGGCTTTACTATAAGCCAGATCAGTGAAGTACACGTTAAACTCTGGAAAGGGAATCCCCTTCCTCTGATACACAGGCCACATCAGTGCTCAGGTTTACAAGGTGACCTAGGCAGATTCAGAAGAGAGGAGAGCAGGAACAAGCAGCCAAGAACAGAAGATATCTAACTGACGTTGCCTCTGTATTGTGCTTTAGCGACAACACAATAAAATTGCAAAAGACTCACTGCTGATAAATGTAAAAATAATGGTGAGACAAGTAAGGTCAGGAGTGAAAGAAAACAACTGCTGGTAATTTAGAGCCTCTCACCACACACCTTATTCCATCACTGCACAGAAATCTCAGGAAAACATTAACATGGTACCCAACAACAGTCAGAAAGGCAAATTGCTCAGCATTAGAAAAAAGAAAAGCCTCTAAATGTCACTATGCCACTTTGTAAATCCCTCTTATACACAGTTCCACACATCACAAACAAGTCGGGCTTTTTCCTAGAGCATGCCTATGTGGCCTGGCAAACACACCCACCTCTGGACAAGCCTCCCACACAGCAACCTGCACCCAGCAGGACCTGCAGCACCCGCCACAGTGCTTTCCTCCTGCATCCATGCCAGCCTCTTCCAACCTCCTCTGAGACAACTAACCCTACCCCTCAGCTAAACATGCTCCAGAAGGGGCCAGCTTTTTCAAAAGTAATGTCATACATGCTAAAATATAAAATAATACACACACTCAAAGAAGTCACTACCTATTGCTCTAACATTAATAAATATGCTGGTATTTGAATGAAGATGAGATTCTTAGGAAAAAGTATAAAGTAGTTAAGTGTCCATTAAATGAACACTTAAGAATTACAAAGGTACTTTTATATAGTTCTACTACACAACAAACTAAGTTCTTCCTTCAAGCCTCCAGTTAAGTCTCCCTAAAATCTGCGGTTTTGGTACCGCAGTTGAAAAGTCAGTTTTACCGACAACAGGATTTTCTTTACCTAAAGACAACGATAGCCAAATAAAGTTAACAAAAAAAAAAACTTTCAGTATTGAAGTAAATCAACAACATCAAGAACCTCACTGCCTGGCGCCTGTGTGCACAAGTCATATGCAACCTTAGCTAACTTGCAAGGTTTTTTACTGCTGCTTTTAATAATGCTCAAAGTTGTGCACCTTTCCTTGTGTACTAAAGGAGAGAGATAGCACCATGATCAAGAAGCAGATCTCCACTCTTCCCAACATTTCTTAACCACAAAGGTATCTGTGGGGAGAAGGGGGAAGCAAGAACCTCTCATCTATTGTACAACTATGATTAGTCTGTGGTTCAACCTACTAAACAAGAGAGTATACAAATTCACAGGGAAAATATGCCAGAAAAAAAAAAAAAGACTGAGAAAAAACGGTGAGGAAAAAGCAAGCAGTTTCAGTTACATCATGTCGCTTTGACTAAAGCACAGCAGCAGTTAGCAAGAAGGGAACGTTTCCATCAGCACACCCAAATGCTTAATTCCATGAGCAATTTTCTTCCTGTCCATAGTGCCAGTTCGACAGTCTCATGGCTGTTTCCTTCCACCTGCTCACCTGTGCCAGTGCATGGTCTGTGAGGCCAAGAGAGAAAACCAAACTTGGAACAGACCCAGGTCCAAAGATCCAGAGGGAAAGCAGGAGGTTATATGTAAACTGGACTGGCTCTGAGGTCAGCTACCTTCGCGGCTTCAGCTGCTGCACCAGCCCAACAGAAAGGGTCAAGCCGAGGAAGGAGGAGCAGTGTTGAAATAGGTCCTGTGGTACCTCATGGACTGCACAAGTGCAGAACAACCCTAGTCGGACTGCAGCAGATGCAGTTTAGCAGCTGCCATGCTCAGTTTTCCCACCGCTATTTGCTTTAGGCCATTACGAGACCGCACTAGTCCCCTGGTTCTGCACATCCAGCACAGAGAACAATGATTTTAGCTAAAACACATGGATTTCATTAACAAATAGGCTGGGAGAACTGAGGTGACAACACTCACATACTCTGAGCCATGCCCCCAGGCCTGTACACTGCCTGGAGAGGCCACATACAGTACCCAGGTGCCGGCCCAGATGTCCTCACCAAGGGCATCAGCATCCTGAGGCTGCATCCCCACACAAGAAAGGTGCTGTGGCTGGACTATGCTAATCACAAGCTAGACTCAACCACCTGGAGTGCACTGAACGCGAAAAGAAGTGACCGAGAAAGTGCCACCACCAGCTTCACAGGCTAGCTTTAGCTGTAGAAAAAAGACAACACTTGGACTACAGACACAGCTGTGAAATCCTAAGACTAGCAGCTGAAGCACACTGGGGGATCTTCTAGGGTAATGGCAAAGCTCTGAGAGAGATCTCACTAATGAGCACAGATGAAGATTGCTTCAGTATTTAATATGTCAATAATGTTCCAGCTTCACAATTAAAGCCTAGCATTAAACCTTGCTTGACAGACTTAAAGCTCGGCTTTTGCTAGAGAAGGAGGAACTGGGCAGAACTGAAAACACCAGGTGTTCTCACCACATAAAAAGTGAGTCCAAAATCAGCTGCTGGCAAAGGCACATCAGAGGGATCTATGCCCTACAGAGAACTCGGCTTAACAAGTGTTTCCTATAAAGTTACAGAAGGAGGAGCATAAAAACAGGCATTGCATGGGAGCAGGATCTACTTTGTCACTGTCCTCCCAGAAGTAAACTCTTTCAGCATTTTAAGGGATATTTTCATTTAACCATTTCTCATGTAGAATCCCCATTTTTGCCACACAGCAGGAGTTAAGTTGTATCCATGCTATAATAAGGTAAACTCAATTTGAAAACTCAGAAACCAGCATAATTAGTTCAGGTTAATTTAGGAAGGCAATAATTATACACAACTGCATTAAAAATCTACCATACCTTATAGTTAACACCTCTTCTATACATACATATTTATAGCACTAACACCAAGGCACTAACCAGACAATCCAGGCACTAATACAATTTAGCTGAAACAATCTCTATTTCTCTCCCAAAGACCAGCAGATCGATCAAGGAGCTGTGCTGCTCGATCACAAAAGAGACTTGGTGCTAAAGGACTTAAAATTTCACATACCCATAGGATAACTTCACAGTAGTACACCTGGCTGACGCTAGTGTTACTCAACTTTGCCTTTGAGGCTTCATTATTTCAGCATACTCCAAAATTTTAGTTTTGTCACAGCACTGTTTCAGCAAATCCTTCCCCAGGCTCTGGAAATGAAGTGGCCTTGTTAAAAACTCAGTTTGGGTAAAGATCAAGATTTTACCTATGCAGCAAATGCCTAGAACTTCCACAGCCTACATGCCAGGACTTAACAGGTGTAGGGTGAGTCTTCAACTTTCCAAATTTACCAAAAGTAGGGAGGTACACAGAAGCTGCTACTATAAGCTGTCTTAAAAGACTTTTCACCATGGCAGAAAAAAATACCAAAACCCAAAATCCAAACCAGTTTGGTTTTGGGGAAGGTTTTTTTGTTCTTGTCTGGTTAGTTTTAGTTGTGGGTTTGGGTAGTTTTTGTTTTGCTTTTTTTAATAATAACAATCAAGTTGAGGACATCAGTATCAGATATTAAAAAACACAAATCACTCGTTCTCCTGTAAGTAGAAGTATGAGTTAAGTAGAATGAGTTACCTCCTTTTGTCGTCCAACAAATCTAACTCTTCTATAATCCTTCTCATCATATACCTAAAGTATAAAATAAACTTGATGTTATTGAAAATGCAATAACCATAAACAAAGAACACAAAAGGTTACAGCACTGTCAAGACTAAATATTTAAAATAGTTTCCTCATTTTCAAGTATTGCCATCATCTTACACAAGAACTACACAGAACAGGTAGTTTCCATTTCTCTCACAGATGAACATAAATTTTAGGTGGAAAAGACGGGGGGGGGAGGTTTAAAGCCAGTAAAAAGAAGCCTTAGCTCTGACCAGAGAGTCAAATATAAGATTTATTACTTATAATGCTGTTCCTCGATCCCGCACGGCCCTTTGGAGCAGGAACTAAACCAGGAACATCAAAGGTTCATATTTATTTATGCCCAAGCCAAGTAACCACAGCGAGGGCCCGGCTGCGACCGCTCCCCAGGGCCGGCACAGGCAGCCCCCCTCGCTCGGTTTTCACACCGAAGAAGAGACCGAAGGGAGCGATGAAGCCCCGCCACAGGGGCAACCCCCAACCCGTCAGCCCTTCGGCCGGATCAAACGCTGGCTTCGGACCGCAGCGCCCAGACCCTGTTCCCAACTAACGGCCGTGTTTTGAATCCGGGCGTCCCTTTTGCCGACCTGCCATCCAAGAGCATTAATTTCCCCATCACGTACTAAACGGCGCAACGCACCGCTCACAGCCCGGGAGCGCGTTCCCACAGGCGGCGTCAGACCCCGCCCGGACACGCCCGCCCTCCCCGGAGCGGAGAGGAGCGCCGAGCCCCGGCCCGCCCTGCCCTCCTCCCACCGCCCCGTTCCCTCACCTGCCCCGTATGAGTCACCAACTCGCCGGTACCGGAGGCCCGCACACCATAGAGCCGAGCGGCACCCACAGCCACTCCCGGACGGGACAGCAGCGAGCGGCTCAGCGGCAGCAGGCGGCGGAAGGTCGTACCGGGCGCCGCCATCTTGAGCGGGCCACGTGACCACCCGCTGCGCAGGCGCAGCAGCAGCCCTTGCCCCGGCCTCTGCTGGCCCCCGCGCTCTTCCGCTGGGACGGGCCTTGCGCGCATGCGCGGGGCTGTGTGAGGCGTGAACAGAGGCTTGGTGAGGGGGTTGTACTGCTGGTCAGTGTCCGGCGCCTTCCCTCAGGGGCTGGGGGCGGCTGCTGGCGTGGAGGTGGCGGGGTAAGGAGGAGGGGAGCGGGGCGGGTGTCCTGACCGGTGCGCTGTCCCCGCAGGGAGCGGAGCATGCTGTCTCTCTTGGCCAGGGTGGCCGCCGGGCCGCTCCGCCCGCTGGGCCGCTCGCCCTTCTCTTCCCTGGCCCCGTGGTGGCGGGCGGCGGCGCTGCCCGCGGTGGTGAGCCGGGTCCTGCCGCTGTGGCGCGGGGCGGCCTCCCCCCGCGGCCTGCTCGCCGTCCCGCCGCCGGCCGGGCTGCTGCCGCCGCTCCTGGCGGGGCTGAAGTCGAAAACCTCGTTGAAGAGGCGCTGCAAGGACTGCTTCTTCGTCCGGCGGCGGGGCCGGCTGTACGTCTACTGCAAGACCAACCCCCGGCACAAGCAGCGGAAGCTGTAGAGCCGCGGCCGGGAGCCCGTCCTGGCTGGGCCCAGGGGAGGAGAGAGCCAGCGCCGTGGTCGCCCGTCGGGCCTCGAGTCCTACTTTCGACCTCCCTGTCACTGGACCGCTCCCTCTGCCCTGGCTGCCCCGTGACTTCTGAGAGCTGACAGCTGGGGACGCACATCGCAGAACGGTGACAGTGATTCATCTTAACGCTAATATAGGGCAAGTTAAGGTCTTGATGGCCCTTACTCTACCTTCAGAGCGTGGATGCTGAGAACTGAAATGGGAAGCCACAACTTTTAAGACCTCTTGTCATCTTAGCCGTGAAGCCTTACTTTTAAAATCGCCTCGCTGTTAATAAGGGCAAAGCTGAATCGGCGGATTTGGAGATGATGCATTTGTGTTTAATTAAAGCAAAATGAAAATAAACACTGCTGATTGTGCCTTATTACAAAACACAATGAATCTTTCTAAAAAATAACCCAACTCAATGTTGAAAGCTGTTAGAACAGAACAAATATTTTCAAACTCAGATGGGCTCTTGAGTGGTAAATAATATGTTACACCTAAAGATAATGTTCAAGCTTTTGGCTTGGTTCACAGGTGAGGTAGAATTTCTTTTAACTATTGGGTTGCAGCAGACTTAATCCCGTATAGCCAATGTAAATATCCTTCGCTTCTTATTGCTGTGGGTTTTGAGGAGAGATGTTAGTATTTTAATTAATTTAAAGTAATCAACGCTTTTGAAAGTTCTGGTGTCTAAAGTAATCATTTAATGATATATTGACTGTTCACAGTGTATTTGGAAGTGTTCTTAGCCTCATCTTCCTTAGGTGAAGTCTCTGATGTTTTTGGTGTACCTACTATTCTACAAATGTCAGCCAAACCTTACCGAAATGAAAAGGCAGTACCTATGAATTGTTGCCTTTTGGTTGAAGTTTTTAAACTATTTTGTGTAGGTGTCTGTAGCAAGATAAAAATAGTGATTTCAGATTCTAGCTAATTTGTTCTAAGTTTCTGCAAAGCTTTAAGTTCACATAAATCAGGCTTTAGAATTATCCTTTTTTTCCTTTATTATTTATTATCCCACAACTTTAAAACTGCAGTGACTTAAAATTACATCTTTTTTTCCCTGAGTGCTTGGTGGACAGTGAGAAGCTAGGCCTGGAAAGCTGTGGCTAAGCAACCCGGAGGCAATATATACTCTCTGGTTCCCATGTGTTGGGCAGTTTGTCTTTTCACTCATTATCTCATCACCAGAAATGTGGGTTTGGAGAGAGAGGAGCAGTTTAGTTAACATACACATCCATCTGAGGAGGACATCAAGCAGTTCCATGGCACTGGAGGGGGAGAGAAATGGCCAGAGAGAGACAAGCTGATTCAAATTCAAAAGCTAAAGAGAGACAGGCCTCCTCAAAACCAAAGATCCTTGAAGTAGTGTAAAACTTAATGTACTTCAAAAGATTTGGTTGAAATTTAGGCACTCATGAATAAGAACTACTTTCTAAATATCTCTTGCTTGTGCATGTAAATAAAATGTAACCAGATAAATGTATTGGAAAAGTTTTACACTTTTAAGACACTTTGCCAGTTAAGCAGTCTAAGCAACTGGAGATTTTAAGAGCTCTAATTCTGAGATTAGAGTTAATGATACACATTTTTACGCTTGCGATGTGTGTTTTGTTCCAGCAGAAGAAAAAGCCTGTACGCTGTGATCCACTGTGATACTTGTGAGTGTAGCTATTAGTACAGCTGTAAGGTAAACAGTGTATGTATGTCCAGGAAACCCAGTTATTTCCAGCCCCCCCACTTACCAGAGGATGATGAGAACTGTACAAGGATTGAGCTGTGGATTGAATGAGTTTGCCATCAGATGAAGTGAGGGTCTGCAGGGTGGTTTTTTTTAGGAAAGATAACTGGCAGCTGGTCTTACTGCCCTGCAAACTGTTCATCCAGCCCCTTGGTTCTGTCAGAAAAAAGAGCAGCTCTCTGGTGCAAGACAAATTGTGCTGTTGAGTTGCTGGGGAGGTGTTCAAACCAGGGTTCGCTTGGCAAGACCAACATAAGATGTTGGAGAAAGACCTGTGAGTACAAGTTGTCAGGGCTAGGAGCAGCAGTCTATCTCTGGCCACACTTTTTGAATGCATTAGTGTGTGGGACTCAGGGTGGGATTTACTCATGCCAGGCTGGTCTCTGTTAAATACAGTCTACACTCAGAAATGGAGTGAAATTTAGGGATAGAATTACTGTACAGCAGAGGGGGCCACAGATTGCTATGTTTTCATCTCCCTCATTAGCCTTAGACTTACATTTTTATACAGTGCTGACTCAGCAGCCTATTTCAACAACTTATAGTTAGGAAAAATTGTTTTGCAGTTAAAGCCGTTGAAGTTAGTGCTGCTAGTCAGAAACTTGAGATGTGAAGAAATTTGAATTCAGATGTTTAATATGGCTGTAACTTACTCGTGTTGTCATCTGAATGGTCAGTTTGTGGTACGTGGGGTGGAGCACTCAAAAGAACGGAGCATTTGTGGCTTTCACGGAAACAGCATATTTGGTCATGCTAATAGATTGTGGAAAGAGGATTATAGGATTAAAAACTAGAAGGCTCTGAATTGCAATTGTACTCTGCCATTAGCTTGCTGTATAATCTTGAAAAAGTAGTTTTGCTTTTGTCTCATTTTTTCCATCTGTTAGGAAGGAGTACTGAATCTCACACTTCTAATTACCTTTTTTTTAGTTAATGTCCACAAACTGGTACAAGGGTGTTCTAGAAAAAAATCAGGTTCTGTAGCTTTGTGTAATTTGGATGGCAGGAGGAAGGTGACTAGAGCTGTTGGTGAGGCATGTTTATTTTAGGTTTGTTTACCACAACTACAAAATGGGAAACTTAAATAATGTCATCCAGCCTAGTGGTTGGTAGCTAGGGGTTCACATCCTTCTTTACAGACTTGCTGAACGTTATGCTACTTAAACAGCTGTTTTCAAAGGATAGGGTACATAACTGCTACCTAAGTTACCCAGCCCAAAAATTTAGTCCTGGAATACTAAAAAATATTGATCTATTTTACGTGTTTTCTTTTTTTTTTTTTTATTTGTCCCCACTCCACAGATGTGTGGGCAGAAGATGAAGGGAGCGGAATGATAAGGAGAGCACAGCTAGAACGTAAAGTGGCTTAGGGGGGAAATGGGACCCAATAACACAGGGAAGAAGAATCCGTATACTGAAAAATAAGACTCAGGCTCCAATGACATTTTCAGCTTCTGCTTTCCTGCTGGTTTTGTGTCTAGGTTACCCCTTGAGAAATTTTTCATTCTTCTTTAAATCCCCACAGTGGAGTAGGAGCGTGACAACTGATGTCTCCTGTGACTGTCTCCATTGTACAGTTATGAAAATCATTTGCAGTTGCGAGTGAATGAACTTGTTTAATTCCCCGGAACTGTTTTAGGGAATGAGACTGTCAGATTCCTGATACACAACAGGTAGAGAGGTATTTAGGTCAACTTGGGGATAAATCTTGGAGCTTGTGTGTTAATGACTGTCAGACTTTGTCTGTGGTTGTGTGTATGTGAATTGGTTGCTGAATTCAGGACAATAACACTTCAGTGGTGGCAGGTGAGGAGGAAGTCTTTGGGAACTGTAGTACTGGGGGAGCTGTGCGTGCTTGAATCGAGGCGGTACACGCTGAGGATAGCTGACTGGCAGGCTGACTTTTCCAGATTCTGACACCAACAAAGTCAGTTTCCCAGAATCAATTAAAACAATAACTGTTTTTTTGGTTCTATAGACACCGTGTTGATTTTACAATTGTTTTGTCATACCATTTACATAAGCAAAAAAGTTAAAATAAGTGCAAGAAAGAGCAAACCTTAAGAGCAATTGCTAATGCCTCTGCAAAGTATTCACAATTGGAAACTTTCCTTTGTAGAGGTGAAGTACATGGCTCTTCTGTAATATCCATCAGCCTATGACTAGGCAAAGGAAAATTAAAAATTGGAAGTATTATTTTACAAGAAAAATAAACTGAAAACATAAATACTCTCAAACAGGGAAAAGGAGAGAAGCAGGCTGCTTCCTCTTACTTGTTTAATTGTGCAAATGGACACAACATGCTTTTGCAGTGACTGTTCAGAATATCTTCTCTGTAACACCAGGGTCTTTTTGTGGTTTCAGAGAGCTCTATACACCTGCTATTAGAGAGGTTTCATTACCAAAGCTAGTTTGCGTGTCTCTGCAGTGTCACCATATTCTGAAGTTTTGAATCAGCGAGGGTGGATGTACTTTGATACGTTGCTGAAAGCTACTAAATGACTTAAAATACAAATTAAGGATACAGTAGCCCCATTCAGTTTAATAATGCTGATTATACATTTAAATACTTGCATTCATTCCGTTGCGGCGGGTCAGATTTATTAACTTGGACCTTGAAATCTGTACCAGTAGTTTGAACTGGACAGTGCTGAACATGTTAGTCCCAGAGGCTGAGGAGGGGCTGGGTTCTTTCTGACTAGCTGGGGCAGTTTAACTCACCACACCTATGAGGGGTCATGCCCTCACCTGTCTGGTCTCCTCTGCTCTCCAGGGCTGGATTTTTCTTTCTGTAGGAGTAGCTGAACTGCCCACAAAGCCACTATTGAACTGTCACACTTTACAGCCCAGTTTATTTAGGTAAGTGGTGGTGCTTCACTTCTATACCTCCGGGAGATAAACTGCAGCAGTTTTGTTATTGCTCCGTATCCCTCTTGTAGTGGAGGCAGCAATCTTTATAAGAGCTTCATCACAGTGAAGACGTTGAACCTGATCTAAAAATGATGAAAGTGGATACAGGGAGAATATTGGCACCCGAGATGAAGCTGTCACTTGCTGGAGTTATCCACCTGCCTCCGCAAATGGAAAATTCACCATTTCACCTAGAAGCCTGTGCATCAGACTTGAAATCTGTTGTCTGTAAATATGAGTACAGTTTTGAGAGAGAGCGGTATTTTTCAAGAAGCCATTTGTTTTTATGTGCCACGTGCCAAAAGGAAGAAAAAAAAGTGAACTTTGTAAAGTTGTTTGATACATAGATTGGTAATGGACAGTGCTGGGAACAAGCAGTCTCAGTCTATGCAGTTCAAAAAGGGACTCATCACTGAAGGAAATAACCCAGGAAGCTACTCTTTGTAAAAGCAGTGACTGAGCTATCTAAAATAGGTCATCTCATAGGAAGTTCAGGCTTTAGATAAGAACCATTCTGTCCTGCCAGAGGTAAAGGCATGAAGTCTAAAACAGGCTTACAGCCAGAGACCATGTAGTGGATAAACAAGCAGCCAGTCATGGCTCCAAGCCTGTTCCAAAATACTGTCACGTCACTGTTAGAAATGTGAACTTTGTTTTCATTTGCAGTTACTGAATTTGGTTGTGCTTTTCACTGTTAGAGTCCTGTATTTTTTTTCTTGAGAAAGTACAAAGTCACTAAATTCAAGTCACCCTTTAGTCTTTCGATAAGCTAATGTGATCAATCGTCTTAGGTTTCTCACTATAAACAACTTTTTCTAGCCTTTGGATATTTCTGTTTTCTGTACCCTCTCCCCATTTGTTTTTAAAAATTATGGACACAGGAACTGTAGGCAGAATCAGCCTTACTGACGCTGAACACTGGGGTTCAAATATTCTTGAATTTTGCGCTCGCTGATCTTCTCTTTCCTTCATCTGAAGATCCCATTATTGCTGCAGCTGTCTGTAAGACGTTCATGTTTGTTGTCAGTTTTCTGTGACCAGTAAAGGCTTTACACTGCTAACACTTCACAGCCCTCTGTTCTGCAGGTGTAGCTGCAATGCCTGAGTCTAGATGTACAACTTTGCGTTTGAACGTAACAAAGCAAAATTGTTTTGAGAGGTGCAGTATGTTGAGCAGCATAACATTTTCCCCATGACTTCATTATCATTATTGCTACTTTGCTGATTTTTATTACCCTGAATTTATCAGCGTTTGATCTATGTCACTCCTGAATCACTAATAAAAACACAGGATATTTATCACTTGTCCTTATACCCCTGGAACCACAGTGAAAGACATTCACATCTCATGACGGTTCCCATTGCAGTTACGTTTTGACGTCTGTTACTCAAGCACTTGTTAATTCAGTACATATACTAGGATTTTTTTGAAGAGTTTTGAAACATAAGACAGTTTAAATCATTCTGGTTTTGCTCCTGCATCTTGTCCACTTGGTCATCTGCCCTGCGTGCATGATGGACAGCTTCCAAGAGGCTTTCTTTCCTCAGAGAAAACCCAAAAACTGTTCAGTATCTAGACTGATCTAGCTTATTCTCATATATAGTATGACTGGTTCCTCCAGCCCATCCCAGCTCTCTGGTACTACTCCAGCTGGCCTTGAAGTCTCCCATTACTTCACACCATGGCCATCTGCATGCAGCATACATCCTCAGCATCATCCAACAACAGCACAAAATGGAAGGCTGCAGATCTCATTTGTCTCGTTGTCTTGTGCACATAGTAAGGAAACGCTGTTTTTTAAAGGAACTTAAGATTTATAATGTGTGATATCCAAAGAGGGATGAGGAGGGAAAACAGGCAAGGAAGGACAAGGAGATTGTGATGGAACATCCTTTCTGTCGACTTTTGGGTACATCACTTGATGCTGTTTGAAAAAGTGAAGAGCAAAACTAAAAGCATCCCACAGTAAGGCTCGTGGTGAGGGGTGTCGTAGTTGGGTGCTAAGCATGGATCAGACAGTGACTGTGTATGCCACGAGCAGCGGGTCAGGGAGCTGTGATGGCAGGGCTATTGGTAGGGGCCAAGGCAGAGGTCATTGCTGTTAAGGCCAATGAAACATTCAGCATTTGCAGTCTCCTTAAGAAATTCTTCGTAGTGTCTCCAGGCTCTTTGATAGACGCTGCCTATGAGTAGTATGGTCATGATCAGCTCTAGGCCGTTTTGTTGGGAGAATGGTGATCACTGGAAAAAGTAATAAATGCAATGTATATACATAAACTCGAACTCCCTCCTATTCTGGCAACTACTTAAAATAAGTATTTAAATAAATTCATTAAGTTCTGCATTGAAAATTGTCTTTTGCTAACACCACTCTTTGAGAGATAGTCTAGAACTTTGCTTCTCTTCCTAATCTTCTGGCTTAAGCTCTACATTTATTCAGAACTTGTTTAGACTTATGCTAACATTATCTTTTATGTTAAATAGCTCTTCTGCCCCAGGGAATTTATGTTCTTGATATTTATTTCTAGGCAGCTTGATATTTATTTCTAAGAAGTTTTCCTAAGCTAAACAAGTCATTTTAGCCTTTTCTCATGAAGCAGATTTTCTCCTCCTCTCATCATCCTAATAGCCCTTTTGCGTAACTTTTGAATTAGAGATAAGGTTTATAAGGAGAGGTAATATATTTTATTAGATCACTGATATGGTTAGAAAAAAATAGGAAAGCTTTTGGGTATACAAGTCATTCTCACGTGTGCCCAAAGCTTTCCACCTTTTTTTCCAGTTGTCTCAATTATCTGATAAAAGATATTGCCTCTGCCTACAAGCATTTCCTCTCCTACATTCTTAGACATTATTTGCTATACCATACTGTCGCAACCCAGCTCATAAAACCACCCTGGGTGGGATGAGTGGGGTTCGCGCAGGTTCTGTGTATTCCCTTGGGGCAAATTAAGGTGAGATGACACCAAAGAATTGAATACTGGCTTATAACTTTAATGCATATAATCGTTTGGGGGAAAAGGGAAATGTAGGGTATAAAATGTGCAATGTAACAGAATTATAAAAGAAAACAAATTACTTGATAAAGACAATTCATGACAACACTACCAACTGCCAACAACACCAAATCTTACAGCAATGTGATGACAGCATCGTTTCCAACAATACTAAGAAACCCACAACCGCTCATAAAACTTGCAATCACTTAACCCGCAACCATTCACAACACTTGCTATCATTTTTCACTACTAAAATAAACAACCTACGGAAAACCTGCTAAAGCCCCAAATGGAGCTGTCATAAAACTTATAAGGTGTTGCCATATGTGCCAGACAGAGAGATATCAATAGACACTTGAAGAGAAAAAAAAAAGGAGAGAAGAGAGAGAAAAGTTTTTAGCACTCTTTGGATCCTTGGAGGCAAGCATCGGCGTCTTGGCGGGGGGAGAGGGATTGCTCGATCAGTCTGTCAGTATCTCAGGAGTCCTCAGGTGGTGGGCGCCAGCCCCTTCGCTCTTTATTCACCTTTTATAGACAAGAGGCAGGGCCTTACTCAGCAAGGGTTTGCTGCTTTGTTGTAAGAGCAAGACTAAGTCCATTGTTAGTGAGGGGAGTAAGGCCTTCGGTGTATTCTTCTCTCCTTCTTATCTGCAAAGAATAGAGCTTAGGGTCTACAACTGGAATGCTTTGAGACATCACGAGGCTTTGCCTTATCAGAGCCTCGACAATTTGCAGCTTCTGCAAAACTGCAGGAATAGTCCTTTACACATACACCTTCAGAGTTAATATTTCCTGAAATGTTTTATACAATTCTGTCCTCCCAAATATTTCTGGTTTTGCCAATATGGCAGATTAACATCTACCTCTGTGTTTCTTGGAAACACACCTCACCCTAGGTCTATTAGGGTTGCTTTTGAACAGCTCATGGGCTAGCTTACACTGGTGCCTCAGCATCTTTACTTGAGGTACCAGTATGCACAGGTTTTTGTCCTACACGTAGTCAGCAGTTTCGTTCAGTTCCTGGGTGATTTTATTGTTCCTATACAATATTTCCATTTCCCCTCATATTGTTTTCCTGTTGCTACCTTGCCTGCACATTTGATTGAACATCCCACTTTTTGTGCTAGGTCAGAAGGGACACACAACTAGTTTCTCTTCTCAATAGATGTTTGGGGTTTTGGCACACCCATCTAACATCTCACTTTTAGTCACTTACTAACCTTAAAATTTATTAGGTAATCTTCCTTTCTCTGTTTTAATTAACTGCATAAATGAACTGTCACAGGTTTTCCTGAAGTCCTGATAGATTAGATCTACTGTATTTTCTTTTAGAAAAAGTCAGAGATACTTTCCTTCGACATGATGTACACGTACTACATCATGTTTCATTTCATCTTATTTTCTGTTTATTTTCATGTCATTACTTATGTTTCCTATCAAAACCCTTTTACACTGTGGAATCTAGCTTACAAGCTTTTGGTAATTGGTATGTGCTTTCAACTGCTAGTATTTCAGTATTTTAAAAAATATATTAAATCAATAGGCAAAAAATATCCTGAGCCAGCTCTTTAAAGTCTCCTGGTCATAAGCCATTTGGACCAGCTGCAGTAATGTGTTTATGCCTAGATACATGCTAATCGCTGTCTGTCATCAAGTGGTTTGATTGTGAAAGGCTACCAAAAGACTGAACAACAGCTTATGTTTTGTTTTGGGGTTTTTTTGGTTTGTTTGAAACAGCAAATAAGAGCAAAGGCTATTTTGCCGTCTTCCCCTCCAAGTGTAAACATATATAAGGCGTCATCTTTTCACAAGGGAAAACAATGCGCCTTTTAAATGCCAGGCGATGTGTACTCGATTCCTCATGAGGACAAGAAAAATTTAATTTTAACCTATACTACTAGGTGTGTCAAAAATTCCAGGCATTTCTTAGCCGCCCAACACATAGAATTCTCTGTGCTGGCACAAGGGTTTTTATATCTCTCAAGTAATGTATAACACAGTAAAAGGAACCCTTCGTTACCTTTCAATAGGTACATGTACATGAATTTGGATGCAGAAATACATTAATATTTGAAAATAAATATTGCACACAATTTTTTAAAGATTTTAGAATTTCAGTAAATAACACAGGCCTGATCTAAACCCCACTGAAATAAGAGGGAAGAAGCTGAGTGACTTCAAGGAGTAAGATGCCAGGTGTATGTTCTCCGCAGAGCACACCCTGTCAGAGGCCTCTCCCCAGAAGATAATGTGGGAGCGGAAATGTGTGAAGCCTGTCCGGTGATTCATGCCTGGGCAAAACAGTTGATCTAAGGGCTTGGAGAGTCCCTCAAGGACGCTTAAACTGCATCTCTAATACAATTTTGAGTAAAGAGCGTTTCCTTTCCAAAAGTCTTCTTATTCTCAGCTCCAAATAATAGATGATCCTGCCAAAGTTATATAAAAATTGGATGTCTTATAAAGATGAATGGTGTGCTTTGTAGGCTATCAAGTGTACTCCTCTAAAACAGTCTGTTTTTAGTGATTTCTTAAGAAATTTTATGCATGTTTGTATATGTGAAGGTTTGACTGGACTCACCAATCTTCCTTTTTTTTTTAATAAACCAGCATAAAGTAGAATTTATTTACATAATGCAATGATCCATGAAGGTTACCATAACATCAAGGGAACATATTAACCGCTTGAATGGAATTCATTAGAAATTAACTACCACTTAAATTAATTTTCCCACATTCACAAGGCTGTAATGGTGGATAAAGGAACCGTCCATCAGCTTGTACTGACAGGAGAGCTGTCACTGCCTTTATTTATAGTTGAATACATTAACCCATGAAGCAGCTTTTTCAGACCAAATCTTGATCTTCTGCACAAATAAGCTCCTTCAGAAGACTTTTCTTTTAATAAGTAATCCAGCCTCAGTTAAACCGGAACACACTGCCTAACGCTCTTGCCAGCGGCTGTATATATTGTAGCCTTTTCAAAGAACAGTAGAAAAAATAGCTCCTCAAAAATCCAAACTTCACATTGAATGTTTATTTTCAATGGATAATATTATTGATTAGATCTAGTTATAGTGGTATTGTGTTATCAGTATTGGTAAAACAATACAAACAAAAGATTGTCCGTTGATTCTTCTTTTGTACAAGTCTCTAAA
Source organism: Pterocles orientalis (assembly GCA_011057875.1). Lineage (NCBI taxonomy): Eukaryota > Metazoa > Chordata > Aves > Pterocliformes > Pteroclidae > Pterocles > Pterocles orientalis. The sequence continues at coordinate 1,403,612 of WKFP01015081.1, forward strand.
ACGTAAGGTGAAAGTGAATGAGACTTACACCCTCTGTGATCTAGGTATACTTTGGGTATATTTACTGGAGTACATTGCAGTAATTAGTTTGAATAAGCTACAATGGGAAGAAACTTTGTGGCACCTGTTAGATGACCATAGGGGTACCTTTTATCTATGTCAACCTCATAGCTGAAATGGTCTTAGGACAAATCCTGTGCAGCTTGGTCTAAACAAATTTTTTCATTAATTACAGCTCAGAGCTAAAAACTGACCCTTACCAATTAATAATATTTTTATTTTCTTTTTGACAGAGAAACTTCAGTAAAAAAATGACAGGATTGTTAGCTCTTAAGCAACTCACCGTATCTATGACTGACAATGTTAAAATAACTAAATAAAAACAACTATACATATTTTTTGTTGGGTGCTACCATATGTAACAACAACATCAAATGAGTCTGTGTGCCAGCCCTATTGCTCACTAGAGTGTTTCCCTCTTATTGCTTTCCAGAAGGAGAAAATACAGAAGTTACAGTGAATCTCGTAGTGTTGTGAACATTTTTTCTTACGCTTCTCCATGGTTTCCGTACCAGCATCAAAAGAAACTTCATTGCACAGTTTCTCATATGAAGAATTTGGAGGGCAAGTGGCTTTCTCAGGTATTTCTGTGAGTTTATTGCTGTGTTCAGACACTTGGCAGGCATAGCAAATATATGAGCTTTTCCTGGGTTACCCACAAGTTCCTATATTCAAAGGGAACTAAGGGCTGTCCTGTTACTCCAGTGATAAAATTGCATGCTGTTATATTCTATGTTGTCCCCTCTGAACAGATTCTTTTCAACAGCTTCTCAGCGGTATAGAGAAATTACATGCTCAGGGCTAAAAATATAAACTCAGTAAGTGAAGAGAAAATATTTTACAAGCTTTGCCTCACACTATCGTATATAGTTTTCCATTTCAATTATTTAAATATGGCTATACTGTGTTATTCGCTGTGCTGAATTAAAAACTCAGTGTTGGTATTACATGAGACAAATGTCGTTGCAGTTGTCAGTCGGCTGATGTCACACATCTTAACAAACAACTTTGTGTTCACTTTTCTTATTTTTTATATTTATACTTTAATTTGTTAAACTGAAAATCCATAAGTACTTCTACCAATGGCTTGGAATGCTGTTTGTGATTGTTCTTCCAGTGTTCTCATGGCAGCCTAAGGAAAGCTTGTGGGTGGGAGCAGACCAGCCACTCTCTTTCAAAAGTAGCAACTGTCACCAGTACAACATATGATTTATTTATTATTTAATGGATTTAGAGCATTTAAAATCCTTACAAACACTGTTTTGTCTAATTCTTCCACATTTTATGTGGCACTGCCTTTTAGTTTGTCTGTTTTGTATACACTGTACACACATAATATCTAATGTGAATGAGTCAGACAAAATAGAAAACTATGCTGTTCTACTTAGTTCTCATCAGGGACTATGTTTAATTTGGTTAATTGATACAATATTGACTAAGTAATGACTCTCACTTCTGTTAACATTTTTACATTTGTTAAATTCCCCTGCCAGATTCTGCTTCTCTGCTTTATTTCCTTTTAAAATTTAAACATCTTTAAAAAGGTTCTTCTCAATTAATGCATTTTGTGATTGAGGAACACTGAAATTAACTTTTAGCCAATTAAATTTTTACGAGTATTTGCTGTTGTCGACAGTAGTAAAAACTTCTGTTTCAGCCACATCAATAATTAATTTAGAAGCACATGCCTGAAATACTTCCCCACATGCAAAGGAGTTGTTATTCTCCCACAGCTTCCCTCACAGTCATCCTGGTGACTCCCTTGGCACTAGTTCACCATTATTTTGTTGGCAGCATTTTGATTTCTGCATGGTTATGATTAACCTGTACAATGTGTTCCTCTTAATGCAAAGCTGTTTTCTTATCCCTTCAATTCTACAAACTGGAAAAAGCATATAGCCAGAGGCCACACAGAATAATACCAGTGTCAAGCTTTAAAAAACATATTTGTTTTGTGTCCTCTAAGGACAAATGATAGACATGTAAAAATGTTTTCTCTGTTTCTCTTTCAGGGAATACTTACTTTAGAATTAACTTCTGTCACAGAAAACATAATTTGAAGCATCTACGATATATTATTTCTGAGCATTTCTGCTATAAAGAGGGAAAATAGTTCATTGTGTATGACATGTGTGATTACAAGGTTATAGAAACTATGTTTCTCTTGTTGTTATGGTTTCTCCTTAAGAAAGCTTGTCACTGGAAACAGAAGAGCATCCTTCCTTCAAAAGAGGCAAGTATGTAATACTGTCAAACAGCGCAGTGTAATGAATGTAATTTTAAATTGCTTTATAATACTTTAAGTTCCTACACCTCTGAAGCACTCAGTGTTCTTCATGCAATCCAGTCATGTATCACTTCTGAAATATTTCAGAGGAGAAAAGAGATTTTTTTACGATACATCCTTAAGTGTTCTGATGATTACATGTTCTGTAACCTGCTCCTTCATAAACACATTCCGTCTTTAATTTTGTCCTCTTCAAGACACAATCATCCTACTGTCCTTTTATTCATAAAGATTATTCTTTTATATGCTTTCTCTGTCTTACCTCTTTGTTAATTCTGTTTCTCTGTGATATCAAGCATACTTCATTTCATGCTTCATTGTCCAGGTTTTAGTTTCAGCTCCAGTATATTAAGTGTTCCCACCCTTTTGCTCCATTTTTTATAATCGACAGTACAGAAGTGTTAAAAGCCTTTCTCAAGCAAAGAGAAAGATGGGTGTTCTTAATGTAGAATTCTCTTCCTTCAGAAACTTGATTGACCCCAAATCTTGTGACTCCACAGTCAAGAAAAATAAAATTCATTCAAGGCAAAAAGTGTCCCAGCAACACTTCTCTGAAGTTAAAATGTCAGAAGTTTTTTCTTTTCTCCATATTCCCACCCCTTCCCCTTGAAATAAAGACAAAACCTATACATTAAAATGGAAAAAAAAATTAAAGGATTAGCTGTATATTTTTTGCATAAATCCACATATTATTAGGAATTTTATGTGCCCTTGTTTCTGATACCAAGATGTTCTACATTATTACATTGAAGACTTTACTTTTTGTTTTAAATCCTTAATTTCAGTTGTCATAGTGGACCTGATCCCAGAAAAGGATTTTCAGGATCTGAGGAAGTCTTGATAAAAAGTGGGCAGGTTGGAAGGTGTCTTAGAAAACCCTGTGGACAATGTAATAGAGATGCTAATTATAGAAGAACCCTTAGAGACCGAGGAGATGCTCATAAAATAGTCATGGTTCAGCCTCCAAAATAGAGGGAAACTAAGCCCTGGTTTGTGCTTTCTTTCCTTTCCCTGGAAGATGAAGTCTCTGCGTTTGCTTGATCAGAGGGTCTGGAAGCAGTCAGCCAGCAACAGCACACAGGGCAAAATGGTCTTCCCCCTTCAGACAGCCTGCTCTCCTAATTTCTTACAGGTTCTTCCAGCCATCACTGGCACCCTCGTGTCAGTAGGGTGGGCATTCATGGGCCAACACCCTCCTGCATGTTTTAAGAGCCAAGTGTCCCTCTGTGCTGGCCTTGGCTGAAGAGCTGCCGAGAGGAGCAGCCCAGCATCCCTCTGCACTGGTGGGACCCTCATGGACCTGCCTGCGGTGAGGAGGGACCCGCTGGGGCTGGGCTAAAGGCAGCTGGGAGGGGAGCTTGTGCCAGCGGTACTGGGGAGAAGAAGTGGGGCAGAAGTGAGACTTCTTTTGTTTGCACAACAGAAGGATTTTGCTAGCTGTAGATCCCTGTTCTCTCTTTGATAACTGTTGTAAGATGTGCCGACATTTCTCCAGAGCAGAGGATAAAATACCCACAGGATGCTTTTGTCTCTTTTGTCCCCTTTGCCTGTTCCAGAACGTATTTTTCCCAACAACAATTAAATTATCCTCAACTTTCCCTCTTCAGTTGCAAAGCATCCTGCAGTTTTCTGTCTAGAGTGGAGTTGCAAGAAATTTCTGAATGTGTTTGACACAGATATATTTTAATTAAATGTAAAATTCTAACAGTTTTTATTGAAATATTATCTAAGTCTTGGGTTCAGTTGGGTTTTGGAGAACACACTGGAAAAAAATAACAAAGAGCAATTAAACAAAGAAAGAAACACCAAGAATCCCAACAAGTAACAACTTAAAATACAAAAAAGGTGATAGAAACAGAAGTGAAGCTAAAAATATCAGCAGCATTAAAAACCTAAAATAAAATAATCTCACTACAGCAGAATAAAAGAAGCAAACCAGCCAGCTATGCAGATCTCAGTTGTCAGCTGAAATACTTTGAACGACTGTAGAAAATGTAGATTTTATCTTTATTTTGCCTTGTGAACTAATTGCTTCAGAATTAAAAGAAGATATTATCGTACTGATGGTACCAGGATAGAAGAGAAGGAAGCACATGCGTTCTCCCTGATCATGATCCCATAGTGGTGATTAAAAACAAAGAGGAATAATTTTTGTCTGTAATAGTTGGCCTCATTAACATATCAGCTACTTCTTTGATTTAAGGGGTTATCAAACAGGTTGTGCTCCCACTTTACAGTCGTTAGGCTTGAAGTGCTGATTGCTGCATATTCGAGGCCTCTGGCTTCTCAGTGACACCGTCAGGAGGAATACCCACAGGTGTCTTTCTTACTGTTCGAGAGTCAAGTTTGAATGTACATTAAAAATCTGATTAATTTGTCAATGAACAAAGCTGATTTGTGGACCAGTTTAAAAAAAACTATTTATATGTGTATATATACACATATATATTTACTTTTAAAAATTCATGGGTCAGAATTTTTCCATATAACATATTAATGACTTAAAACCACACTTACACTTTTTAGCACATTTTCTTTCCTGTACACATGCTTCAAAATTCCTATAAATAAAAAGACAAGAATTTGTTTAGGTTGACAATGTTTTTTCCATTATTTTGGGACAGCAACTAAGAAATTGTAGTAAATTGTTACTTGTAATTATGGCTGCTCATAGAAAAATAGAATTTAGCAATGGAATTTCTTCACAGATCAACTGTTTTGTATGGGCTACACCACTGTCTGCTGTCGAGACATTTTAGTTCCTTTCACAGGAAATAAATCACCCATTTCAGTGACAAAAAAAGAATTACTTCCCCTTAATAAAAGGGCTGTGAGCCTTGTTATGATGTTTCTGTTGTTTGTAAAATGAACTAAATGGTTTGTTTTACTGTTTCTGCTTGGACCACCACACTAAGGTGTGGCACAGAGTGAGTGTCACAGATAAATGCCTACTGATGAGCATCGTCTGTTGGTGGCTCTAAAAATGTGCCTTCCTTTGGAGGTACAGTAGTCTCTGTTGGGGAGCCATGAAGTTCAGAACCCTATAATACCTTGAGCCCTAACTCATGCACCTGTTGAATGCACCAGCAAATGAAAATTGTGGAAGTGCTTGGGTGGTGTTTTCATTTGGCTTTTATGAGATTGCAGTATTGTAATTAGTATTTTTAGAAAATAAACAAGATGACAACTGCTTAGCAGCAGAAGGCAGAAAGAAAGAACTCATCAGTGCTGCCGTACTCCCACTCCTGTTGTCCCATTCACATTATCTCAGTCACACACTGTAATTGGAAGTTAAGGCAGCAGCTCTTTTTTACACAGCATAAAGATATACAAATAACAAGCGTTAAATAAGAAACATCACACCACATCAAGATTAACAAAAGTAATAATGCTGACCTGGCTAGCACTCAAGTCTTTTCAAGCACGAACAATCTTCCATCCTGACAGGGAAAAGCAAGACACCTAATCCTCTAGCATGTTTGTGATAGAAGAATTGCCACTCCTTGCCAATTAATCATTATCTGAGACAGTTCCCTTATACTTGAAAAGATTATTCCTCAGCCCTTTGCCAGCTAAGGTTCCCCTTGTACAGAGAAAACCCAGCTAGAGGTCTCTTAACTTTGCTCCAGCAATAACCCTTGCAGTTCAGATCTAGCATGTTTTATTTGCTCAGACCCAAATGTCCCCTAAATGGCTGTTAGGTGCCCTTGCCCCCGTATTTTAAAGAACAGCATATCTAAATGTGTTTTAGGTTTTCTGCAGATCAAAACTAATGTCTATGTGCAGTTTTCTAAACACTCTTTGGGTAGAGCTTTAACATGGGATGAAGATTAATGACCCTTAAGTCTTGCAGGTTTCATTTGTATTCTCTGCGTTACGTTTTTACACTTTCAGAGAGCAGTGCTGAACTTCTGAACCACTTTGTCAACCTTGTTAATTTGACAGTGATTTACATCTCTCTTAATTCATACTGGAATATCTTCAGCTGCAGCTATTTGTTAGTTGTTCCACTCAGAAGAGGAAATCCTGGACTCATTGCCACAGCACAAGGTCTCAGCACACCCAACTGCATAAAAGACCGACCTCGGCTAAATGCACCCATTTTTTCAGCGCATGTTAGTGTCCAACCGTGTGTATAATAGAAGTCAGGCGCGTTGTGTATTCTGTTTCCATTTCTCACTCAGGACCTAGGTCTCTAAAATCTTTCTCTCCCTCCCTGAAAGGAGAAGAAAGAGGATCCCCCTTCCTAGAGAAGTAAATATGTACACGCAGATGAGACAGCCAACGGTGTTTATATCTATATTCATGTGATTTTTGTAAAATGACTAGAAAAAAAAAGTTGAGAGTTCAAGGTTATGCCCGATGAAATTCCTGCAAAGGCTGATGCAGTTACGCCTGTGGTTAAAATTATTCAGTGTACTCTGACAGTGTACACAAACAATGCTCAGCACCTCAGTTCTGCAAAGTTGTACTTGCCCCTAGCTGGAGATACTGGTGGTGTCTCAGGAAGGACTGGTTTCTAACCCAGCAAAACATCTGCAACTGCTGCAAATTTTGCTGAACTGCATTTCATATTGGAAAAAAGGCTAAAGGGAGGGCTGGCTGCCTCATAGGGCACCATCAATGATGTTTGAGGAAGTTTCTATTATTGAGACCACAGAGAACTAGAAAGCAGATATTGTCAGCTGGAGACTGGTCACAATACTTACTATCTCTTCCAGTTTTTACATGTATTGATAAAGTAGATCTCTTCCTCCAAGATGAGGTTAGTTGTCCGTAGGACACCATTGCAATCTATTTTTTTTTTAGGCAAGGATGAGTAAGCTCAGCTCCACTTTCCAATGCATCTTGTGGCCACATGGCTCTAGTTAGTACTTTGTTAAAAGCAGACACAAAGCCTTGAGCAAGACAAAATGTATTGACATTGTCTCAGCTATGCATTACTGCTGCTAAGTGATTTTTGCTTGGTTTGGAACATGGGTTAAGTGACATGGATAATATCTGTCTGTGAAGGACAGTAAAAATATACTTTTGGCCTCAGCATTGGACAGGAAGGTTCAAGTTCAATTGGTTGTTCATAGTTGAATATAAATGTTTCTCAGTTGCTGCTTCCTAATACACAGCATTTTCCTTTCTTAAAATGATACCGTACCATCCCCATCATATCGTATGTGATGACAGATGTACATTGAACTTCTCTGAACCAAAAACATATAATGATAATTTGAACCCAAATTAGTAAGAAATCCAGTTGTTCCATGTAGACACCTTTTTATTTGCAGTTCCATCAATACTGAGGTAACCTGTGTTATGGACAATATATCCATTTGATTATGTATTGTCATTTACAATTACAATGTGAGATCAACAGACTGTAATAAATTATTTTACTATGGTTTTATTGATTTAGTTTGATATTACCCCTTTAACCAGAAATTGTGTCTGGTTGTTGCTGCAAACAGCTAATGCATCTTCAAAAGCTTTGGAATTCAGTGCAAAAAAACACCCTGAAACGTATGACATCATCTGCTGCTTTAGGAGGAGGAAGCCAAGCCCTGTCATATCTTTTAACATGCTTTTATTCTAAGGAATCTGAAGCTTTTAGATGATGTGTTCTGCTACAATATTTAAAACTTTCAAGAAATTCTACTGTTGCTTCAGATGTGATTAAGCTCTTTCAGATTTTTATCCTTAATCCTGAATATCTAAGTGCATTCCTTTTTCACTTTAAGGGACTACTGGAGTATATGTTTTCCCTTTCCGCATACTTTGACAGGGGGTCAGAGAACACACAGAGAGGCCCAAGCTGTGGATGATAAGGATTTAGGCATTTCAGTTTATTTTTATAGGAAATTATGGCACCTAGAGGCCTGTAGACTTCCATTAAGTTTGTCCTTAGATGTTAGTGTGTCCTACCAAATGCTTACAAGGACAAGAACTGAGGATGCATCTGGGTGAAATGATGTTATGAACTTCATTATTATATGTATATCTAAGACAAACGACATGTACATCTAGGGAGATTTTTGGATGTCTAAACTGCTGGTATAGATCACCAAGACCAGTAAAGAAAGGTGATGTGTCTTAACAGACCAGCTGAAATGACTGGAGACAACTGACATCTTCTGTCTCAAACACTTTAGCCAGGTCTGGTGAGAAGCAACAAAGTCCCAACAAAATCCAGGTGAGACATAATTGCTGTTCTGCTGTGGTGGCTCCACTGGAAGTGTCCAACAGCGGTACTGGCTTCAGGATGTTTCCCTCTTCTCTCCCTTGCCGTATGCTGCCCTGCCATCTCATTCGTGCTGTGCTTGCGGTACGTGAGCTTCCATTGACAGGGAAAGATCAAGAAGATTGTAAGAGGCAACAATAATCTAGATTTCTAAGTCTGTATTTTAAGACTGAAAATGATAAATGCAGCCATTTTATTATGATGATGGTTTTCCCACAAAAGAAAAAAAAAAGTAGCTTCTGAATTTTATTTTTTCCACTTGAATTTTCACAACAGTGAAATTCTGGTAGTACTACTACTGAGACTGTCAGTTAACAATTCATGGTGTGTTTCACAGAAATGCTGTGTGAACTGAGAATAAAGCAAGGAACTCTGGTTTGGATAAAGGCATCACCTTTGTAAAGTAATAATTTTTTGTGCTTTGAAGGAAGTTGTTCTGTTTTAACATTCTTTGAAAGTTCAGCCTTATGTAATGAGAATGTAGTATCTGTTTAAAGGAAACTTCTTTCCATATACTCTACTGTCTGTTATATTTCTCTAGAATAAGCATTGCTTTTAGTATTCAACTACCAAATTTCTGTGAGTTAGGGTTAATAGCACTAGTAATAATTAATGAATTTTAACAGAAAAGTAAATTTTCATGAAATACATGTTGCTTTCCTGGTCTCTATTTTCTTAAAAATTCAATTGTCTAAGTGGAGATTGCAAATATTCCTATAGATCTTATCGTTTCTTTGCCGGAGGAGACTTGCACATAAAAGGCTCACTTACACTATTTTTAAAATCATTATATTTTAAAAGAACTCATCCTGGCCTGCATCAGCAATAGTGTGGCCAGCAGGACTAGGGGAGTGATTGTGCCCCTGTACTCGGCACTGGTGAGGCCGCACCTTGAATCCTGTGTTCAGTTTTGGGCCCCTCACCACAAGAAGGACATTGAGATGCTGGAGCAGGTCCAGAGAAGGGCAACGAAGCTGGTGAAGGGTCTGGAGCACAGGTCGTATGAGGAGCGGCTGAGGGAGCTGGGGTTGTTTAGTCTAGAGAAGAGGAGGCTGAGAGGAGACCTTTTCACTCTCTACAACTACCTGAAAGGAGGGTGTAGTGAGGTGGGTGCTGGCCTCTTCTCTAAAGTAACAAGTGATAGGACAAGAGAAAATGGCCTCCAGTTGCAGCAGGGGAAGTTTAGGCTGGATATTAGAAAGAATTTCTTCACTGAAAGAGTGATCAGGCATTGGAACAGGCTGCTCAGGGAAGTGGTGGAGTCACCATCCCTGGAGGTGTTCAAGAAACGTGTAGATGTGGTGCTTAGGGACATGGTTTAGTGAGTTAGGTGGTGTTGGGTTGGACTTGATGATCCTTGAGGTCTTTTCCAACCTTTGTGATTCTATGACTTATCCCTTTAAAGATCAAAATCAACAAAAGCATTAGTTGCTTCATGTGAGATATATATATATTTCAAAACCACAACTGTGTATCAAGTTGTTTACACTTGATATACACGCAAACTTTGCAAGAAATTGACAACAGAGAAGACTCTGCAGCTTTGGTTTCATTTTAAACAGTATGCTCTTTTGTATTAATCTCAATCAAGCATTACACAAAATCAATGACAATTTGAATTGGATATCAGAAGAAGATCTCTGCAAGAGCGCTTTTCGTCAGTAGGAATCTGAAGGCATTTTCTAGTAGGCAAAGAGTGGCATGATTGTTGTTTGTTTGGTTCATTCTTTTACATATTTTTAATTTATGAGAGAAAGAATCCTAGTTTCAGAGAGACTGCAAAACAGCATAAGCACTCATCACCAGGAACTGTGGGTCCAGTTTTGAAATTCAAATACTAATCCTAAAACACCCATACCCTTGAGAAAGCTTCCCTGCCTACTTTCAGGGAGAGGTGAAAGCCATGTCCACAAGCAGAAAAAGAATAGGACTTCCAACATACCGAATCATTACTATTCTCTTAATGCACAGGCCAAAGATGGATTTACGGTGTTAAAAATGGTAATAGCACTGTAGAAAAGGCAGAATTGTTCAGTAAAAACTTCTTACCTGGTTTAACAGGTAGGGCATCCCAGCCTGCCAACGGTTAGCATAGAGATGCCTATAATGTGTCCTTCTTCAGGCTTTTCCCTATTTCTCCCACTAGCCCTATGAATATTGGGGCTTTTTGAGTGTAGGTTGACATCCTACTAAAATAGGAAGAACAAACTTGCACAAAATCTTGGTTTAAAGCCTCCTGGGCCAAAGAGGGGCCTGAATCCAACTTCCATGTACTGGGTGAACGCTTTGCTTTCCAGATTTAAAAAGGTCTGTAACAAGGTGACTATTTTTTTTTTTAATGTGGCTTCTTTTTTTTCTGTGTTTTAAATGGATGCAGCTATATTTTTGGCTACTGAATCCAGTCTGTAGAGAGGCCCTGAGGCTACAGCTGATCAACCTCCCATGGGACATGGGCAGAGAAGCAGATAGTTTCACAGTTCAGCTCAAGCATAAGCATAAACAAGCAGACCTGGGGCAGAAATGTCCCTCCTGCTTGGACAATCGGCAGAAGTAAAACTCTTTGCTCCTCAAAATTGTCAAGGTCAAAGACGGGGGCATCTAGGGAGTTTAATTGCTTCAGGAATGAAGGACAGCTGAGCAGAAGTTTACAGGGTTGCAGCTTGGCTTGTTGTCTGTCTAGCACTTCTTCCAATCTTCCATTTTCCTCGTGTGTGACTCAAAAGAGTGAATCTACGGTCGCTAGACTAACCTTGTTACACCAACTAGTTGGCAGTATGACTGCTGTAGCCAACAGAGAAAACAATGCCCTCTATAAAATGGGAATAGTGATTCTCTTTTCCCTTCTAAATGTTTTGAAATATGCAGATGAAAGTCTTACAAAGGAAATAAGTCCTGTTTTAAAACAAGCCTGCGATATTGTTTGCCTGCGAAGAAACAAAGGTTACATGTTTCAAAAGTTTGCACAGTAAGTACTTACAAGCTGCACATTGTTTTTCATTACCAATGTTTTGTTTTCTTGCAGAACAACTTCTTCTAAAATATTAAACATAGTCAAAGTGACTAATGCATTTTTTTAATCTAAGAATTGCTCAATTAAAAATTTACAAGGCACGCAATTTTGATTTTTGCCGACAATAGTCAAAACTTGTGTATAAAGATTAATTACTTATAAAGTCAAACACATCTTTTAAAAACTGACATTAAATTTGCATCTGCACTGTATGTTAGATTTTATTCTACTCTCTTTAAGCAAAGGACTTCTGGTGGACTTTTGATACAGTTTTAAACTGCTGATGGAAATGCATTGTGTGAATTGACTCGTGCTTGAACCAGGTAAAACTGAGAAGCAAACCTTATTTTGTATGTTGGTTCTGATGCATTCGTTTTACCCCATGGATATCCTATTTAGCAATGTAAAAAACGTACTGAATTGTTAATTACATTATATTATTGTGAATTATTATCTTATGTCAAAAAGTATTCACATTTGATGTAAAATTAAAAACTTTCTTACAATCTTCTTTAAAAACAGTGGCGCTTTTTAAACTGTGCTGTAACATCTTGTACTGACTCTACATGATTGAGGTTTCTAATGACAGAAAAATATATATTTCTTTTACTATACCAAGACTGCCCTCTAGAGTCTCATTGGGCCAAATTAATCTCTGGTGTAACCTCTCTCTCCAGATTAGCTTTGAAATGACACATTTTTACAGGCCCCATTGTGCAGTGCTCTGATTTGAATGATACAATGCTTGCTTCAAAAAGTAGGTGATACAATTTCAAGACAAAGACGGGACTTTTTTCACTTACTAGGAGCTCTGATAACTCATTATGAAAAATTACTTGTAGCCTTTTTACCACATGTATTTCACATTCCAATTGAGTCATAAAATACTTGAAGAGTGATGAAAAAAAAAAAGAATAGTTTTAATCTCTTCCTAAAACCACATGAGAAATGTGTATGTCTAAAAAAGTTGACAGAGAGGATGCATTTGGGATAACCGAATTAGGAAGGTACTTGTTCTTTCTTTACAAGTGTTAAAAAGCAGCACTTCTCCCCTCCAAGGGTTGGATTAGGCTTCTACTGAAGCCCATGGCAAACCTCAAGTAATCAAGGAAACAGAATTATTGTACTGATTGCCAGAAGCGTTTGTATTCAGTTGTTAAATTAGTAATGGGTATCTGGTTCAATAAACAGTTGTGTTTCTCATTAAATTGTAGCTGCAGTGCTGCTTCTTATTACTTACCAATATATTATGCAAAAAAGGGAGGGGGAAGAGGACAAATGTGAAGCAAACGGACTCACACAATATGGTTTTAAAATCTGTGATGCAATGAAATAGACTCTTAGTGCACACTTGAAACCCTGCACCACCTTATATAATTCAAACAGAGACTCATTTTCAGATTAAAAGAATGTAATTCTTAATTGCAACTCTATAATTTAATTCAAAGAAAATAATAAAAGATGATATTTTCTTTTACTTCCCTCAAAGAACTGAATTTTCACTTTTTTCCTGTTTCCCAGCTCCCAGTAGAAATGGCTCATTCAGGTCAGGTTGCACTTTGCATTTGTTATATGTTCTGAGGCAAATTTAGGACAAATAGCCCCAGCAAGCTAACTGAAATTGGCTTCACTTAGATAAAGGGTTTGGCCCTACACTGATATTTACAACAGATGACCGTGAGACTGAAACATGGCTTATTGAATTATTTACTGGAACCTGCATTTATTCAATAAAGTTTTTCTTTATTCTGATCCTTCTGTTGGAAGTAAGAAAAAAAAATCAGTTTGGATCACAATGAAAAGAGCAGAACTAGTAACTGTTTTTTTTCACTATAATTTTGTTGAGAATAGACCTGAGTTATTTCATCGTTCTGTATTGTATGGTCCCAAGTTCTAGTAATGTAATTGCACCGGTATCTGTCTTACCAAGGAGATCCAAGACCATTCTCTCATGAGCAGCAATGCACAGTTACTCTTGGTCACTATGACTGCCATGTGAAGAGTTACAGGCAGTTGTTCTGGGCATCTAGAACCAATTTCACATACTGAGGTCGGGGCATGCAGGAGGAACACTATACACACAGAACACACACGAGTCTTTACTCTGGTTAGGTTGCACACAACCTGGGAAATATTTAATTAGTATAACAATGCAAAAATTGACAAACGTTATGTTACACATTATAGACCTAAACTGACAAAAACACCTAATAAATGTTTGGAGTTTAATCTCAAGGCCACTACAGCCAGTGAAAGTCTTTCCATTGACATGAGTTGGCTTCTTACCTGTTCCTCCTTATCCTGTTTACTTGAGAAGACAGGAATCAATTTAGACCATCTCCTAAACACATCTACACAATCTAATGAACACAGGACACTGGATGAAAAATACAAAAGCCTCCTACATCTCCCTGCTGTTCCTGGAAACCAGCTTTGGTATCACTTTCTCCAGTACTTCCCTTGGCAATAATGGAAAAATATTCTACATTTCTCCTTATCTCTTTTAAATTGGAATAGGTTTCCTATTATTCTTTATAGTTTGGATCCTCTTTTTCAGACTATGCCTTGGAAATACTTGCAGTCATTCCCAACATAAAGATACGCTTTTATCTTTTAGGGAATATTGATTTTTTTAATCTTCTAATTTTGTTGCCTTCAAGCTGATCATTTTTCACTATTAGGCCTCTTTTTCACTAAAGTAGAAACACAGACCAGAAAAGATTCACCTGATTCAGTTTCAGTTCATTGCTTCTGGGCATGGGTGAGAAGAATTGCCTGCAGTACACCGTGTAGAGCCTTGTAATGTCAACAAGCGATGATCACATGCCATGTCACTAGCCCTTGTCCGTTTCTACTGCCCATCCGTGTAGTGTTCCAGAAGTCTTCACTATTGACATAGCTTTCAACTCTGTTCTGGTGTTATCAGAATAATTCTGATACAATTGTGATGTTCAATCATGAAAACAGTAAATTCTTATAAATATACCTTTTAGATGAGGTTTCCAGGCCTGCAATTGGTTTAGGTCACTTTTTTTCGTTTGGTGAAACAGGCACTACATTCACTACTTTTTAATCATATTGTCAGTCATCGCAACACCAGTTCATACACCAATATCCTTCTCCTCATCTGATTACAAGACTGTTGAAAAATCTCTCCTGCAATGCTTTAATTGGAGATTACTTTGCCAGTTCTTGGAGAAATCTGAGATTATTTGATCTCCCTCAACTTGAATGCAATAGTGTTTGTTGAGTGTCACTCTTGTCTCAGTTAAAGCTATTTATGTTTCCATAATCTTATTAACATTTTCCATCTTTTACTCCCACTAAAACATCCCATTATTTGAAACTGGATCAAAGTATTTACTTAGTTTTGAGGCTCAACTGAAAATGCCTTCCATGTAGCGGTTAGATAGTTGCTGTGTAGAAGCTTTACCACTTCTCCTTTGTTATTTGTTTTACTGTTCTTTGCAAGGTCTGCTTCATGTTAAGTCTTTGCTTGTTCTTAACATTGTTCTTGAAATGGCTATTCATCCAGCTAGCTCTGGAGTCCTTTCCCATTATTTTTTTCCTGTTTGTTTGAGGCAAATTTTAATAACATCAGCACTATGGGTTTGATGTTGAAGGTCCTGAGAATTCATTGTACCTGGATTCATTATCCAGTTCTCTTTGTTTATTCAGGTTTCTTTTCTTACTTGTGGATGCCCCATCCCTGGAGGTGTTCAAGGCCAGGCTGGATGAGGCTTTGAGCAACCTGGGCTAGTGGAGGGTGTCCCTGCCCACAGCAGGGGGGTTGGAACTCAATGATCTTTAAGGTCTGTTCCAGCCCAAACCATTCTGTGATTCTGTAGTTCTATACTTAGCTACAGGTCAGTTCATATTTAGCCTAACATTTAGCTAAAACCGAACTGACTTGTGATCACTGCATAGATATTGTGGTTCCATAAGAAAATCTTGTTAAAATTTAAGCACATTTTTAATTTACAAATGTAACCAGTAATGTTTTTAAAAAGATTCCTACTTCTGTTGTGTAGGAACAACTGAGCTCCCCTTCAACCTTCTCAACTCCATCAACCTCAGAAATTTTAAGACTGTGGGGGACCATGCAATGATCATGCTGTTCTCCCTCCACCGGCAACATAGGTGCTGAAATTTGAGCCACTTAACTCAAGATGTTTCCTGCGTAACAAGATAATAAGTTTCAGGAATCCATGTATTTTGGACATGAAGATTGCTTCCCATGGTAATTTGAATTTGCCTATTTTTAATTTCCATTTTTTATTGCATACTTCTACACTGGATTTTTAAAAAATCCTTTATTATTGGATATTTTCTTGCTATAATCACACTGCCTTCATATCACTTCACAAAACTAACTGAGCCCTTCGAATTTCATTTTTTGCAGTATTTTTCCAGCTCTTGAATTTGTGATTCTTTTCTCCAGCTTCCCCACATCCTTTCGAAAATATAGACTGCATGAATGGAGGCAATAATTTGGTAGGGGTCTTAGCGCTACTTCCATTTCTAGTGCAACTTGCTGGTCTCCATTTATACTGAACAGCCTTATTAGCTGCTTTTTCCTGGAAGATTCATAGGAGATTAGCAAATCATTACCATTTTTTTGCATGTGTGTGCAAGGGGACCACTAGAGTTAGCATGCCCAGGTAAAAAGATCAATATTATTTTGGTGTGTCCCCCCGGAAAACACAGTGGTGCTGATGTGCCATGCCTCCACGCTGATCCAGATTCTCTGAGATTTATTTTCAAAACGGTGCACACACGCACCAGGGTAGTTTCACACACCCACCTGTGCGCAGACACTACTGCTGCCTTGGGGGAAGAAGGAGCAGAGTGGGAGCAGAGGGTAAATCAGAAGGGATTTCTCCCTCTCGTACAATCTGAGAGTAAAGTCAGGAGTTATATGTAGGAATCATTGTACCACCCTGCTGCTTGGCTGCACTGCTGACTCTCATATTCTTGGAAGAGAAACATTAATGTGGTCCCTGATAGGTGACTCACCTGAATGAAGGAAAAATACTGTGACAGTAACAGCTAGTGAGTGTGAGTCAAAATTAATATTGCAGGATGAGATGTCTACTTTCTTGAATTTATAATTGCTTAGCCATGAAAATATGAGATTATAGTTGTCAGATACTCTGCTTTTCTGACTTGTTTTGCTATAATTTTCGGCACTCACAATTTGTTTGAAAGTTAATTTCAAAAATTACAATACTCACGTATCAATGAAGTTTTAAACTGTCCTGTTACTAGAACTATATAAACTGTGATTTTTAAAAAGCACAATAAAGACAATGACAGAATAATTCTGAAACAGAAAACCACTTTTCTACTGATTCTGTCTAACAGAATACTACATCTGGATGCATCAGTTTCTATAAAATAGAAACTTTTGGGAAAAAAACAAATACAGTTTTATGAGGAGATAGCACTCTAGGCCTCTCCAACAGGAACACCGGGGTAAAATTATCAATATATGCAATAGCATTTAAACCCTTCTGCAAGAAGACTTTGATTGACACATGGATTTTTTATTGACCTGTGTTTCTTGTTTCAAAGACCACAACCTCTGTACACTTTTTAGTACCTAAAACATTGCATTTGCATCTTCTGGACACTATAAAAAGCTGTCCCCACACTGAAAATGCCTAGCCCTGCCTAACCCCTTCTAGTGGAAATGCTGCCTGGCAGGGGGACTCGTCACAAGAGCTGTGTGCCACTTCCTTACCAGTACATGTGTCCGTGCCAGTACTCAAAATAGGGCACAATGATTCTCACTGTTCCTCTCTGAGGGCTTCGTCTTAGTCTCTAAATGCATCCACAGAGCCTCAAGTTTTTCAGGGTGAAAAAAGTGGAGTTATGTGAAGAGTCTATTGAAGTTTGGGTAGGATATTGCTGTTTTAACAGTTAAGCGATTTACGGCACCTTCTTCATTCTGCAGCTGTTGGAAAATCTCAGAAACAATAATGTTTTTGTCCGCTGCACTTTTCTATGTTTTCAGAGAAGCAACATGACTTACCTTATGTTTAACTGCGAAGTATAAGTGCACTCTGTAACAAATAAATGTAAGCGGTATAGGCTGGAGCCCTGGGACACATATTACTTATACATATCTTGTTGGTAACAGAACATAAATACTTCACTAAAGTCTCCATTTGTAATTTGTGCTGAACGTTTCTGAACATATGAAATATGAATTACATTTTGTAATGGCCCTTTGTGTTGAGGTCTAGCGGGAAAATATTGTTCTCCATGAGACAAAGTAAATTGCAATGATTCCTGAAGGGACTTGATTTTTGTACAAGAAAATACATTTAATCTGACATAGTTACTCTAATGATCTCTCATGTTATCTTTTATTGAACACAAAATGAGGTACAGCCATCAAAGTTTAGCATGCTACTGAGTGCACCATCATTAGATTACCAATATGGGGCTAAAGGGAATTTACTCAGCTCTACACACTTTTAGGGACTCTCAAGTTTAGCAGAGTGCTCTGTAGCTCCTGGTATTTAAAGGAGGAGGTCTTGCAAAATGTAGCTTTAGAAACATACACCCAAGGAAGTTAGAAACAATCATTCTCTTCACATGTAAGAGACATCAAGGGATCTCTTAAGAGGAGAGGGCTAAGAAGGTTTCTTGTCGCTGTCTTCAACTACTGAATGGGACGCTACAAGGAGGGCAGAGCCAGACTCTGCTCGGAGGTGGACAGGAAAAGGACAGTGGGCAACAGACTTAGCTGAAAGAAGCAAAATTCCCATTTGATATTAGGAAAATGATTTCCCGGTGAGGTGATCAGACATCAGAAGAGGTTGCCCAGGGTTGCTGTGGAATTTCCTTCTTTAGGACATGCTCCAAACTCAACCAGAAAGGGCTGTATGCAACCTGATCAAACTTCAGAGCTATGTCTCATTTCAAAGTCTACCCTGCTCTGAACAAGAGTTTGGGCCAGGTGACACCAGAGGTCCTTTCCAACCTACATCATTGCATGATTCCATCATCTTATTCTAGATTTTATCGTAGTTATAATGTATCTGTTATGCAAAACTTAATTTCATCTGTAAAATGGAGTATATTCATCTGTGACATATCTGAAGAATACAAACACAGTACAGTTCCATATGAAGAACACTAAATCACTGTTGTCTTGTATTATAAATATGACTAATAATACTTCTTTATGGTTGAATCTGCTTCCAGTTAGTTATATAAGAAAGAATCAGCTTCAGCAGAGGGTTTTATTAGCTTTTAAAAGACTGACAGCATAATCAGACTTTTTATTATTTTGATATCCCTTTTTACACAAATCATTGTTATACATGAACTTCATAACTATTTTGCTATGTCCGTGATATCCCTTTCTTCATCTGATCACTCTTCCTAATCTCAGCACAGAATGAAAAAACACTGGGGAAGTGGTGAGGTGGGGGGAGAATTATAACATATGTAAATGAAGCCTGCTGAAGCTACACTTTAGAGTCTTTAGTTTATTTTGCTCTGTTTGATTTGGTCTATCTCCTTAAAGAATGATTTTCTTCTTTAATATTCTCATGTGCAAAGCTTTTGAAAGCAACTTTAAAAAAAAAAAACCAAAAACCAGAAATATCAGCTCCAACATCAAAGCAAGCTCAGAGGGAACAGCTGCAACTTGTACATTCATTTTAGTTAAATTAGCACAGGGAAAAAGTGGTCCTGATACTTGCAAAGGCCTTTTGCAAAACCCAGCATCGCATGTTTGATAGTATACAGTTTCTTTCTAGGTTTTTGATGCTTTGATGATGAATTTGTGGAACTATATAGCCTATAGTGATGTTCACCATAACATTAAAGATTAATCTCAGTTCTATCATGATACTGTATTACAGAGCCCAGCAAAGCTTTGTGGCAGTTGTGTACCTTTCCATGCCTTCACACATCTGACTTTATTTCACGTATGACGGTGGCAATTAAATATTATAAGTTGATAATGCTTGTTTTCATTATTATATCCTTTTAGTGTGTTAACTGTATTCCGAACTTTAGTTTTCATGAATGTGGTTTTGGGGTAGAATTGGTTTGAGGTCTTTTATTTTCATTCTAGGAGATGAGGAAATTACTAAAGTAAAAGTTTTCAAGCATAGAAAAGCTGTTACTCATGCAAGACTGTCTTACTCAGCTTAGACCTTTTGAGAAGTCGGGAGTAGTTAAAAGCTTCTCCTTGGCAGGTTGTTGTAGCTTTTTGTAGCAGTTGCTTTTTCTTAGTTACTTTTCAAGGTACTAAGGAATTTAAACGGTTAGGATGAACATTGAAGGAAAATAGAGAGAGGCAGGAAGCAGTTGTATCAATTAAAGACACGTGATTAATTGGGGAGATGCACAACTCTTCATTCTGGTTTTTGATATAAATATAATACTCTCTTGAGAAGATTAAGGAAAGACAAAAAAAACCTTTCTATTTACATTGCAGTCAGTTTCCATTATAAAGCTGTACATATACTTCTTTGTAGCAGTGTCTTTGACTACTTATTTTAGTTGAACATTGTTCTTTCCTAATGTGATGGCAAAAGTAAGGAGTTTTGCATATTTAAAACAGAAGTTAAGACATGGTATCCCAGTCATTTTTAAATGAAGTTCATTTAAAAACTTGACCTATCTATACGTTTCTTGAAGGAATTTTACTCATAAGATTGCTCATTAATAATTTTCTGAACTTTTAATATAAATTACAATAACATCTCTCTTTCACATTTCCTACAAATTCCACCTGCCAATGGCATGCAGAAGAGGGTCTAGTTATACAACGAGTACAGCGTTATTTAGTTATAAATAATTTCAAGCCCCACTGTGCTGCTACTGAAATGTTACTTGGAATTTTGTGTCTGTGTTCCAGAAAGGTGAATCTGAGCTGGATTGGGCTGACGCTCGGTTGTTTCAGGAAGCGTAAAACCAACACAGTGGCCTGTAAGCCACTGTAAGATCCCTCCTCTTACACCAAGTAGTACCACATAACCCAAGTCTCTCTGCAGACTGTTCCTCTCCATGTGCCATAGCACTTGGAGCCTTATCTGCCTTGGTACACAGCCCAGTGTCCCTTTTGCTTGCTCACCAGTGCACCTGGACGCATCATTGCCAAAGCTCATGTGTCCTGCATCTTGGACACAGCCATTGCCCCAGACTCCAGAAGGTGACGTGTGGGTCTCTCTTTAACACTCACGCTGTTAATATGCTGCCTGCTGCTGCCGCATCTGCTGACCTTGTGCTTACTGCTGTGGTCATACCTGACATCTTCTCACACTGTCTCCACCTCACCAGCAACCTGCTTCTTTCTCCAGTGCAGAGCATCACTCATGTGTCTGCAAGGTAGGACTACTGGCCTAAGACCTCTGGGACACAGAGGACTCTGGCCAGAGACTTGGGAGGCCAGAGACTGCAGCCCTCTTTCTGCATGCCCAGTCTGGCCCCATCATCAGCAGTGTGTCAGGAAGGTACTTACAGGGGCCCTACAGGAGAGATGGGGAAGCACTCTTTGTCAGGAAGTGTACCAATAGGACACGGGGTAATGGTTTTAAGCTGAAAGAGGGTAGATTCAGGTTAGATATTGGGAAGAAATTTTTTACTGTGAGGGTGGTGAGGCACTGGAACAGGTTGCCAAGAGAAGTTGTGGATGCCCCATCCCTGGAGGTGTTCGAGACCAGGCTGGGTGAGGCTTTGGGAAACCTGGTCTAATAGGAGGTGTCTCTGCCCATGGCAGGGGGGTTGGAACTAGATGATCTCTAAGGTCCTTTCCAACCCAAACCGTTCTATGATTCTATGATTCTATGTGAAACAAATGCATGAGGCCAGCTAGTGCTGAAAGAGCATCAGAGCAGAAGTTCAGCAGACTCTTGCCCTTACGAAACTCAAAGATGATGTGATGTATATCTGCTTTTCTCCCCTTTCCCTGGACTTGCTTTACACAGGTAATGACAGTCTCTTCTCCTTTTCCTGCACATTATGCAGGCAGGCAGTGTCTCTCCACAGAAAAACCATTAGTCACAAAATATATATATGTAGGCTACCTCTAATCAAAAGGTTCATCCCAGAGTAGGATTGTGGGCATCAACCGTGTATCTCCAGGAGTCAACATCTCCTCCCTTTCTCCTTGCTGCTACTTTCCTTTCACCATAAATTCTGGAGCTGCCCTACCCGGGATGTTTCTGGTTTTGGAGCTGGTTTTCCTTTCAGCTGACCCAGGTTTCTGTGAGAGTACCACTGCCTCACACCAAAAGGGATCCGTGGAGTGAAGCGGGCAGTACGGACGATGATGGAAGCAGACCCGGTGAGTGAAACAGGGAGCAAGCCAAGCTCACAGCACTGATGCCCCTGACAGGAATGTCTGCATGGATGTATATGGTGAGCCCTAGAACCATGGAGTCACATTATTGTGCTATCTGGCTGGTGACTAACTACCTAATTTAATGATGCTTCCCCTGAGTATTCCCCTGGTATCTTAAAATTTGCAGCTCAGAGGCTTGACCAGCTAGAGGTGATAATTTTTTTACTCAATAGCCCCTGTGAGATTTTTTCCCTCACGGCTTTGTCTAAAAACTTTTTGAACCTGTGCAACCTTTTGGCGTTTAAACCATCCATCCATTTACACCACGTGGCAACCGTTCCACAATTTAATGAACCTCAGCTTCTGCCCAGCAATTGATAGCAGTATTCATTTGAAAACCCAGTAGTTTCTCTTCCTACATTGTGAAAATCACCCATTTACTCCCATGGCCAACTCCAAAAAAAAAAAGGTTTTGTTTTTATATTTAATGAAATGAAATAAAAAACAATAATAAATTAATAGTTTAATAAGTATTTAATGTTATTTGAGAACCAAGAATACTATTTAAACCCAAATTATACTTTTCTGTAACCCTAGCAGCCTGACAACACAGGCAGGACAAGGTTTGTAGAAGTAATATATTTTAACAGAGCTAATCTAGACCCACTGTTCTAATAAACAGTATTACTCACAAATCTTATCCTGCCAGCTGAACTAAGTATAATTTTACAGCTTAGGTCACTTCTAGAGGTGTTTTTGTAGCTTCATGTTTGTCTCTTAAAACTTGACAAACTTTTCTGTTCAATAAAGTATAACAGAGAAGGCAATATATAAAAGAATGTATTTTTATTTTTTACCAAGAGTAAAACTAAACTTAACTGCTTTCCAAACAGACAAAAGAGAATCCAGGAGGGCTCATGCCTTTTTCCACTGTGCATTTCTGAGGTGGAGATAACAAGAAGCAGAAAGTTTGTGATTCAGCATATACCACACAGCAAAAATCTGACAGATCTTGAAGCACCATCTTGCCAGAAGATACTAATTATCCACCAGAGCATTCACCAGACTAATTCGTATGTCTCAGCTTGGCCCAATTCAGCAGCCCCTCTTCTTGTCTGCAAAGCATGTATGCACTCAACTTCACTTACATGTCATGTTATGTAACTCAAATCAAGCAAATGTCTAAATCATTTAGAACTTTAATTTGGCAACTAGTAAAACAGCCTAATGTTCTAATGCTGGAAATAATTTTGAACAAAAATTTTTGGAAGCAAGAATTCCAGCAAGAAAATACGAATGAAAATTCATACCATTCAACAGTAATTAAATAGTTCTGCTGTTTTAAATTTAAAAATTGGAAATACAAAATAAACAAACCTAACAAGCAAGTAATTAAAAATAAATATTTAGTTAAAAATGTAGTTTTTTATATTAAGAAACTTCACTGCCAAGGAATACAGGTGTACTAAGAATGTACCAATGAAGGTTTTATTACAATATGGCTTCAGGACAAAAACTTATATTTTTAATTATCCAGCAGTAGCAAAAGAAGTCCCAGCAACCATTACAGATCCATTTCTATCAGGTGGCAAAATCTGGAAATGTTAATAAATACTCAGAAGTGCAACACCTGGGGGCTTTGATTTAAAGGCAGAAGAGAAATACTTATAATTTTTTTTTGTTCATGACCTTGTTTTTAACATTATCTAAAGATAACATTAAAAATAGTATCTACTGAACCTCAGCATTAAGTCAGCAGCTCTGTATAATTTTCACATAGATTTTCAAGGCACTGCCTGGAGTGCAAAAGCTGACACTATTTTAATAACTTTTAATAACTACTGAAACTGTAATGGAAGTGCTGGGAACAGAAGGAAAACCCCTGTTATATGGTTATTTTCAAAGGGAAAGTGTAATGATATGAATAAATACAGGCTACTAAGTCTGATCTTGATAGCAAGCCCAATAACACAGCTATTGGTGTGGGATTATTGTCAATAAGGAATGAAAGAGCAAACATATGGTGGAGACACAGGTCTGACAGAGAACCAGTCTGCGTCACTTTGGTCGGTGGCACTGCGCGGTTATGCCCACATGAACTCAACTTTCTTTACTTTGGAAAGGTTTTCTGTCACAGGACAGCCAAACCCCACCAGCAATCAAACAAAATAAGCCTGAAATTAAGCAACCTGGAAGGACCCAGTGGCTCTACTATGGTTTTGGGAAATAAATCTGACTGGAGGCAGTCCCAGTGACCCTGCACAGGTGCACGTTGTGCACTGCGTGTTGCTGAAACACTGCATGACCATGGCTGGTGGTTGGCCCATGGAGGGGTAGAGACAACATAAACCAAATTAAATACCAAAATAAGCAAAAAGATTTCATCTGCAAATTAATAAAAACTGGTTTTTTTGACCTATATTGAAGTGCTAGAAACCAAAGCTTCTGATCTAAAATATCACAGGCACAGAGAACTTTGTTACAGAACATAGCTGGGCCCCCAGCTATTTGATATCTTACATTTCTACAAAGGTTCTGCGCTTTTCCCCCTCTGAAAGCTAATAAGTGGCCTCGTGGTAGCTGTTCTTACAAAAGGAAGGAGTTGCGCTATAAAAACTTCCGAAGACGCTCTTCTTTCAAATAACCAAAAGACAATGCACAGTGATGCACTGTGTTGCCATATCTGAATTTCACTTGTTTCGGCAGCTGTGATGCTGATCCATAAAATCTGTTTTCAAAAATAATGAGATGAATACTGTCCTGTTGCAATGCTCCCTCTTCTTTTTTTTTTTTTCAGTTGAGCTAAAGTAAGTATTAAGCTGGCCTAGAAATGTAATCAAATTATTTGGAGGTAGTGGAAAATGCTTTTTTTTTTGTGGTGGAAAACTTAATATTTTACAGAATGATCAGATTACAGAAATAACAAAAAGAAGGACAACCACTGTAAGAATTTCATCCTCATGGTACCAGGGTTGCTCTCGGCAGGCAACATTTGTGCACTTTGCCTGGTGAGTTATGCATTTGTATCCAAAAGTTTTGACCAGCACTTTTCCTTAGTACTAACAGAAACTTTAAAACAATATTACAAATATCTTCAGAAATAGAATTTGTCTGACAAAAACTGACTGATTTTTTGAACAAGATATTCATAATATCTACCTGCATTGCAATCAAATGTGGCTCACGGGCTTCAGTTCAACTACAGGAGTGCTCAGCAGAGTAAGAATTTGCTTACCCTTGGTGATAAATATGTATTCTGGCCCTCTGTTGTCTAGCAAAACACACAGAGGATGGATAACATTGCATGTAAATGCCTAATGACAAGTGCCAGGATTAATGTGACTACGCCTGGCAGTGAGATAGACCTACTTGCTGCGTATTCTGCTAATGGATCAAAAGAAGAATTGTGCTTGCACAAGGAGTTGCAGCAGAGGTTAATGCATCTTGTAGAGAAAGGGAAGATCACAATCTCCTAACAACAGCTCATAGGAAAAACTCCCTCTTTGACCCTTCTAGGACAATTATATCTACAATCTAATTGTTGGATTTTGCTTTAGTTCAAAATATAACACATTTACACTGTATACAGGCAGCCTGTTATTCAACAGAAATCTGACTTATTTCATTAATTCTGTGTCATAGAAATCAATTATAAATGTACCTGTGCATGTAAAGGTAAAGCAAAGTTTTGTTTTACAATTTGACTTGTTTATAGGCAGCCTTCAAATGCTATGTGTGAAAGAGGTGGGTTTGGTTTTTTTCTTCATTTGTATTTGCTAAGGAGTGATTCATCAATCTTTGAGTATAAATTAATATTCAAATTTTTTCAACTTAACTTTTTATCCAGGAGATGATCCATCTCAGTGAGAGAGAACATTTGTTATATTTAAAATTTGTTGCCACATTCTTTGTGGGCAATGCAGCTCTGCTAAGAACAAACCATTCTGAGCACAGTGCCAGATCTTTCTGCCTTTTCGTACCCCTCTCTATGCAGAGGAAGGATGCGAAAGCACGGAACCTACCATGGCCGTGCGCAGTGACCTCAGGAGGGCAGACAGACCACATCATCATCCTGAAAGGAGAAAGAGGACAAAGGTCTGTGAGGATGGGGATGAGCTCTGCAGGGATGAGGATCCTAGTGTGGGTTTGGGGAGATCTATTGAGCCTGAGCATGCCCATGCCTTCTTGCTGCTGTGCTCAGCGCCACACAGCTCTGCCCCACAGCCTGCTTTAACACATGCCCTGCTCCAGGCTGAGGGACTCAGGAAGGGAACCACTGACACTCCAGCCTTCATCTTCACCCATCGTGGGGGGGGCACTGTCTCACAAAAATGGCTCTGAAGATGATCTTCTGTGAGTTTTTCATGTCACTTGACCTCAGCCAGAGGAAGGACTCATCTGGAAAGCTGGCAGCCTCCTGGCAGGGAAGGTCTGTCTGCCTGAAGAGAGAGGACCTCCCTTGCAGGGTACATGGCAGGGATATGCATGCCATAGTTCCAAATGTGGGACTGTCCCCGTAAACCTTGTGGATCAGCTAAGAGAGCAAGACAGAGACAGGTAGGCTGAGATGCCATGCCTCTGAGGTCAGTTCTCCATGACCTAGGCACTGTTGCTTATGGCAATTCAGTTTCCCCCCTTTGTCCTGAGACGAGGGGGTTTAAAGTTAACAAGGGATCAAAGAATAACCGATTAAGGATAACTGTTCGGACAATATATGACTAACATTTGCTGTGCTTGCGAAGACAGGATGAGAGGATCAAAGCTGTGAGGACAGGGGAGGAACTGCTAACCCAGACGAGAGGAGAGAATACAACACCTGCAAGGGCCTGGAGATAAAGGAGACTGCTCAGGCTTCTAACCAAGCTGGGAACCATCCTGGTCCTTTGGACTAAGACCAAGAGACCAGAAGGTGAAGAGTTCAACTCCGATGAAGACTCGTTCTACTTCATCCCCGTCGACCACTGGACGACCACCAGGGAGCACTACCCAGGCACAGAAGGACTCTTTAGCTATTATAGTATGAAGCGGGGATAGATGGGGCTAGGTAATTAATATAGAATCATAGAATCATAGAATCATAGAATCATAGAATGGTTTGGGTTGGAAAGGACCTTAAAGATCATCAAGTTCCAACCCCCCTGCCATGGGCAGGGACACCCTCCACTAGACAATATGAATGAATGGATTATGAAACTTAATGCATATGCACCATTTCAGGGAATAAACAGAGGGACAGGTTTTGTGAAAAGGCGTGCATGTCTTTGGTGGAGCTGTCCCCCATGTGCCCCAGCGCTGAATAAACTACATACCTACTTTGCAACTTTCACAAGTTGTGGAGTTTTTCTGCCTCAGTCCCTTAGAATACAACGTCTTTCTGGCCTGATACCTCTGACTTTCCCAGACTGATACTTCTCAGTCCTGCTGATGTTAATTGCTGTTTATTTGATCACTTCTACTCTGTTCCTTTCAATTTCAACAACACCTAAGGCTCCCGGCCCTCTAGCCAGACCCTTCTCTGTCATGGTATCTGGCAGCCAGTCAAGTTCACTGCTGGCATTTGCTGGCACAAGTGTACTTCAGCATTTTCCCATGGACAAATGCCACTCTTTCAGGGCCACATGGGAGCTCACACGGTGAAAGAAAGATGGCATTGTCTTCTGGTTTGATAACACTTTCATACCGCTGGAGCCCTCTAACACAGCTGTCTAATGACAGCTCTGCTCTCCAGAGGAGTGCCAGCTACTACTTTGAGTTTCTTCAGTCTCTTTCAAACCTCACCTACCCAAAACCCAGCTAGCAGAGGGGGTGGGGGAAAGAGCCCCGTGTTAGGTAGCTGAGGTTGCTAGTCACAGTATAATGAAAATAGTTCTGCAAGGCGCGATGCTAGCAGTTGGGTATGCTGCTTCCCTATACGGAGCAGGATGCACAGGCGAATGGCTGCACTTAGGCAGCATTATGAAAATAAATCCTGGAAAGAGGCCCAGTGTTATTGCTCACAGTACCTGCAACAGCTACCAAATGCGCAGCATTTGCAAAAAGATTCTCCAATTGCTGCCACTGAAAATTCCCCTTTCATGACATCCGCACTTTGATCTGATCTCTTGCATTACATGAACACACACACATTTCTCCCCACAGATGAGGAAGGCCGTGCAAGAAGACTTTCTACTCATAAGAACATCTGTCAGACCAAAGGCCCATTTCACTCTGTATTGTGCCTGTAACTGTGGCCGTGGACGGATGCTCACAGAGAAAGCATCAAAGAAACGCACAGGGTAGTATCTCCCTGCAGTATCTCACCCAGCCTCCAACAATTTGCAGAACAAGGCTCTTTAATCTCTTCTTGTATAGAAATCATTCCTTACTTCAGGTTCCGTTCCTGTCACTGTTCTCTGCACATTTTCTGGTTTTATTATATCCTTTGTATTTAAATGATAGAGAACTGCACACAATATCCCTGGGCACACCAGTGTTTTATATAATGGCATGACAAAGCTTTCTGGTTTGTTCTCTATTTCTGTCCCAACAGTTCCCTCCGTTCTGCTTGCCTTTTGATAACAGCTAAGTACCAAGCAGATGTTTCCAGAAATCTTCCACAAAATCCTTTTCTCACTAACACATATTCAAAAAATAGGCAACAAACCCCCTAAAACCCACAAGCAAAACGGAAGAGTTATCTCTGTCTAATTATAAAGGTGTAAATTTTCTCTTTGTCCAAAGAATAAAAGTCTTGCACAGTACAGTCCTTAAAATACAAATGAATTAATATTCTTTCTGGAATATTTTTTCTGGCCATTCACTAAAGTTGGATGAATTCATTATATTAATCTAACAGCCTCTAAGTCAAGCTGTCATTCTGGATGTTTCATGTGCACTGTCCTCTGTGTGCTTCCTGCTCACACTATGAACTTACTTAAGAGAAAACAGTCCAATTAAGCAAGAAAGCCTCTTACACTCCCTGCACTTGTACTATCAGGGATGTTGGTATTCATATTTATGATCTTCCATTAAAGGACTACTCAAAAAACTTTTATTGAGAACTCCAACATTTCCAGTGCTTGCAAGAAACCTTTTTTGTAATTGAGGCAGGAAAGATGCTTTTGAAATAACTTGTGTAATTAAATCCAGTTTTACCTGGCTATTAAATATTGAGAAATTACCAGTCACTGGCTTTGAACAGCTTGGTAGCATCAACAAAGTAAAAAATATGTATATATATACACATACATAAAAATATCTTAAAAATATATATATATACTTACTCTACCTTCTGTAAAACAGGAACACCTGATCAAATGCTATATATGTTTTGCTACATACTTCCATTTGTCTCTCTTCAAGGTCCAGCCAAAGTAAACCCATGTTTCTGCCTAGACAAATAAGACTTTCTGTACTAAAATGCTTTCCAGAAGAGGTTCCTCCCCATATAAAGCACCCTACTAGGACCTTCGTCTACGATATTACAAAGGGGAAGCAAGCAGTAATAACTTCAGCAAAGTATTTAGGAAGAAAAAAAAAAAGCCTCTCAGGCTATACTTGGATCAGGAGTCTACAAAGGTCAACATAAAAAATCTGTAAGGTCTACTTGGGTGCCATAAGGAAATACTGAAAGCCCCTGAGCACAATCTAACTTCTCAGAGTAGTTGTCCCAGTACTTACATAATACTTGGGTCCAAATTAACATAATCAGGGTGTGTGTTACAGGGATTTGAGCTAACTTTTGACTTTGCAAGTAAAGAGGAGAGGAATACTCAAAGTCACAGAAAGCTGCAAGATGGTATACCGCACTTCAGCATTCTTTTTCTGACCATAACTCACTGTCACTATGTCCACTCTGCATATAGAAGTGTGAACAGATCAGAAGAGAAGCTGGCCCAGGTGAACTGGTTTTTTCTTGGGGCCTGAACCCCAATGCGGAGGCACCATAGTCCAGTTTTGGGAACCTGGAGGTATGAGGCCATGTAAGAACGTCTGCCTTAACTTTAACCAAGTACATTTCTGTGCCTCATATTGTGGGGAATGAATTAAATGTGTCCCCAATTCACCCTGAAGTTTCCAAAACTAGAGTGTAGGTGAACCCCAGACTCTTCCTTCATCCAGCCCCTTACTTTTTAAACCAAAGTCGTTATTTCTGAACAAGATAATTCATTATTTCGGAGTTCTGCTGCTAGTGGTGTGCCCCCAAAAAACAGGTTAGGGCTTGGTAACAAGCCTTTGGGAGTTCAGCAGTCTTCCCCAAAACAACAGCAGCAATAGCAGCAGGATCCCAACCAGTTCCACAAAAATAAGTGGGGTGGGGGAGGACAAATACTTGACTTGTCCTTTTCTTCCTCTGTACCAGACTGTTCCTAGAGGTGGGATCACACAAAACAGTTTAACTCATGGAACGCAGGGCACCTTCTCAGATGTCTTGAATAGACTCTGCTATAGTATTCAAGGTGACAGTTCACAGTGTCACTGAGTGCAATTACTGTTAGAGCTCTGAAATTCAAAGAAAAGAACGCATCTCCCTAAAATGTCAATTATATGTTTTTTGACTCAATTCAACATCAATAACTTTTTAATAAAAACAAAGAAAACTCAAATTTCCACTGAAGAAAATTAGAACCTTTTAAAACTTCCTTAATTTCTTTTTTTTTTTTTTCCTGAAAGTCATTGTTTCCATTTATTTGACTGGCAAAGTTTTCTTGTAAGAATTGGATTACTTTTACCAAACTTTTCACTTTAACTTCAATTTTTTTGACCAAAATCATGTTGAAAGATTTCAGCCAGCTCTAGTATTTTGGTTTTATGTCTGTGATGGTGCTTATTGGCTCTAATTACCTTGTACACAGTCATAAACACCAGTCCTTTCCTCTTGTCTGCTCTCCAGTTTCTTCTGTGCCCACCCGCACTGATGATCACCCCTGTGATGAACACAGCAAGGCAACCTGCCAAGACTATCTGGCACTGTCATCCAGTGAGACTGGGTGACGAGAGAAGCAAAATATCCAAGCTTTTCCTTACCATTCAGCTTCCAACAAGCAAAGAGAGTTCTTAAAAACCTTAAAAAGAAGGGATCAAAAATATGCCTAGGGAAAACTTGGTAGCAAGAATTACTAGATTTTTTTTCTGAGGTAAAGAATGACTTCAGAAAACATAAAATGCCTACTCAGCTCTTTGGAAAGGAAGGATTAAAAACTCACTCCCGCTTGACCCAGCCTAGCAGAGAGAAAGAATTGTTAAGAAAACCTCACCATGATAATCACAGTCATCAGGCAAAGGACTGCACCCAGAAGAACTGAGAAATAAAGCTGAAGTTTCAAGACTCACCAGTCCTTGTGGAGGCCAGACACCAACCCACAATAAAATTGGGCGATCCTCTGTTAAATTGTTTAGGGTATGGCTAGGTTTTATGACGGTGTTGGAATGATGTTTGCTGCTGGAGAGGCCAGCAGGGTCCAGAGCCTTTGTCTTTTGTTGATGATCTTCTTTATCTTGATCTTCCCAAGTAAGAAGAGGACATGGTTTTACAGGTAATCTGTAGGCTAGGGAAACAAAACTGCTGGACAAGGCAATCAGGAGGATTTATCTGCAAAGAGGTGTTACCTTGAAGGAGAGAGTAGCCCTCAGCAACTCTAAAGACTACATTTGGACTGTGAACAGAACAGTCTGTATTTGGAGAAAAAAAAAGGAAGCAAAAGTCGAGGAAGAATTACTTACTCATGGTTTTATTACTATTCTTCACATGCTTTTATTTAGAGACATTAGACAAAGAAGCATGTTTAGCCTGCAGTATTATGAATAAATAAATGAATTTTTATGAACTGAGCAATCTCTTTATAAGGTAGGGAAGATGGAAGGAAAATTGTCCCAACCGAACACAATGGCAGAATTAGGGAAATTTTATGTGAATTTTAGATTTCTGAGTCCTGAGAGGTCTTTCAGAGATTAAAACAAATTGCCTTGGCATACAATACGCACTTTATTAAATTCAGATGACTGGAGGGAGAAAATCTGGTTTTTGATACCTTCATTGACCTAAAGAAATGTCTTAGAAAAGGGACACCAGCCAGATTTAAAGGAAAGTAAAACCAGCTATGCTAGATCTGTAAAATCCTCGTGAGCTTGCCAAAAAAAAAAAAAGACATTTTCCCTTGCATTTGTTTAGTTGAAAGCAAATTCCCTAAGCACAGTTTGAAAATGCGAAATGGTTAAGAACTCCATTATCATTCATGCTTCAGCAACTTCATTATGTACACAGGCCCAGTCTTTTACAGGCTAAAAGAGCAATCCTGATCCATGCTGCATGCCATCTATAACGTAGCCTTGCTGAAATACCTGTACCACTAACATCTGTCTTGTGCAATGTTAAAAGAAAAAAAAGAGGAAAGATTCCCGTAGATAAAATGCCCATGAGGATGACAAAAAAGGAAAATACAGAAACCTATGACAGACAAATTTTATTAATGGCTCAACCATATGCGTCCAGGGCATAATTAACTATTCACAGGTGAAATTAGCAGATAGGAGTGTCTGTCGTGAGCAAATGGAATAGACCCTGATTATATCAATAGTTTTCAACCAGTGTCCCCTGGTTATCAAACTATCAAATAAATTTGTCCACTCTCTCCTTTCTTCAGAGGAGGGGGTTAGGAGGGAGGGAGAACTTTAATTATCCGGCCACGGTATATGGCAGGTCATTAATAAAACCTAGTTATCTGGCTGCAGGTTTTATAGTTTTACTGTTATCTATCTTTTATCTAAATAAACATTTGGAAAATGTCCTTAAAATTACTGGAGATACTTTGGCCCTTCTCCACCAGATATTTGAAAATGAAACTTTGCTGGATTTTACTATACAACACATGGCATCACCTCAAAGACTCCCACCTTCTTCCTCCTACTACTATAATGGAATTATAGAGTTTGGCAGTACATACATTGATGGATCTAACCAACCTGCAAATGCAGATAAGGGTAAAATAACTTGATGGGTTAGTTCTCCTTAATGTATATTTACTCATCCTTTATGTTATGTATGCATTTTTTACTTTCATGCCACATATATCAATGACAAATATAAGAATTGAAAATCCAGTAATAACATAAAAGAACAGCATTTTTTTTTTCTCTGTGGTGCAATTGCCAGAGACGGTATCTTTTCATTTGAATAAAGAATAGTAGGAAATCAACATTTTTGGGGTCCTGGTCCTGATTCTGTTCCAAGTAAATCCAATTTCTAAACTCGTACCAGCTTCTACAGTACAATAGAGGTTTCCAGTAGTAAAAGCCTTACAATTTATTTACATGGTATTTTTTAAAGAGTATTGTAATGATGCTTCTCATAAAGGAATACGAATTGCTATTTTATATACTTTTATACAAGCTCAGTATGGAATGGCCCATGTAAAAATATTTCTTCTTAGGATAACCAATTTATAGGTACACTTTCCCATCCGACAATTTTCAATATTTGATCTTTTGTCTACAAGTTATAATATATATTTTCATATTTTTAATATTACCAATATCCTTTTCCTTTTGACCTCAAAAAATAATATAATTTTATTAATTTAAAAATATCTTGATTATCCAATAACTTAAGAGGAGATATATATTCCTTATATATACGTGTGTGTGTGTGTGTATATATATATATATATATGAT
>WKFP01015081.1:1437179-1448499 GCA_011057875.1 Pterocles orientalis
AAAAACGAAAAAAAAAAAGGGGGGGGGGGGAATGTAAATCAAATGACAGGTTGGTGAAAGCAACTTAATAATTCCCATTTTCAAAACCTGTAAGCCTCAAGCACTTATACTGCAGGTTTCATTATTAGAATTATTAATTCTGATGAGTACTTGCCATGTAACCAGGAGCAAACTGTCATAGGGCGCACCATTGGGATGGGAAATGAAAGGAAAGCTGATGTACTGAAGTCCTTTTAGAAGTAAATCAGGATTATAAAAAACCCCTATCTTAATGCCCTATTAGGCAGAAGAGGAAAAAATGTAGTGAGACCTATTTATGATTTTACATTCACAGCACTACAATTCCTTTCAATACAATAGGATTACCCCTGATTTAAACAGTAAAAACATTGATGAAAGAGTAAAAGGTCTCTCTACCTGGTGAATCTCTGTAGTAGCAAGAGCTGTGTTCACAACAAGTCCAAATGGCTTTGGTAGGAAAAGAAGAGGGGGTCTACTTGGAGGAGTCATGCTCCTTTTTTGGAGGAGAACTTGGAAGAGGGTTTATATACTTTTTCCAACTGGCATATGATGGTTCATATTTAACATCTAAACTACAGGCAAATAAAGTAATAAATACATAAGAATTGTGTAGTTTCGCTGACGTCAAAGGAACCGTTGACTTGTTGAAGATTTAGTCTTTTGGGAGTTTTTTATCTTCATATTATAGTAATGAAGAAATTTGAAAAAAGTATATGACTGTCACAAAACAAAATCCACCAGTAAAGTAATAATGCATTGCTTACAATTTCTAAAGACTAAGTTTCTGGTCAGATGTAGTAATCTTATAATTCTTTGTTGGCTGATGTAAATTAATCACATCCCTTTACTTTTTGAAAGATATCAATCTTGAAATGTATATTTAAATAGTGATTATATCAAGGAATTCACCCTTATGCCAGTTTTTCTAATTATATCTGGGCATGACTTTTACTTTCTGTAATAACTGTGTATTGTAAGCAAAGATTTTTTTCCTTTGCAATTACAGTTGCTCCATTTTCCATATATTGGTCTTTGGTGGTGATAGAATTAAAAAGTGGTGCTTTGCACAGGCAGTATTGCACATGGTGAAAAATAGTAGCTATTTTCACACTTCACAGATCCAGCTGCTCTGAGCATTAAAAATTACTTAAAACACAAATTTATTTTGTGATTACAATGGATTGTGTTGTTATATATTAATTGAATTGTAAATTGCTGTTTTAAATTAAAACACAGCTTATTAGGAATGGTAAGAGAACAATAAGGGATGAAGTAATGTTTCATGTAATTGCCAAAATAAAATAAAAAATCTGAAGAGAGAGAGGAAAAAAGTATGTTCCAGACAACAACCTCTGGTGAAAAATTGCCCCTGAGCTATTGATGGACTGTATGTTTCCATTTCTTTACTGAATAACAGCCTTTAGTCTCAGAACTTAAGGAACTTTTTGTAGCAAAACAATAATATCAGCAATAATAAGCCTGGAGATGAGCCATCTGCAGATGAAACACCATTTTTACGAACATATTATTTTCCCATGTAATTTCCATCTCTATAAGAAAATAGAACCACTGTCTGGCAGTTACAATTACGTAGGCAGTCAGGAAGATTATAGGAAAGTGGAGGTAAAATACCAGCAGATGCAAAAGAAAACACTTTCAGGATGACACATCGTCTGCAAGAAGAGGATGACAAAGAGTGTGTCCAAAGAAGAGCAATAAAGCTGGTGAAGGGTCTAGAGAACAAGTCCTCTGAGGAGCAGCTGAGGGAACTGAGGTTGTTTAGTCTGGAGAAAAGGAAGCTGAAGGGAGACCTTATCACTCTCTGCGACTATGTGAAAGAGGTTGTAGCGAGGTGGGTGTTGGTGTCTTTTCCCAGGTAGCAAATGATAAGACGAAAAGAAACAGCCTCAAGTTGTGCCAAGAGACATTTAGATTGGATATTAAGAAAAAAAATTATTCACTGAAAGGTTTCTCAAGCACTGGAACAGGCTGTCCAGGGAAATGGTTGAGTCACCATCCCTGGAGGTATTTAAAGGATGTGTAGATGTGGCACTTAGGGACATGGTTTAGTGGTAGACTTGTCAGTGTTAGGTTAATGGTTAGAGTTGATGATCTTAAGGGTCTTTTCCAACCTAAATGATTCTATGATTCTATTTGCACTCTGTACACATGAAAAAAATGTGAACCCAAGTCAGTAAAATTCAGGAACAGTGTCAATAAATAAAGTTCCTAGTAGAAAAAATATCAGTACGCTGCTGTAGTTAGTTGGGTGCAGATCAAGTTAGTG
Organism: Pterocles orientalis; assembly: GCA_011057875.1. NCBI lineage: Eukaryota > Metazoa > Chordata > Aves > Pterocliformes > Pteroclidae > Pterocles > Pterocles orientalis. Next base: position 1,439,488 of record WKFP01015081.1, read on the forward strand.
TGTGAAGGAGTGGCTTTCTAGGTTGAAAGTGTAGAGTTAAATAAGGCAAAGTCATTAAATATATAATTAAATATCCTATGTGTAAGGATTTGAAATCCCTGTCTGTCTAAAACCAGAAAATATTTGGGGACCATATTGCAGACATCCTACCCGGATGTTCATTAAAGGTGATATGTTATGGAAAACTAGGGAAGTTTCAAAGCAAGAAAACTTGGAAATGGATGACTTCACTTACCCATCTGTAAACTGGATTATTTGTGCAGTGGCATGATGTGTACTGAATTTTGGACACAAAGGGATAACTGGTTCTTCATGCAGATAGTCCTAGAATGCACGACAAAAAAAGGTCACAGTTTAACAGTAACCATAATATATTCAAATTCAACATCCCATGGAAGTGAACAAGCCTCAGAATTTCAGTAAAGAAAAATTAAGAGGCTTTTGAAAAGGAATTTAAAACAAGCTTATAAAACACAAACATCTGCAAGAGGTGACTGTATTGTTTTGAAGACATCACGTGAGAATTCTGGTGTAAAAAAGAATCACTTTTCTGGTGTAAAAAGCAACACTTCCAATGGTGGAACATCCACAACTTCTCTGGGCTACTGAAAATCTACTGTTCTGAACTGAACTCTACCGTCTTTCAGTTGAAAACCGTTGCCCTGTGTCCTGTCACTACAGAAAGTGTCTTGTGATCAGCTGTCAGTGAGCAGGGCATAGATGCCCTTGTGCTTGAAGAGCTTACCATCACGAAACCTTTTCCAGACTGCCAGGACCTCGTTATCCCTAGATTCAGGCTGCCAAAGTCTTCCCACTGTTATGTAGCTCATGTCCCCCAACAGAGCTGTGTTTGTCCTATCTCAAGAAGTGTAAAAAAAAGACACTCAAGTGATGGTAAGCTCCTATTGCCTGCAAAAGAGTCTTTGTTCAGAGTCCGTTAGAGTGTTGGAACATAGTTGCAGAGAGAAGGTAAAGGGACGGTGTGGCTTTGTGGGGGTAAGTACACTGGAACAGGTTGCCCAGGGAGGTTGTGGATGCCCCATCCCTGGAGGGGTTCAAGGCCAGGCTGGATGAGGCTTTGAGCAACCTGGGCTAGTGGAGGGTGTCCCTGCCCATGGCAGGGGGGTTGGAACTTTATGATCTTTAAGGTCCCTTCCAACCCAAACCATTCCGTGATTCTGTGATTCTGTGATTCTGTGATTCTGTGTGAGTATTCCTGGTACAGGTACTTGTGATTCAGTACATTGGGGGCACTAGGAGTCAATACCAAGATTCTAGAGGTGGCAAATGCTCTTCTCTTCTATAGACATGTAGACCAGCCTACACCTTCGATAGATGCAGGGCTGTTATGAGGTGGTACCTTTTAACATGTTGGTACCTCACTTCTGTGATGATGAAGCCCACTCAGGAATGGCATTTCAACTTCCTTCTTACAGGTTCAAGACTACCATGGTGGATGTTTATCTTCACTGTGAAGCTACTCAATTGCCTTTTGGGCAGGGTCCAAGGAAGACACAGGGTTGTACAGAGGATACAGAGCAATGACCTTCTCCCTCCAGCCCAAATAAAACAAGTCTGTCTCTTCTGTGAAGAGCCGCAGTGACTGCTTGTCCATTTCAGCACAGAAATATGGATCCAGATGGCTCTCAACCACTGAACAGCACTCCTTAATACTGGGGGGGGGGGATATTCTTTATTGTTGGGGGGATTTCGTGACTCTCAGTTAATGAGGTATGCCTGCTTTACAATAAGAAGTTTTCACCCTGAAGTGGAGTCTCTCAGATTTCAAAGGAGGTTATCTCTCCATTCAGTTTACCATTCTGTAATCTCAGACAGTCTCCTGCCAGTCAGTAGCTCTTGGAAGATATAATTAAAGTGATTCAAACAGTGACAGACTTTGTTCTCCAATCTTGTTTAAACATACTGCTCAGGATTCTGCTAGGACTCTTATGTGAGTCTTTGAAGACTTGCTTTCTGAGTATCCTTCCATGAAGATGGCTTTTCAAGTGGGCAGTACTTCAGGACAGCAGGAAAGATCATAGAATCATCCTTCCTATTGAGTCTTCTCGTTGACTGTGTACAAGTTTTTTCCCAGAGCTGCTGATAAGTTCCATTTACGGCAGATGATCAGTGCTCTTGCATGTTTCATAGGTAGATCTGAAGTGTCACATACTGCATGTGGAAAAAAGTCTCTCTTTCCACCCACTCAAGAAATATCTATTTATATAATCTCCCATGTCTTATTCATCATTACCTAAAACCTCCTAGAGCCCTACATTCTCTACATGAGAGGAGTCTATCAGGACAACTATCTCAGCATGTGTGAGACACCTGACATTGTGGGTTCACTCTGTCTGAGCTCAGCCTTCCTTAGGGAGATCACGAAGAACAGCTCAATACCAAATGTGTCTAAGGAGGTACTTGCAAAGCTAGTCATTCATACGTGTTTCAAGCATTAAACTTTCACAAGGTTGTCTAGGTTTGACGCTGTATTTCGTCAATCAGGCTAGTGTTCACCCAAAGACTTCAAAATACAATTATAAAGGACGGTCTGTTTGGATTCCGTATGAAGTTACTGTGCATCTGTTGAAAAAGAAATTTAAGAAAACCAACAACAACCCTCTTACTCCCCAAAAAAACCCAAAACCAAATAAAATCAAAGTCTAAAAGTAAAAGCTGACTTTGAAAAAAAAAGTGATGCTGGCTTTACAGCTATTCATCAGCTATTCTCCTTCCCTCTCCCTCAGAGTCCTTGTATACTAATGGGAGTTGCATTTTTATAGTGTATATATGAGTCTCCTTAAGCACAGGAAGGATTTGAACCTTGGGCTGTTACATTTTGGGTGCTTTAAGATATCTTTAACCTAAAAAAAAAAAAAGTAGGATAACAGCCCTTTGTTGACAGAGCAAGGCAGATGGAAACCCAAATGCTGAGGGGCTGGCAGCTACTGCTACAGAAGGCAGTGGAAGGGGCCAATATGCGTGTCTGTTTTCAACTGCTTTTCCTATTCTGCTATATTTGAAGAGGCTTCTCCAGTAGCACAAATGCATTTCAGGAGGTCGAAATGGTAATGGCAGTAATGTGTAAAAAGCACAGGCAATAAAACTATACCGGGACTTACCTCCAACGAGCAAGCACCCTAACTCATGCAAGAGTTCACTCCCTGGGATGCGGAGCTCCTACACACCACAAGAAGCAGTGACTCCAGTGAGGATGTTTTTTCTCCTATAATAAGATCTGAATGTAGATACTAAATGCTGTAGTATTCCTGCTAGGAGCCGAGCTTAATGAAGAGCAGAAAGTTACTTCAGTGTGGCAGGAGTGGCTAGCCAGAAATGCAAGTCTAGCACATGCAGGTGGTTAGCAAGGGACACATGACTCGCTAGATATTGTCAACTGCAGCTCCAGTAAGGATCTTTATCTTGCAGCCTAAACTAGGATGAGAGATATGGCATTTAATACAAACTAATATGTTTATGTGAGGTAGCAGACTCAGCAACTCCCTCCTCCTTCTGTTCCTCCTCTTCACCAGAAGAAGAAAGCACTTTAGTATTTATGCATTTTGTGGAAGGGATTGTTTGTTTTTCAGTTTCTCTTATTTTGCAACCCTCTAACCTTTTCTTCCTTCTTTTCCATAAGCAGTGCTTCACTAAACCTATTTAGCTCAAGTATCTTGTGTTAAAAAATAGAAAGAAAAGATTAAAAGATCTAGCTGTTTACTATAGTATATTAAGGTTTTATGTAATATTAGCTGTATTTTTTACACTTTTTAGTGTAGAATAAATATTGGAGATTCTATTAAAGGGTGAGGTTATCAAGAATTCTGGTCAAGAAATAATTTTTGAAAAGAGGCTGTGTATGTAATAAATTTAGTGGCATTAATGCATTATACAACGTAGGAGGCATTTGTGTTCAAATTGGGTTTTTTATCATTTGTCTCCTAGTCTTTTAAAAGTTAAGTCACCTTTGTCTAGCCCACCTTCGCCCGGTTAGTATAAACAAGCCAACTCGTTCTCTTCATTCTTTTTATTCTAGTTCTCTGGTACTGTGTGTTTTTTCAACCAGAATCATAGGCTATACTTAAAAGATGCTATATCACAGACATTCTAAATAGATGAGTGTTTTAAGTTTCCAGATTTTTTTCACTAAGATGCATATCTAGCACTGTAACCACATGAATGTACAGAATGATGGTCCTGTAGCAGATTTTTAAACAGAGCTGCTTTCAAGGATAGCACCAGTACTGTCAGAATATGGCTTCATAATTTTGGGGGATGTATATATGGTTGTAGCACTCAAAAGCAGGATTCACAGCATTATGAGATGATCAGGGAAAGAAAAAAGATATGATTTGCCAAGCAGAATATTTTCAATACAGACTGAAATATGAATGCTTTTTATAAGGCCCTGGTGAGGCTCTCCACCAACTATTATATGCATTTCTGGCCACTCATTGCAAAAAAAAAAAAAAAGAATAATTTAAGTAATAGGAGCAAAAAAGGTCAAGAACGATGGCTAAGTGAGCAGACATCCTAGAGTACAAGAGGAAACATAAAGGAAGTTGCCTTGTTTAGCCTAAAAAAAATGAAAGGTAAGAGTTAGACTGTACCGTATAAATTCAGCAGGTGGCTATATGCCACAGAGGGAAATGAGCTATTTAAGAAAAAGATAGTGTTAGCAAAGGACAAATTAGTATAAACCAGTCATGAATAAAATTAGGCTGGAAATTAGAAAAAGCTTTCTAAGTACCAGAGAAGCAAGGTTCTGGAACAGCCCTATAATAGGAGTTGTGGAGGGCAAAACACCTATATAATGTTAAAACAGAGTCTGAAATAAGTGCTAATAAGGGTATCTGGTGTAGTTGTCTACAGTGTAGAAGACTCGGTGACCTGTCAGTTTTCTGCCAGCTTTTCATCCTATGTGGCTAAATTATTTGCTGAAAGGTCAAAGAGGAAGTCTGTGTAGATCTCGGTTCTCCTAGATCAAAGGTCAGCATTGCAAACGTGTGATTTTCCTTTATATTCCATTATGGTTTTAATTTTAAAAGTTCACCTTACAGAGGCTGCAAATATATAAGAAATCTTTTCTAGGAGAGCGTCAAAAAAAGATGGTTGTGTCTAGCCTTCCTGGCTGCAGAAAAGAGTTAAAAACTGGTTTTAGCTAATATAACAATTTTGGACTATAAATAAGTTCTTTCTCATTCAGTTCCAGCTTCCTTCCCTGAACCATTACTCTCCTCAGTACTTTATAGCATGCTATGAACTTCTTTTCCCCCCCACTCAAAAAAACCTCTGTGCACCACCCAAACTATGGCCCCCAGCAGGCCTTTCTCATCTCCTCCAAATGAAAGGTTTGAGCCCTAGAGTTATTTTACTGGTACATGTGACACCTGTATCACCATGTGCATGCTCTCGGGTAGTTCATTGACAGTTTAGACCAAAGGAAAAGAGGCTTTAGAGCTGATCTGTTAGGAAGTGTTGTCAATTGTCCATTCTCTTTTGTCACTTGGATGAAGACCCATCACAGCTTCAGTATGCAGCTAAAGCTAACAGACCCAAAGGCTGTGTTTTGCTGTTCACAATTTTTCTATGCATACTTTCTTTTTGATGAGGCAATATCTATTCCCCTGTAGTCAGCTTTCCAATATTTGCTTTCACTGGCACTCTCTGATGAGCAGTTCTCTGAACTGATGTGTACCTGAACAGATAAAATGATTAAATCACATTAAATAATTCCAAGAGAAAGCATCCTCCTGGTTTGCCTGTGATGCAGACCAGTCTTCTTACAGCTTAATGTGTTAGCATGATAATGCTGCAAGAGAAATAATCCATACATTATTAGGAGAGAGGTAAAGATCATCCAGTCTTTCTGACCAGCATGTCATGTTGTTTATCAGTGCATTCCCACCCTGTGCTCTGCATTCCTTCTTTATCAAATGTTCGTATTTCTGCTGCAAATCAGCAGATGCCATGTAAGGAAAAAAAGCCCTGATGACTTGATACAAAAAAACAAGTCTTTCTTGCACAATGTGTAACAGTAACCTAAATACTTCTACACTTTCATTTCTACCTGAGCAGCCAACTCTCTGGTTAAAATATTCATATTCACAAATCAGTTCACTCATCTTTCTAGTGTGTTTCTGAATTCAAGTCTTATCTTCTGCAATCCCCTACAGCAATGCATTCTAAAATTTAATTATGTGCTATGAAAAATACTTTCCTTTGCTTTAAATTCTACCTGATAACTTAGTTCAGTTGTCAGTGGGTTCTCTGGATGTGATAAAATAAATATTATTTCCCTTTTATGCTTATCTTCTGTTGTCCAAGCTGAGCATTCCTAGCTTATTTTTGTCTCCCCTCACATGAAAGCCACTCTAAAGCACTATTCCCCTTGTTGTGTTTTTCTGGAGTATTTCTGGACCTCCTCGATCAGCTCCAGCATGTTTCTATTGCTGCCTTCCCGCTCTTGGGAACCAGTGCTCTTAGGAGGAAGAGGTAGATGATATACACATTGCACATTACAACAGTGAAAAACTTTCTTCTCTGTCCGCTATCCCAGAGGATTTTAACAGCAACCTTTAAAAATGCCCACAGAATCAGCAAGTCCGGAACACATGGTTTCCAGGAGTTGTGCAAGGCTAAACTAAGGAACCCCCTGAGTTATTTTCTGCAGCAGCTGGAAGGCAGCTTCCTCCCAGCCCTCCAGCATTCCTAGTATGGTGCTGCTGCTTAAAAATGGGAGTCCAGATAGCCCAGATAACAGGCCTGTTAGTCTGACCTAATCCCAAGAAAAAGAAAGGAGTGATTAAAACGGGCCCTTGATAAAGATCTTTGAAGGCATGCTGCTCTGAATGAATTTGCTTCAGCTACTGCAGCCTTTCTTGCATGGCCTTGTTTAAAAAGACAGCCATGATTTTAAACCTTAGTTGTTGCTATGTGCCATCTTTGCAAGTCCTGTTGGATTGTCAGAGGTGAGTTGAAAGCATTGTTTCAAACTGTGTTGCTCGATGAAACTGCACAATGTCCCATTCTAGGCATCTTTTCCTGTTTAGAACTTGGCCGATTCAAGAACGTGGAGTCAGCTATTAAATCTGATCACAGACCCAAATATTCAACAGTGTTTGGGACACAGCTTTGGTTCGGACTCCTCTCTCACGTGAAAAATTGTCTGGGGAGTGCCAGTCTACAGAAAGCCATTTTTGGTCGGAGGATGGCGAGGAACCTTCAACTGTCAGAGTTCCCAGAAAGACATCACTGAGCCGATTGAAACCCGCAGAGGTGAGGACAGCCTCCCGAGCTCCAGGCTCGGCGTGTGCCAGGCATCTCTCTGTTGCTGTGGCTTTAGCAGCTGCAGTATTCACATAAGGTAACTCACAAACCAGTGGTAAAGCCCAGTGGCAGATACTAATAGCAGCAGCCTCTTTCCATTTCTCAAGTCCATTTTAAATTAATAAGAATGTTCCCCTTCTGTTTTTCATCCACAAAGAGACCCCCTTCGCATATTAATTTAATGTTAAATTGATGGATTAAATTATACCAAGCTTAAAATCAATTCTGCACATATTCATTAGAACGAACTAAATCCCTTAGTAAGGATAAAGCACAGAAAATGCATTTAGAGACACTGATAAGTCCAGGTCCATTATATGTCATTTTAAACAAAGAGCAAAAAAAAGCCCCTTTGGAGACACTCTATCAGCTATTAAACAGAGACATTGCATGCACAGGGAGATTGATGATTAGCATTTCCATTCTCAGAACAGCTCTCCCTGGGTTGATGATAACAAGCAAATGCCTCTTCATGTCTTTGTCACAGTTCACAGAGAAGCAGATGCCCAGACTAAGCTTTTCTCCTTTGTCTTTCCTCTTGTGCAATCAGTTAGTAAGTGCAAAAGCACAACACTTCATTGTTTGCTGGAATTCTTTGGTCTCTGGTAGTATCAGGTGTCAATTTTACCTCTTTTTCTTTTTTCCTGTCTTGGCCATTTTTTTTCTGTAAGCCTTCCTGATTGTAGGCTCATTACATTACTCACTAACACGGGAGGTCTCTCATTTGATGACATGGGACAGACCATCTTTCACATGGCTGCTGGCCAGGAGAACCTTCTCAATCTATGGAAACCCAAGCCCAAGCCACCAGCCCCTCTTCAGCTTCGGAGTTCCAACACTCAGCTTTGAACCTGAACCCAGGTTTCACAGACGGCTCCCCTTTCTAAAAATGAATTCTCTAAATTGGAATTCTCTAAATCAGAGAATTTCAGAAACTTGTATGTATCTGCGTTTGCACTTAATGTCTGTTAGCTGCTTCAGTTGTACCAAGTCAGGGTTTTTTCTTGAGATTTTGGATCATCCTGCAGTCAATGTCTACCATGAAAGAAATGCTATCCTTTCGATTAATATCACGCTTGTTTGAGGAAAACCCCTTCATTTTCCAGGTGCTTGTCTTGTGGACAGAAGCAGTTATCTAGGCTGCTTGGGAAGCAGTCAGGGCAGCTAGAAGTGCTCTCAAAGAGTCAAGGAAAGAAAGAGGAGGAGCAGAACCCCGATGTTCATTAGTGTCCTGAGTTATACATTTTCCAGACACGACCCCTACAGACTGTCCTGCTGTGGACTGAGCTATGGAGGTGGAGAAGGGAGACACGTTAGAGCAGATCTGTTAGTCACAAGTAAGTCTCAACAGCAGAGAAGAGGGCAGGAAAAGAAGGTTAAAAAACAGCAAGAAATTATTCAAGATAATTATTTGGGTTTGGTTCTTTTTTTTTTACATCTCTCTGTTTTGCAAACAGCAACTTTTAATCTTTTTTTAAATTTTTTTTAAATTTTAAGCTTAGATTCACAACAAATGATCTCATGAAACTGGCAATATCTTACCTCTAGTCCAACTCATTCCTGTTGTCTCTGCAGCCCCTCCACAAAAAAAAAGGCTGAGGATCACTATTGCAGTGTGATGTATGCTCTCTCTCTCTATTCATTTTTTCAGTTTAACCTGCAATGATTTCTAGTATAAAGGGG
>WKFP01015081.1:1451211-1500416 GCA_011057875.1 Pterocles orientalis
AATTTTAAGCTTAGATTCACAACAAATGATCTCATGAAACTGGCAATATCTTACCTCTAGTCCAACTCATTCCTGTTGTCTCTGCAGCCCCTCCACAAAAAAAAAGGCTGAGGATCACTATTGCAGTGTGATGTATGCTCTCTCTCTCTATTCATTTTTTCAGTTTAACCTGCAATGATTTCTAGTATAAAGGGGAAGAAAGGCGACTGTAGCTACGTACAAACTGACTTAGTAATGATATTCAAAGGATGAAAATGCTCCTAAAATCCTGTCTGTTTCCAGGATGTGCATGAATTCAGTGGATTCGATCCTATTTTACAGGTAGGGAAGTTCATAGTGATCAGTCTTACGGCTCATTCTGTATGAAAACAGACTCCATAGGAGGAGAAAAGTCAGAGTATTGTGCGCCTTACATCAACTCACAAAGTAATTGTACAGATCTTCCTTTTTATGCATGGCACTTTAAGTCTGTGTAAGGAAAGGCACAACAACTTTTTGACTAATGGGCCACTTTTTGGAAAATTGTGTGGTACGCACAGAATTGGGCAGTATGTGAGGTGAAGCAGCAAAACTGCTAACTCAGTTTTATGCCTAATCCCTGCTAGGGGAAGTGAAATTGTGACAGATGGTTGCCATACTCATTAACCCTTTATTCACAATGAGTAATGATTTACCATTAAACCCCGCTAAAAGAACGTATCTATTCATGTAACTAGGTTTATTCAGTGTAACCGTGGAATCTGGTCTTTATTTTGCCAAGAGCCTTATATTTCAAATCCATAATATTGAGCCAATAGTATTCATTTGCCTATATGCCCAAGGCTGCAGACAACTTGAACCCGATACATTTTAACCTGTGGTAAATGTAATTGCCTGTCTTTTATAAAAGAAAGAAAGAACATAAGTATGGTGTTAGGCACCAAGGTTCTCTCTTCTAGTCCTGGCCCTAATGTTAATTTGCTATGAAATAAGATGGTAGTCTCTAAACTTGACCTCAGTGAAAGAAAAATGACTGGAAAATTCTAGTTCAAAATACTGTTTATGACAAAGATGGGAAGAGTAACCTTGGTTCCATAGATAATCCAATAGAACATGGGGTTTCATGGCATGTTTGATCTTATTGAGTTGAAATGTTAATGGAGAAAAAAGCATTTTCTATTGACGAAAACCAAGAGTTTCTAATACGTAAGTAGTATTTTGTACATTCTAATTTTTATGTTGAGAAAATAAATAAATTTTGACAAAACTAATCCACACATAATGCATACTGTGACACCACATTATTTAATACTTCCATTAATTATTTTTATCAATTGAAATACAGTGGAAAAGCAATTACTTTTGCTAGAGGGTTAAATTTTGATTTACAAGAAATACCTACTCATGATTTTCTGTCTTGCTATAAATATTTCAGTGTTTATTCTAAGTGAGCAAATATAATCTTTTTCTAAACATACTGTCTTTGTTGCTACATTGTAAGGGCTGTTAATCACTTGGAACTGGGCTTGGTTAAACAATTGCTGTTAAAATAGATTGAGTTGAACAACCAATTTTCTTTTGAAAAAAACAGTTGGCAGCAGAGACATCAAAATTTAAATGACATATTTCATCGGTAACTTCAGCACCCGATTACTGGAGAAGGACCTAGAGGGCCGTTCTTTGGCTCCCCAACAAGAAATATATTGTTCTTACTGCTACATTTCACAGGACTAGTAATTTGATGTCGTGCTCCTATTTTCCTTTTCCTCATACACCGTCTCCTGTGATGTACTGCAACAGACACAGAGCTGCCTATTTATCTCCCCAATGAAACAAATACCACCGCAGAGCACAGGGCATGTACTGTTGCAAGGAAACCTCAGCCATAAAGGAACTGAAAGGACAGGAAATACTCAATGTATGATGCCTATCAAGTGATACCTCAGAAGTAAGTTTTAATGGAATTTTTCACAGAGACGAAAGGGGAAGAAGAGAGAAGGCAGAGAAAAGAGAGAAGGTAAAAGAAGAGAAAAATAAAAGATATTTTTTCCTGCCTTAACTGCCCCACAGAATGTTACTTAGTGTTAGGATTATTACTAAGTACCTTGTTCTGGTTTTGATGAGATATTTCATTTGAAATTCCATATTTACTTTGGAAACTAGTCAACTGATAAATCATAAAAATTAAAGAAACAACCCACCTCTTCCTGCAAGCTTGGTGTTTAAAGAGAATGTCTCAGTCCATTTACTTAGGTGCACAAGAAAAGTAGTATTTCACAACCAGCTGTTTCATCTGAAAGGAAAGGGTTGTGCATTTTTAATTTTAGAAATAGAATCAATACTCAATGTGTGTGAAGGTGCATATCTTACCATTTTCTATTCAAAGATTATACATTCTGGCTTGATTCACGAGGACCCTTGGATGTTGAGCGCTGCAGCATTTTAGCTTTCAGGCAATTTTGCCCAGTGAAGCTCGCAGTTGTGAATTAGGCAGAAGCAGGTTCTTTGTAGAAAACACAGTGAGACTGTGAAGTCTCTGGGAATGGGTTTTGCAGAAACCAGCATGCCACACAAGAAGCTAGAGATGCAGAGGAAGGAAATGCTGATAGGAAGGCTGTGGGTTAAGTCCTATTCCTCGCAGGATTCTTGATGTCTATCTCCATTTAGTGTTCATAACCATGGCCTTTCGCCTGGAATTAGGCATCTGAGACTTTTTTCCAAGCATTAAGGACAATGTAGTCCCTTCTTTCCCAACAAACCAAGGTGTGGCAGAGCTAATACAGCAGAATCTCCTTCTCCTTTGCTCCCTTTCCCCTCCCTCTGTCCCCCTACTTCTGTTTAACCCAGTATTCCTGGGTTAGATCATCTTATATGACCAGCGTAAATCTGGTTCAAGCCACTGTGCACAGGAATACAACTAAATTCAGATTTCTTGTGTTACATGGGTCAGTCAGGCTAGCACATGATTGGGGGGTGGTTGGAACTCGGTAATCTTTAAGGTCCTTTCCAACCCTGACCATTCTATGATTCTATGATTCTATGATATGACCAGAGGACGTCTCACTTGTAAAACTTGGTGGGACCCTGAGATACACACTAAGCAATTTGGCAAGTTCGTGGCTTGGTTAGTTGTGGACATCACTCATGACATCTGCTATTCAGCCTGACCAGGTAATGTGATTTAACCCACCTCTCTTTCACTGTTAGCTGAGTTAATTCAAATTATCTTTCATCTACCTAATGCTAAGAGTAGGCATGAATGGCTACAGATATTTAACTAATGCGATAACTCAATCTTGTTTTACAGCATTAAGTCCTCAGTCACTTGTTAGCAAAAGCTGAAGGAGCGTGGCTGCCTTCCCCTATTCGGTGGTCAAACACCATATCAAATAAAATCCTCACTCTTTCTTATATATATCTTGTACACCACCAAGTAATACTTTCATGTATTTGAGGGCTTTTGGTAGAAATTTCAGAATTAACACTACTGAGGCAACTGTGTTTGCATTGTCTCTTGCAATGTATGCTTCTGCTTTTAGTTGTAAGGTAAAGAGAACACCTGCATCTTTCAATTACTTCTGAGCAATTTAGCACTGAAAGAAATAAGCATTTCTCTGGTAACTATTCTGCTTTTTAAGTTGTGATTTTTCTGCAGGTTTGTCGTGTAATGGTAGTTGTTGTTAATGACAGTTTATTGATCAATACTTATGTCCAGCAATGCCCTGGGCACATGGTTACCTGGAGGCACTGCTAGGAGTTTGACTGGAGTCAGCAGGGCTGCTTGTAGTGAGTAGAGTTCTCTGCAAAACCGGTGCCCTAGATGTGATTTGCAAACCCTTGTCTTCTTTCTGCTTTGGTCTTAGTTTTTTCCTCTTATAATTTATCTAATAATCTGCATGACAAATTGGTCCCATTTCACCAGTTATATGCAAACCATTCATTGCATCAGAATTGCTGTGAGTATTCATAAATATGAGCTGAATAACTTGGCCCAACACATAATTTTTACAGTTTAATAATTTTTCTACTGCAATGTTAGTTCATTTTGTCTTTTGCAATGCCTATTACTGCTGCTTTCCCCTACCCAGACATCCCAGCCACGGTTCAAAGCTGGGAAACTCTCTAAAAGTAAATATTTGCACCATTATTTTATTTTTACATTGGATTTTTCCATGTTTTATAGGTAACTTGAACCTGCAAGCTGTGGTAGAGGCAATATTCTTCAGGCACATTGGCGCTGAATTCCCTTCCTGACAGTGGGTATGTTGTCTTCAATATATAGTCTTTGATACTCACAATAGTTTTGTTGATTTTTTTTCTGATGTTCTAAGGTCTATGGATACCAAACTGGATAACACCGCTTAATACAGCCATAAACTGACAGATTGACGCTACTAGTACTGAAAAGTTCTAATTAACTTTTGAACACTAGCTATCTCTACTACCTTCCTCTTTCACTCACGTATTTTCAACTATGTCAGGCTTTTTGGTATAGACCTCTTTCCTCTACCATCCCAGCAACAGACTCTGCAATGGTTTCATTTTTATCCAACCACTGTCTAGCATAAAACTTATCATCAAGCAAGGGAAAAGGTAGCAAATCCCAGGACTTCCTACTTCTAGCCAGCTGTTCTCCCTGCTAAGTCGTGAGACTCCTTCCTGCCATGCAACTTTATTTTCTGGGAGACGTGATGGCCCAGCAGCAATGGGAGAGGATGGCTGTGGTCCTGTGCTCTACAGACATCACGTGGGATGAAGGTCTGGGCATACTGCTAGCATGCAGGAGAAGTAAGATTGGACCAGAATAGCATTTCAATCCTAGCCTGATGCAAAAAGTAGCCATCTTTTCCCCCTGGGAGTGTGCTTGCACGTGGGTGAAAATAATGGAGCTTCAGTAGGAGAATCACTGTGTTTTGAAGTCACTCAGATCAAGAGAGGACCATTACTTCCACAGTTGCTACCGTCCTGGAGCCCAGTGAAACGGGGCAGCTTCCGTATTCCCAGGACTACAGCAGGTTCCAGCACTTTCATAGTTCCTAGGGCTGCCTCCTCATCAAGTTTGTGGCTGCAGAGGAGACCTTGAATTGCCAACAGTGCTGTCCTTGCTGGGGCCAGGCTCTGAAAACACATCCTTTCTCCACCATGTGGCTTCCCTGCTCAGGATGGTCATTCTGCTATCTCTTCAAGCTGTTTGCTTACGGCTCCCTCTCTTCTGCCGTACTCTCGTGCAACTTCCAGCAGCCAAGGTGAACAAGCAGCAAGGGCTTTCTGCCAAACCATGCAGCCCTATTTCTTGCAGAACAGCTCAATGATGAGTGAGTAAATAAATTCCTTCTCTGCTTGAGACCTTCCAGCTCCACGTCTCCTGCCTCTGAGAAAGGCACTGCACCCACAGGTCTCTGTACTGTGTGGCAGGGGAACACACTGTTTGAGTCAAGAGAGAGGAGGGAAATGGACTGTGATTTTGTAGCCTAGTGGTTGTGTGGTCACTTCTGAGGAAGAAGAGAGAGTTTCCAGCTCCTGCTCCAGAGATAATACATGCCATTTATGCAATGCACATGTAAGTTAGAAAGTGAATTCAGGAATTGTGGCACAAGTTGGGACCCAAGATTCACTCTTGATGCACGAATGCTGCAAATGCTCCTCTGCAGAGTCAGGTCTCTCCTTCTGGCTCAGTTAACTCCTGAAAAAAAGTTATAGAATCATAAAATTATAAAATAGCCCAGGCTGGAAGATATCTCAAAAGATCATCTGGTCCAGCCTTCCGTGGGAAAGGAAGTCTAGATGAGATTATCCAGCACCCTGCTCAACCACGTCTTGAAAGACTCCAGCAATGGGGACTCTACCGTGTCCCTCTACTGAAGTCAAGTCACTTCAACAGGAACCAGTTAACAATACTGAGCTGACAGGAGAAGAAAAGAGTAAATAGGGTGAGTGAGGTGTCCCCTGAGCTTCTGGATGAAAGGGGAGGCAGCTGCATTTCTTCTTCCAGTCATGCTCTCAGAGAAAGGAGTTACCCAACCTGAAGGACAGTGTCTGCTTTACTTGTTCTCAGTTTGTGAATTTTGTATATTTGTAAGAGCAGAGTCCCAGCAGACAGAAGGGAGCTTGCCCTTGCCCTAGAGCACTTTCCAGGGGGAGAGACTTTCCTGCGCTGGGATGTGGCAGGGAGAGGAAGGGAGGGACTGACACAAGAGCTGGAGGCTGCCAGCGCAGCAGGGGCTGAGGGGCTGCTGAAGGAAGCAGGATGCTGGCTGGCATGTGCCAGGGGTGACATGGTCTTTCTAGGGGCTGGAAGCACCTGCTTCAAATTTGTGCTGATGTCAGAAGCACAATCTATTAATTTTCTGCTGTGTTTCTTTTCCCATTTCTGTGCCTGTGGTTTAGATGATGGATTTATGAATCTTAAAAACAGGTTAAAAACCAGCCTATATTAAAGTAAAGCATACACTATTTCTGAGACTGTGTTTGGTTTCAGATCTGTGATTTTTTATCTTCAGCAGCTCATATGCATTTATTGGTCCACTCTCTCAAGTCCATTTCTGACTGATGCAACTACAAATTTCCAAAAGCAGGATAAGCGTCAATTGATTCTGACAGTTCATTTCCTGATTCAATCCTAACTGTAACCATACTGATTTGATGCATCACTTGTTGGCAGGAACATGATTCAGTATTCAATCGTAATGCAACATTTTGATGAAAAGTTCCCCACACAGTAAAACATAATTGTAGTACAATGTGTTTAACTGCCCATTGCTGCTGCAAGCATATGTTGTCTTAGGATTTCTCCTAGGAAAACTGCTTAGTCAGACATACTGAATGATAATATCTACTGCTAAATCAGGACAGAGTTAACATCATTGTCACTTAATGTGGATTAATTTAACCAATGCTAATACATGTAAAAAAATAATTAGCCAGAGGTTCAATATGTATAAACTGTATGCTTTAGCCCTTACAACAGAAGCAGCTAAGTAAAGATAAATCCTGTAAAGTATACTCATTGTTCAACAGACCTTAGTGAAGAGTAAAGGATTTCTGAGGGTCATTATTCAAGGACATCTCGACGACTTCAGCATCAGTCAAAAAATCTTTGTCCATCTTTGGAATGGAAACATTCAGTGTGTTTCACAGAATCATAGAATCATTAAGGTTGGAAAAGACCTCAAGGATCATCAAGTCCAACCCAACACCACCTAACTCACTAAACCATGTCCCTAAGCACCACATCTACACGTTTCTTGAACACCTCCAGGGATGGTGACTCCACCACTTCCCTGGGCAGCCTGTTCCAATGCCTGATCACTCTTTCAGTGAAGAAAATTTTTCTAATATCCAGCCTAAACCTCCCCTGGTGCAACTTGAGGCCGTTTCCTCCTGTCCTATCACTTGCAAAGACAAATTCTTATATTTTCAGTATTTATGAATGTTTATTTGCAGGACATCCTATGAGAAACTACAGTAAAAAAAAAAATGCTCTCTGATTCTGGTTACAAAGCTACCGAGAACCTGAGAGTGTGCAAGTGGCAAGTATTATTTACATTATCACATTCTGGTTTTCTATTTGAGAAGTCAATACAGTAACAAGTCTATCCAGCAGTGCAGAGCCAAAGTTTATACAGTCCATGCTGAAAATTTTGGTATTTTCTGGTTTTGAAGAACTTAATTTGTGGTAGTTCTTTTTTCAGCACACAAAGAGAAAACAGACTAGGTATCTGTGCAAAGCTAGCTAGGGTCTCATCAATACTGGCACTGCATGTAGAAGTCTTTTCAAACTAATCTCCTTTTTGGCAGTTTATGGGGCTGCGTTTTCAGCTGGAGCATACTATCCACTTTGCATCAGTGTAAGCTCAAGCCTTATATATTTCATTTAGGAAAAAAATATGAAGTGAATTATCTTAATAAATGTTGAAGAGACTAGGGAAAGATGTATCCCGGGTTGAAAAGGCATAGCTAATGAGGTTTGACAGGTTAACTTTCCCAGAATATGCCTAGGGTATCCCCTCAAGAAGTAGATGATTTCAAAATCAACATCCTTGAGTGAGCTTTTGCATAAGCTTTACCTTTCTCCTCCTAAGTGTTACAGAGGGAAAAAAGTTAAGTGTCTGTAAAAGCAAATAAAGAGAAATTTTAAGGGCAGATGAAGAGATCCAACAGCACATTCCCAGAGGAAATGTGAAAGGAGAGCACGAACGAATCCTTCTGTAGGCAAATGGAAATGAAATTTTGTCTGGTTTAACTAGCAGTGGGTATAGCTGGTACTCATAAGAATAGCACGGTGCCAGCTTGTCTATAGCTATCAGTACACATATATTGCAGCTAACATGAATGTGACAGCCAGGGAGTGCCCTGTGGTAGAAAGAAACCTAAGCCAGCTTCAAACTAGTTAGCTTAGTACCAGTAGCCATCCGTCATGGGAGAACAGCCATGATTGGGATCCGCAAAGCCAACATAACAGGAAGGGAAAACTACCCTGAAATCAGAAATAACCATCCAAATTGAAGTTTAATTGAAAATTAAAAGGAACTAGTTTCTGGTCTCCAGCAGAACTAAGCAATTCAAGGTAGCTGTTGGTCTCCAGCTTCTGTGGACCCTAACAGCCAACAAATGACTTGGTCCTGGCCACCAGCCGTCAGCAGATTGATTTTACCAAGAAGTCCTACACGAGAAATACGTGAAGATATTTGCAGAGATAGTGGTCTGGCAAAAGTTGAACAGTTTTCACATCTACTTGCTCTTCTTTGTAGCACAGCAGCGTCACAGTAAGTAAGTTAACCAGCTGTTTCCCATCTCTCAATCATTTGCACCCACTGTAAGAAGTGAGTTAATATGCAGAATACTGTTAAGATAATTCATCAACCTGAAACCAAAGGCTCAAGCGCAGCCTCAGAAATAATAAGATATACTTCAGTTTAATATAAATTACACTTAGCTGCACTGAAAACTTCATAATCATCTAATTTAAAGCACAGCACCACAGGGGGAAAACCTTTCTAGACAGCTATTTAGAAGGGTTTTCTCTGACATTAGCAGAGATGGAAACTGATGGAATGGATCTAAATGCCTCCTTCCAAGCCACTGACTCTAATGAAGATCCCAAATCCACTTCCAACTAAGCACCTTCCAGTTACAATGTCAAATTACTTTTCAGTAATTTTTTATAAAAGATGAGAAACTTAATTGAGGTATTTTATCACTACAATATATTATAGGAGTTATTAAAACCATAGTGCAGTCTGGTCCAGTAGAAGATTTTGAAAAATTAGAAACTTTGGAGGATCTGAAATCCAGAGGCCCCTGGAGAGCAAACCCTCCCTCCAGCAAGCGTTTGCTGCTTGCCAGACCAGTCTGCAAAGTGCTGTCTGGGAATTCTACTGATTGCCAACACAGGTTTTCTCTGCAAGAGAAAAGTTTAAATGTTTTCCAAACTGGTTTTGTTTATGAGATACAAATGAAAATCTTTGTTACTAGTTCAGCTTAAGGGCAGCAGAAGTATCCTGATATTTTTGAAAAGGATTCTGCAGTAATTTTCAAGCTCTACACATATCCATACAGCTCTCTGGCAATGTCTGATCATTTTTTAAATCCTGTCCCACCATATATATACAATTCTTTCTTCCCCTTTGCCTCAAGAAAAAGTCACAAAAGTAACAATTAAAGTGCACAGATTGATAGAAACTGTTTTTGCAGTAAGTCAATCAGAGAATCAAAGTAAACCAGTGCCTAAGTAGGTCTATTCCAGTCAGCTTCAGGACGGCACCTGGGCTGAATCGCCAAGGTGGTCCCTTCAGGCGGTGCACACTCTGTGCAGAATGCTGTCTGACCAGCAAAGAGCACTTTGCAAACTCTGCCCTGTTGTGAACCCTGCAGCCCCTTTGACAATCAGCCCTTAAAAAACCCCCACAGCTGTAAGACTGCAACTGATATGCTGCTTCAAATACAATGGCTTTTCAGCAGCTTACACAGGTAGATCCTTCAGGGTCTGAGAAGATTCAGTGTTAAAACCCCATCCGTTAATCTTGCTGAGGAATGAACGAGGCAGCCGTTATTTGACTAAAGCAGCTGCTCCCACCTGAAAAAAAAAGGGAACGGAAAAGGGAGAAACAGAGAGGGAAAGCTTTCCTGGCTGGCTAGCTTCTACACCGTTGCCCAAAATGAAACTGTACTGAAATGCTTCATGTTGGTTGGAGTTAGGTGCGAGTTTCCTTGCAGACTGGAAGGCTGGACTTGAGGACATATGGGTTTTCCATTTCATTTTGGTTTTCTGCTGTGTGGAACAATCTACAGTCAAATTATCAAGCGCATTGGGCACTGGAAAGGCCAGGACATACTAGTTAATCTGCCATCTAAGTACTGTCTTACTGACTATTTTTTGGTGGTAGTGTATCCCAAGCACAACTTACAGGTTCATGAAGGATAAGTTCATATTTGACCCCAAATGTGTAGCTGAGGTGAACTAGCTAGTATTTTGGCTGTGTCATTGGCAGTATAGAACAGGTTTGTATATTTATGTGTGTATTGCAATGGCAGGGGAGAAAGGCTGATCTGTTTTTTTTCCCTACTGTAGGCAAACATGGCTGGACAGATATGTAAACCTGCACACACACATATATTTCCCACAAATATCTGTACTAGCATCATTATGTTTAAGGATCTAAAACCAGAAATAGCTCTAGCAGTCACATACAATTTCATTCCCCATGTTCCAAAATGGTGAATGCTTGTCTGTAGTGGGATAGCCTATTTTCAACTCTTTAATCCCTGTCATTAGTGTCTCATTTGAAATAATAATAAAAAAAAAATATATTTATCAGGAACAGGTCTCTGAAAAGTATTCAAACAAAGGTTTGTACAAAAGCAATTCTAGGAAATCTAAATAAAATTCTGTTTTGAATGATGGAATAGTCTTATAAAAGCTATTATTTTACACTTCCTTTTCTGTTTTGTAAAGTTCCAGTGAGTTATTTGAACTGGTCTGTAGAAAATACTACAAAACCTGAGTGCGTTAGGAAATTCACAGCCTACTTTTTCTTTACCTTCCAAGAATTAATATTAAAATACGAAACTGATTTCTTGCCTTTAATAAATTAAAACATTAATTGCTACATATGACAGAATTTTAAAATTTAATAAAAAAGTCAAATGAACACTGTTTAGTTTATGCTGATTTCAGAAAACAAAGATTACAGAATTGGGAGCATACTGTAGCCACCCTTTTCGATGTAGCTGCCTTTTAAAATAAAATTTTGGTCTTTTTAGCTATAATGCGTTTCTAGTGTCCATTGGCATCCTCCTAACAGAGAGAACTCTTCCCTCAGCGGTCCTACAGTTTAAAACAGAGACTCGCCCTGCCAGCTCCTCCTCCTGCATCAGTTTGGGAGCGGTGACATGAGCATCCCCATTTCCCAAAGCAACAGCTCCACCATTTGATGGCCAGGAGCAGTGCATCCTACCAAAGGAGAAGCAAACCGATGCTGGAGAGTTTTACTGAAAGGCAGGGTCACATTCCAGAGGCGATGTCCACGCATTTCCCAGAGTTAACTTTGCAGTAAAAGAGCTCTGCAACTGCTGCTCCCAAAACTGCCTCACTACAGGACACAGTCTCATTTTTCACAGTGCTAAGGGAAGGGGGGTGAGAAGGCTGAGGAAGGGGAACAGGGCACTGTGATTTGCGTGGTGCTAAGCAGCGCACATTGCAAGAAAGAGTCAGCAGCATCCTTGCCTGGCACTAAGTGAAGGGGACCATGGTGGCACACACCTGCAGGCATCCAGCCCCACGCAGGGAGAGGGATGCTGGCACAGCCATGCCTTAGGTAGCAGAAGGGGGCATGTGCACACCAGTAGCAACAGGAATTTCCCGGTTCTGTGGCATTTTGAAATGTACATACAGAACAAACTGAAAGGCCCGCAGACATTTCTGGGTTTTTTTCTATAAGTCCATTCAGATTTCAGCAAAATGTATGGGTTGCAGAAACTGAAGAGTGTGAAGTTTTAAGCAGAGACCAGAGCAAATATGGTGTTGTGGAAAACTGTTTGAAAGGAAGAGTGAACTCAGGATAGCATCATGTAATGTACACTGAGTCTGCCTGGAGTAGTAAATGCAACTGAAAAATGAACATGCAAATGTCAGCGAATGTTTTGAGCAGTTCTCCATAGTCCTGACAATATTATTATTACGAAACTACAGACTATGTAAATTAAAAAATTATTTTTGGTGCTTAAGAAAGAATTTCAGTTTCCTCAGGAATAAAAGATCCAAAGTGCACCTCCTGCCTTTTCACAATATTTTCAGGCCATGTGTACATGTATTTCAGTATCCTACTTTTATACCCTCACATTTTCATCAAAGAGCAGGAACCAATGCGGTCATCTCCTCGGGCAGCTCCAAAGCCAGGCGTTGTAACCTCAGTTGCTCAGGAATCCAGTTCAGGTATTTGAAGGACTGAAGAAACAATGATGACTACCAAGCCTGGCCCGCACAACTGCAGCCACAAAATTTCCCTCAGTAATTTCTCTGGTGTCATACAAAATATTTTCCTACCTATCTTATACACTGTCTGCTTGTGGTACAGACTAAGCTATAGACTTGTGGTATAGACTGGACTTCACATTACAGTGTCAGTGGGGAGAGAGACACAGACAGACAGAGGGGCAGAGGGAGCACTCTGACCCATCCTGCCTTTTCTGCCTTTGCAGCAGTGACCCATGTGCCTTCCTGACGTCTGCATATGGCCTTATGATGTATGCCAACTCATTACTACTGTATGTTTGTGTATTCATGTGAATGTATAGACACATCTGTGTGCGTATAGTTCTGTGTATATTGTTATGTAAGTATGGATATTATAATCTACCTACAGATCATGCCTTACATTACGTATTACATATTGTATACAACATGTTGTGTTATATGAGCCAATCTTCATTTAAAGTTTACAAGTGGTTTCAGCATGTTTATTCTTAAAGCCATGGATTTATATACAAGGGTAAGGGTCTGTTGGAGGCCAGGCAACACTGGCTGCTGCTGCAGCCAGACTCCCACACCTTGTGGTGCAGCTGAGGCCATATGGCCAAAGGACTCCCCACTCTGGCCAGGATCAAGTGCTTTTCCAGGTGATACTCTGCCATGAAACACGAATAAGCATATAATGCATTCATTCTTCTTAAGGCATAACCAAAAGCATATCTGAAGCCCCGTGCATCAGCAATTCAGAAAGGATATTTTTGAATTCAGTGTGATGCAGAATAAAGCTACAAAAGTTGCCACACTTTTGAAAATCTTTTACTCCAGTAAGAAGCTGAAGAAACTCCAAAGAATTGCAAAAGCTTTTACAAGAAAATTAATGAAAAAATTCCTACTGAGCTATCTGCTCCATAATTAAAGAAATGAGAAATGTTTTCTCTGGGCATTGCCAAATGAAACAAATTTTTTAAATCCTTAAATCACAAAAGATTGCAATACAAATACATTAATAATTAAGAATCCTTAATAATATTCTAGAAAGAAGACAAGTGTGACCAGCTTAAGAGTACTTACAGGTATCTAAATGTTTAAAATAATCATAATGCCTGTAATAGCAATGAAAAAAAAAATCATTCTTTTTTATGGACATGCCGTGATCTTCTGGTATCATGGAAAGACTTCTAGACTACTCAGTAAATGGTGAGTCTATGTGTGAGGACACCTAGATTGTTTTGCCAATCCAGTGCAGGAAGTAGACAGCAATATAATCTTAGACTTCTCATTTGCACCTTCAAGCCGTAGTCTCCTGGTTTTTTTGATACACAGCAAGGACTCAGAATTGTTCTCACAAGACTGTCAGGTCCCTTAAACTTGCATAATATAATATACAAACTATGCATTTATTACCATAACTTACTAATAAATAAATCAGAATATTTCTAGAGTCAAATTCTGTTGTGCTTTTTTTTCCTCTTGGGAGAAGGAGAAGGGTGGAATGTCACACTGTTCTGACAAATGCAGATGACCTGAGCCCTTGTGCTTTTATGATCTGTCAATATCTTTCTGGTAATAAGATGCTCATAACTGAACACAGCATTGCAAGAGCATGTTGTGCATCCTAAAACCACATAAAGAAAGATTATTAGCTTCCTTCTCCAATATATGATGATAGGATGCCTGGTGGATGCAAACCAAAACCACATTGACCTTCTTTTCATAGGCACAACATATTGGAGGCTCATGTCTAATCTGTAACTTAATATCCCTTGGGATTTTTAAAATTGGACTGGAAAAAATACAAGGAAGACTATGAGTCTCACTTCAGAAAATTGATCAAATTTTTATTTTAAAAGATCCTTTCCATTCTAGTTTCTATTATTGTTGTTTCAAAAGAATAATTTTACAAATATAAATCCATATTGAATGACTTTTTAGTGTATTTCTAGTGAAACCTGATTGCTTTGGTAATACAAGGTGAGCCTTAAAATCGAAGTTTCTAGTTCAGTGTGTTAAGTGACCAGGAGCCAGCTATAGACTTGCAACAAATACAGAGGTAAGATATCAGCAGTGGGTAAAAAATTTTTCAGAAATTACAATTTCTATTAAATACGTAAATTTTAAAAATCACAAATTCATTAAAAGGAAAAATATTTTTTCTAAATTTAGCCAGCTGAAAGTTTTTTTTCCAAGTGAGTGTTCATCTCTATTAACTGCTGTTGCTGAACCTGAGTGTTCAACACGAGTCAGACACCTTGCTTAATGTTAGGAGGTCCTGGTGCCCTAACTTTGTTTCCCTAAAGAGAGTGTGTAATGCAGCTGGAATGCTAATGGGTGACGTTGCAGGAAAGAGGAAGCAGGTTATCATATTCAAGACATTGACAACTCAAAGTGTTGGGTGATGTTAAACAACAATACTCACTTGCCTAGCACGGTAACATTAGAAAAAAACAATTCCTGACCTGTAACTAAGCTATATTATGCTCAGAAAGTGGATTAAGTTCAAAATGAAATGTCCTGAATAAAAAAAGAAAACGTCCCAAACAACCAGATTCAGGATAGGTATTATAAATGTGGAATAATAAACCAGTGGATGCATCTTGTCTCTGCAGTTACAAACACAGCTCTGCAATGTCCAGGCCATCTACTTTCTTAGTGGTATCTTTGTTGACACCTTCCTCTTAGGAAACAGAAAATAAAAGACACAGTTCTATAAAGTATATAGAACTGCGAGACGTTAGTTTTAAGCATTCACATATAGACATAGTGGGAGAGTAAAGCCAGTTGTCAGCCTCCACGAGCAGCAGCCAGCAGGGCACGAGCATGCTGGGACACAGGCAGGGTACATCACAGTGCCCCTCACCTTGGAGCTGCAACCACCCTGGGAGGAGCAACCCCTCACTGGAGAGGCTGTAGACAGCTTCCTGCCTGGGGGAAGAAAGGAGCTGCTGTGACCAATCTGCACCTCCTCGTACCTGGTCATTTAGACCTCTGCGACCGTCTTGTGAAGATGTCTGTAATGTACAGGTGTCCCCTGGGCACACCATAGATTGTAATTGGCTTTTTAGTTCTGTTTCTACACAAACAAACTCTGCAAGAGTCATAGCAAACCAGAATATTTATTTTAACAGAACAAAATACTGGTTTGGGGGTTTTTAGGATGATTTGCTTTTTCTCTGAGAAGATTCCTTTTTCTCCCTCAAAGCCAGACAACACCCTCCCCATTCTTTTCTTTGCTATGTTTTAATCTTCTAATTACATAATTAATATAAGGAAAGAAACAGGGCACAGATCTATGAGCAAAGCTCTATCAGGAACCTGTGATTTCAAGGCCTGTGTATAGTAGCTTTCAGCTAGTCTCATATTGCCTTAAGCTTTCGTGTTTGAAAAGCTGGGAATAGTAGTGTTTGATCACCCCCTTCAGAAGGACATTTTGAGGCTCAATCCATGGCATTGCTTAATATTTTGTGAAATGTAAAAATATACAGACGTTATTTTTGCTCTAGGCAATGTACTTCATATGTTTAATATGGACACGACGGATCCTTTTTCATGAGACAGCAGTCCAGATTTTTGTGTTTCTCTACAATAAAAGCTTTTACTTCATCATGGGAGACGCACCCTTCTCTTATGCTACCCACATTTACATCAATCCAGATTTCAACCACATTTGCATCTTCTTCACATGTCTGCTTATGGAGTTGAAATGCACAGCAATGATGACTAGTTTGGATTATGACCAATAATCATTAGACATCGAGAGTCATTGAATCATTAATGGGAAAATATTATAGCATACACTGTTTTCCCAATAAAGTAAAAGGCGGCTCAGTGCTAAGTCTGATACTATTTAACATCATCATATGCTTAAAAAACAAAATCAGCAACGATAAAGGGATGGTGACAACAGACAACTTGGCAAGTGTGAGAGGTGATACTGAGGACCAACCAGTTGCACAGTAATCTCGATTGCTTGTCAAGTTCATAAAAATCAGTACTGGAAAGGTTTTCCAATGGCCATCCAGTTTGTTCCTTACTCCCAAACCAAATTATGGATGCCTGTGTCACCCTCATAGAAGCATAATCTGAATTTAAATACAGCTGACGAGGAAGGCTTTCTGGGATGCTAAGGGAACTTCTTCCAGGGTTTCACCATCTTTACAGCACAGAAAATTTTTCTGGTGTCTGAGCTGAGCCTACCAACATACAATTTGAACCATTAATTCTTGTGCAGTTCTCCATGCGTCTGCTATCTATCTCCGCTGTAGCCAACTTTAGCTTATTTAAAGGCTGCCAGCAAAGTTTAATGCTGCCTTCTTTGCTTTATGCTACCTGTTTGTTCAAACTTCCTTCACAGGGAACATTTTCTAGACTTCTACCCACTTTCAGTTTCTTTCTCCAGTTTGTCAGGACCCTTAAGATTTCAAACTGTGCCGTCCTTCATGTTCCTCTTCTGTATTTACCCACTGTGACCTTCATAGACATTCTTTATCCCATCCTCTAGGTCTTCTGTAGAAATACCGAGGAGTTGTGGACATGAGGTGGATCCTGTCTGTTTTGACAGTGAAAATAGTGGTAAACTATCTTTGAGCATAGTTTTTAAAATAATTTCTACCATTTTATTGCAGTGGAGTGTGCTTCCCTATCTCACCTGTCTGTGTATCATGTGAGGCAGCAATGAACGCCATCAACTGCTCCTCATGCTCCCAGGAGATTTGTCATCTTGCTGCAGAAATTTAACAAGTTGACACAACTTCTTTCTGACAAATCTGTGCTGTTTGTAACTCATTTTACTGCTTTCATAGAGATGCTCACAGGTATTGCTTCCAATGTGCTTTTTTCAGTAAATCATTGCCCAGTGGCAGAGCAGAGACTGGAAGGGGGCTGAGGAGGGGCAGTCAGGGCTGGCGGTGCCCTCATGGCCCTGACAGTTTGCTGATTTTTTTTCAGAACAATGAACATCTCATGATTTTTAGCCAAATTGGTCTCTTCTGACACTGCCTGCCTTTTTTGCCTCAACAGGGCCGTTTGGTTGTTGGTGCCATTAGTACTGCTTCTCATACAACCACTGCTATCTCTGAAACTAGCTTTCCCGAAACCCCTGGTTGTGTCTCTTAGCTCTTCCTCCATCCTTTTCGAGGCATTATGAACATCACTGCTCTCGCTGAAGTTGCCTTCCACCATCACATCCTCAGATGGCTTCTCCTTGCTGGTGAGGATCAGCCCTTGGAGACCCCCTCTGCTGCTTGCCTTTGCTGGCCCCCAAACCAAGAGATCTCCTGCATCCCAAGGAGAGCTCGGCACCCTGAGTCCTCTCCTAGTCCACTCTCGGCAGCTGTCTGGCCTGCTGAAAAATGCCGTTATCTTCAGATTGCCCGCTTGGCTTGGTTTTGCTGGTTGCTCACCCGTTTGTTGTCATTCCTGGTTTTGTTGCTTGTAGCGGATTTCCTCCATGGAAGTAGAGATGTGCTTGTCCCTTCTGCCACCAGGCAGAGATTTCTTACAGCAAGTCATCCTGGCTTTCAGGGCAAGGGCTTCCAAGTGTTTCTCTGAAGTCTTTCTCTTATCTGTTCTCACAGGCCAAGCTTTTTGTATCAGTAGGCAAACTGGTGCCACTGCCAGACAGAGACAACAATGTGAGGTGATCCGATACAGCCACAGCTGCTTGCCCTTTTCTCTCCAAGCAGCTGCTTGGATGTCAACGGGAAGGACTCCCGCCTATGTCCTGGCAGTGCCGTCCCTGAGGATTTATACTCAGCTACTGCCAGGGGCCAGACCTTCCTCACCTTCCTCCCCATTTCCATTGAGTTTCCCCAGCCACGAGGCAGACTCTTGTCTTTGCTTCTCAGCTTTTGGAACAACATCCCACCAGTGACAAAACCCAAAAGTCTTCTGCAACACCAGATATGAAATTGTGTACTTCTCTCTAGGATGCCTCCATCCCTACCGGTGCCTTGACTGCAGAAACTGGCAGGAACAACATTTGTGCCCCCACATCTGCACCCTGCTCCTGCGAGAGCCTCAGAGTCATTTCCCAACCAACACCACCATGCACGTACGCGGGGATGTGCAGCATGGGTGCATGACGTGGCAGCCAGCTAAGCCTTAGTAACTGCTCAGCAACATCTCTGCTACCTCCTCCTGGGACCTTGCAGCAGCCTCCAGCTGGTCCTTACACCCTGTGGGAACCCATCTGTCACTAGGTGGGTAGAACCCATCCAGCACTGTTGCCCTTATCTACCCCTGGGAATGCTCATCATCATATTGTGGTCTTCAAGACATATGTTTTCACACTTTCTTTATAATTTTGTCTGAATGCTCACTGCTTTGCTCACTGCAGTGTACATGTGCTTGGTTTCAGCAGGAGACAGCTGTGGATGAACCTAGAAGTTGCTTGACCTCCTCTGTTGAAATGGTGAAAAGTATTTTGCTGTGATTACCAAGAGCCATGACTTCCTAAGAAACTTCTGCTTTTCTAAAGAAGTTCTGGTTTTCTTCAGCCAGTAGCTGTGAATAATCCCAGACAAGTTTCACATGTGATTTTTCAGCTTAATCTTTCAAAAAAAATTGTTAATCTAAAATGTAGCTCATTCAGATTTTGAAAACTAAAACAGCTATAAAAAGCAAAGAAGATAAGGGTGTTTAGATCAATCTCATTTATGTTTCTAAAGAGAAAGAATAAAAGCCCATGAAACCGAAAAACAACCATAAAACGTGAAAAAAATGATGTAACAATAACTTTTGGATTTTAATTTTTGCAAATTTTATGTGTGCTGCCGAATACAATATAAATTTATTGAACCATTAGGTTTTTTTGACAAGTCTTATATTTTAGGTCATTTTGTAATGCAGCAAGTCACTCCAGAGCAGCTAACTATGGCGGTGAGAAATTGTTTCTTTGGTGGCTGCAGTAAGCAGCCTTATGCCTAATAAATCTAAGAAAACATAAAAACTCTCAGTGCTCAGTTACAGCAGGAGATTAGCCCTGTGCTCCAGAGGCATCGCATCCTGCCCAGCCGCCCGCGGTCCAGCCCTGCTTCCCAGCTCACAGTCACGCTGGGTTCTGTCACTCAGTCATGATTTATTTACCCAGGCTGCTAAGTTGTCCTGGCGTTTCCACAAGAGCTTGTAATGGATATGTAGCTGGCAGAGGGCATGTGTACACAGCACAATGCCGTGTAGCAACAGAGATACCCATCTGGCTGGGAGGGAGCCAGTACACCTACATGGAACAGAGGAGCACACTGTAAAAATACAAACCTGACATCCCCAGCCACCTCCAAGCCCATAAGGGAATTAGCTCAGCTCAACACTGCACATGCATGGCATGCACGCATGTCCCCCAGTCTAGCAGGATCAGGGCCAGCAGAGAGACCTTTGCTCTGGTCTCTGCTGTGTGAGGCTGGTGTTCCCTGCAGAGGTAGCTGTGGTGGCTGCAACCGTGAAGACCCGTGTCAGAATATACTTATGATACTATTTATGTCTTGAATTGTTGACATACCTTGTCAATGAATGGATTTATACCCACCTTAGTGGATGTATGAAGTCTGAACCTGATTTATAAGTCACACCACTTTGTATGCTATTGCGTTCACTTCAGAGTCATTGAATTGATTTATGACTTGAGCTTTTGAATTATAAATCACTCTTGTATTCTACATTTCCTGTAACTTATTTGTAATCCAGCACTTTTTACTTTGGTTATAATCCTTGCTTTACTAACTTGTTTATAAAAATATAAAAAAGATGCCACAGCTTACGGAGCTGAGGTTCTATGGTGTACTTCACGATGCACAGGGCACCTATACCACCACCTGTCTTGCTATCCCAGGCAAAACTGTTCTAGCTCTTGCTCTTGCACAACCACACCACACACAGTTCTGTGAACCATGCTGCAGCCCTGCAAAGGTCATCGCCTAATTCAAACCAGCACTTTTGAGGCTGGCCTGATCTGAACCACTCTTTCCCTAGGTCTGTGCTTGCGTCTGACAGCCCATGGGGAAAAACAGCCAGCATCCATTCATACAGGTTCAGTACACCTGAACTGAGCCTCACGTGCCTTTTTCCAGGATCAGCTGAATCTTCTTCTGTACTGACTAGGTTTCATTGACTATTTTTCGAGCTTATTCTCAACCTCATATTTTTTACCTTGAACTCTGGGTTCCTCCACTGCATCGAGTGCATTTTTGCTATGCTGGGGAAAACTCAAGCACACATCCCTGTCCTGAACAACTTCACATAAAATATGAATTCTCTCACCCCAAGCACCATTTGTCTGTCAGCTTTTATCCCACAAAATCACGCAGTACGGCCATCAGCATCATTGCTACAGGCCATGCTCTGCAGCCCTACACCCAGGGCAGTGGAGTACACAGCAGAGGAATGCCCTTGCAGAGGATGTGCCCCCCTTTAGGACAAAGAGCACCTCAGCATCATTTTCTTGGCCTTTTGCTCTGTTGGCATCTGCACCTACACACTGCTATCTCCAAAATTTCATCTCACCATGAAAGCAGGGAGCTGAGGCCACTCTCAGCGTTGGGGTTATACAACAGAGAGGTTGTGAAACCAGGAGAGCACAGGCTAGAGGGCAGCTTGGGCTGCGTACGGACAGACACTCCAGCAAAGCAGGTCTCATGGGGAAAGGTTACCAAGGCCAGCTGGGCACAGAGGAAGAATGCTAACACAGTCCCAGAAAGATGGCAAGCCACTAAAACCAGAGGTTTTTCAGGAGGGCGCATCAGACAGCTGGTACTGCCTGTACTGTACAGTTCAAACCTTAAAAGTGTGTGTTACCATCCAAGGATTTTGGTTGTTACTTTCACTTAGGAGTACCCTGTGCTCTTAACAGAGATGGAAAAGGTAGGAATCTTAAAGAGAAAATAAAAGTGTTCGTATCTAATTCAGGTACAGTCACCTTCCCTACATTTTCTGTTTAAAATAGGTGTAAAGTTCAGCAGGCCACTGGAGGCAAACACCTCTTTTCATGTTTGATAGTACAGTGTCTCCTGTGAGCTAGGCTGGGAAACCCAGGCATGCGTTTGTGTATTGTATATTAACTACGTATATTAACTGAAACGTCTTCTGCTGTTGTACTCTGAGTCCCTAAAGCAATCAGGTATTTCTTTTCAGAAGAAATGGCTCATGTCAGTCATTTGTGGCTTTGTCAGTTGTGTTTCAGAAAAAGTGGGAAGATTTTAACACTGGCAGATTACAAAAGCAGGTTCAGCTACAACAACTCTTGTTCAAAGAAATGAAAAGCCATCCTCTTTCATCAGTTTCAGTAACAACTGGGTATTTCTTTATACAAAGCAACAAAATTGCTCATATGAATGAGCACCTAAGGTAGGTGCCTACCCCCTTTGCTCCCTCCTATCTTAGGCATGACATACAGCCCTCAGCTCTCCTCTACAGCAGTTTTGTGACCATGCACTGGGGACTGAGCAAGCACAGTAGGCAAAGTCCCAGAAAGTCTTTAAAGAAGGACATATATTCAGCTCTGCATTTGTATCCTGTGACTAAAGGGGACGTGGGAGCACTGACCAAAAAATAAGAAGTTCCAAAACTTCTATTACAAAGAACAACATGATTGCTGAAATGTTTTTCCCCTGTTGTCACCACTTTATGATTGACATTTCCACTCCCGCAGAGTGTTTCTGTGAATGCTTAACCCATGTGTTGAGTATCACAAGTTTGGAAGTAGGCAGTTTGCGTGTGACCCACAATAGCCTTCTCCACAGCCCCGTGACAGACCTTAGAAAAATAAGCAAATTGTTTTGAGTGCATTGCCATGAGCAAAGGAGAAGCTGCAGGAGTTAAAGTCACAATACTTCGAGTTACAATAAAATTTCCAGTGAAGATTTTCTGCCCTCAGCCAACTCTGTAGAGAGCTGAGAGGGAGACAGTCTGTCTCATATGAGCAACATTGTCCCCTTCACACAGACGTAGGTCCCCTATACTTGTGGCTACTGCTCTGAAATGCTCTGAAAAGAGCGCAATAACAAACTGTTTGATACAAAAGGCAAGGGAAGGCTGCATTCACAGCAGACCAATGATGCTGGCAACGAAAAATAATGTCTTTGGTGTATACATCAGCCCTGTTGGTACCAAGTAGCTTACGGCACATTCTGCACAAGGGAGATGTACCGCTGTCTCTCTCTCCACCGGCCTGCTACTCCAGGACCGTACTGAAGCTCTTCGGTAGGAACCAACTGGCACTTTCAAAAATGGACAGAAGGTGCAAGAGACTCCCATACACATAGAAACTATAATGTATAGCATTTTTCTAAAAGGGAAACCTTACCTAAGGCAAACAATTACCAAGCAGGAGATTTCCAGGATGGAGAATGTAGGTAAAGCAGAAGCAGCACATACCTGGGCAATTCCCCAGATGGTAGCAGACACAACGTTCTATACTTCTCTTTTTCTGCAACAGTGTTTTGGGGGTGAGTGTTGCTTCAGGGAGTTCTGTGGTAGGTATTGCCAAAAGGATGAATGGTTTGAGTGAGAAAAGGATTTTAGACGAATCTTCCTCCCATTCCTTTCTTAGCTAATGTTTCAGCCTCCTTTTATACAGGTGCAGATGGCAGTACTTTTAGGTGAGGAACAGTACTGGCATAAGAGCAAAGGTCATGAGAGGATTTTGACTTACTGGAGCAGATGCCTAAGGTCTTTTAAGATAAATTATTCTACCAGAACAAACATATTATTGAATGAATACACTGATAATTTTTATTCTCCATTCTCCATTTGTCTAAGCACTGTTTTAGAAATCACAGCTTGAGAAGTTCAAGTAGTCCAACCAGGAATGTGAATTGTTACACACTCATGGCTAGCAACGATTCTCTTCTGTGCAGGTGTCCTGTTTTCCCTCAGATGCTCATCAACTTGGCCTGGTCTTTTCCAAGATTATGGGAATATGCCAAAACGGTGTTTATACAGTCTACCTACTACTAATAACTAGTTCAGGCTTGGTATAATGTGTGGCGGCTAGCTTTGACTATACAGTCTTTAAGAAACTAGAAATAATAATATTTTGCCTGCTTTAGTATCTTAAGGAGTTGTTCCCTGGGAAACATACATTTGTATGGATCTAGGATCTCTGAAAGAAAGCATTAGCCAACATGCTATTTAGTCACCACCAGTCCTGAGCTAGCATTAATGATTAAATAAATCAAGCTGCAAACCTGTTTGCACACCCTTTTTTCTACTTTGGGTAGCTGCCTGCAAGGACTCTTGTTGGGTGCTACCCTGGCACAGGGACAAAAATTACATTTTTAGGTGATTTTCCTTGTGTGTAAATGTTCATTAGAGGAAAAATAGTTAACAGATTTTTAAAAACCAATAAATTGCAGCCATAAATACTTTCAAAATAAACATTTTAAAATTACTTATTGCATTACATCCATTCAGGGCTACTTGCAGCTGCTGTGACCTGAAGGTCAGCTTTTTTCTTAGGTCTGTGACAAGTAGTAGAGGAGAATGGGGTCATCTCCCTGTTTTGACACAACTTTTTTCTGTTGTGTAGTCATGCCCCTGAAATAAAACTTCCAGAGGTGTTCTGCTGAAGATATTTAACTCTCAACATCCAGAGATGATGACCACTTACATCACCGAATGTCGCTGCATGGAGAAAAAGTTGGTTCCTAGAAGAGAGAAACGGGCACGCCCACAGCTCGTTTCCTTGGCAAGCCAAGTTCACGTCCTTGTTTGGTATAAGCACTGGGCAGCATCCAAAAAAGGAAAATCAGGGCCCATCTGTTGACTAATAAAAATAAAAATGCATTTTAAAAATAGCTTTAGTCAGCTAGAGCTATCACTTTCGTGCAGCGGATGTGGCAGTGGTTCTGTGGAAAAAAAAAGTGCAATTGGAAGCCGTAACATAAATCATTGCGTTAGGTTCACAAATTCAGCCTGTGTTTCAATGCAAATAAATAAAACTGCAAACCTTAAACATAGCACTCCTTAACATACTTAAGAGGAATACTTGTTTCATCTGTAGGCGGCTTTTTATGTTCAGGTGAGAGCCATTAGACCAAAGGAGTGCCCTACCATTGCCTTATAACATTTATTTTACCTCTGTTAAGATCCAAACTGTTAAACATCACCATACCTACTAGTCATATTTTTGTTACTGTGATAATTTTGACATTATCAGGCAATGGTGATTGAACACCAAACATTTCTAAGGGAAAATCTATGTATGCATCATGGCACCATCTTTAATTACAGTTACAATTGTATCACTTGAAAGGGATTAGGAAATTTGGCTTTCTATCCATGAGTGACAGATTTTCAGAAGTTATCAATTTTCAGCATTCAGCTTTTTGAAATCCAAAATTCTTTTGTAGTTCTAATGATTCCAAAACTGTCATTAGCCAGTGCAAATTTTATGGACTAAATGTTTAATGTGCAATATATTATAATGAAAAATCTGCATTCTTACATGTGCTCATCACCAAAATACAAGATAATAGCACAAAATGAACAATTTGACTGGCTATGCCTTGCTGGGCCAAGAAAAGCTGAAAAGTATTGAGTGTTTGCAAGCGGCGGTTTGTTTGGCTGTCGCAACTGCTATCCTTCTGTTTTGTCAGACTGCTACAAACACATTCCCATCAGAAGCACTATTTCAATAAGCAAAAAAAATGCTTATTTGTATAATGACCTGGTTTAAGAATTGAAACTTTATTGTCAAAGCTGTACATCAAATGCGTGTGTGGTACGTTCATGGTGATATTTCATCCTCTTGGGTGAATCCAGCAGAGAATTTGGCAGTTATGCTTGCACCAAACTCCAGTCTTGCTTTTGAGTTAGTTTGCCTGCTGAAGCTGGAATATCTCACTTAAAACATTCTTCATCGTTGCTGGGTGACAAGGTTTTCCTTCCCAGCAAACAGTAGCTGTCCCTGCCTACTGGCTGGAGTATGAGGTGATAAGAAAAAAATTCAAGCACTAATATTTGTCGTAGAAGTTGCATCATTAACCCCACTGACATTTTCACTTCCTGAGAAGGCATCTGAGCATCTGAACCTCAGACAAACACCCTGCAGACAGGACGGCCAGTCTGGGTTTTTTTATTTTCAGCATAAGAGGCAAGCAGGCACTCAGCTTTTCCTTTTTCCAAGTGCAAATCCGTTCCTCTACAGATCCCAAAATGTTTTCATTCATCAGTTCTGCCCAGATGGGCAGTCTTGCTTTGCAGTTTCACCGTGGTGCAATATGAGGTTGTCTGGAACCAAATCAACCAGAGCTTTGAGGTGGAACTGCTCCACATCTCTCTGAAGTGAGCAAATCAGAAGATACCATCTGCCTCCAGCTTTTAAAGCAGCATTTATTAGAACTCGACCTAAAATATTGGTGCAAAGTAACTGAATTACATAAATTCTGAGATACAAACATTTAAAACAGTTTCTTGTTCCCTGAAGCCTTGTAGTGCAGGTCTCTCCCTCAGGGCTGCCACCTGCCTCACCCTGCCCCTCTCTGCACCTGCGCAGGCTCAAAACATCCGTAGGAAACACAGGTTCCTCCAAATAACCCCAAACTGCAACCACACAAGCCAAACAACCAACACTATAAGCAGCAACATATTCCCCATATCTCAGTGACAGTTTACTATTAGCTGGCATTTCACAAACAAGCCCTGTCTTCTCTGCACCATAAATGTTCCCAAGGCTGGATTCACGGAGGACTGAAAGCAACATTTCCAACCTTGAACCTCGTCCTTCAGCAGCACTTTGAGCTCATCAGGGTCTTGCTACAGCAAAGATTCATCTCCCGCAGTGAAAGGCCAAGGTGCCAGGAGGACCAGGAGCCTCCCTGGCAGACCTGTCCAGACTGCATAGGCTTTGCCAAACTCCTGAAAAAGCACATCTCCATGTAACTGCTCAGTGCCATATGCGTTTTTTTTCTCAATCAGCTCAAAACCTTGCTTGGTTTTGTGCCAAGCACATCAAGATGCTTTCCTGACCCCTCAGCAGACCACTAAAGGACACATTCAGCACACTAGATTCTTTCATATATCAGATCGCTCATCTGTGGGTATCTCCTGTTCAGTTTCCAATTTCTTGCTCTGTGCAAGACTTAGATAAGCCTTTCCACCCATTATTATTGCTGTTAAAAGGTTAAGTCTTTAGACTCATATCAGCATCACTGACTGCTTGCTATCTGACTTAACACAGCCACTGACATGGGGGCTTTAACTCCACAATGTGTCTGCAGCCTGTAACACATTGTTTAAGCTGACATACTGGTATTTTAACAACCAAGAATTCAGTGGGAGGAAATTCTATCATTATTAAAGTATTATATTTGTAATGACAAGTTCTGCTTCGTCAGAAGTCTTCTAACAAATAATCCAAAGGCTCTTGCGTACAAATCAGAAGGGTTGTGGCAGAGACTGTCTGTACCAAAGAATAAGGCAATAGCAGTGAACGATCCCAGAGACAAATAAAACAGATTTACTATGTCTGAGTATGTGCAACCTCTCCTGCATTACTCCCATGTCATATACTGTACAGGTCAGAAGTGCAAGAGAGCTTAACTGAAACCTAAACATTAACTGTAAACTGGGTGTTTCCCAACCTATCCACAGCAAGCCAGAACTATTCTTCTAATCAGTTTGCCATGTGAATTTATTGATTTAGCCTAACATCCTGCACTTCCCTGGGGAAAACAAGCTAGGAAAAATTATTTTTGCACTAATTCATATCTCTCCCAAGTCTGAGCAGAATTTGGTAAGGCAAAAGGAAATCACCAAAGTTCATGACTTGAGAAGTGCAGAAGTTCTCAGCATATATATGTACTCTGTTTGCATGAGTTTGTAGTCTTGTAAAAGAAAGTATGTCAGAAATATGTTGGGGCACATTTGTAAGGTTGTATGGGAGTCTGTCAAAGTGAGATGCAAGTGATTGAAGTCAGATGCTGCTGGAGGACCATTCTTAAAAATTTTCTGCATCTGTGTCACAGTTTTCTTTCAAGCATACCTGGGTTTGCCACCAGATGGACCTTTGTGGTTGGCTACAGATAGGGAAGCTACTATTCTAGCATGTATGCAGCGTGAGACATTGAGGAACCAGAGCCCTGGAGCAAACCAAGGAGCAAAACATGTCAGTATAAGGAGCAGTTTGTTGTTTGGGGAACAACAGTGTGTTGCCTCCCACAAAGCACAATTAGTGGGAACAGACCTTCACTGATATGACTGAGTTGTAGGTCAGGATCATAAAAAAGGCTCTAACGAGTAAAATAGGTGACACTGGTAAAACCACCCCAGTCTACGTGAACAGATTTTGGCTCCGTTAGCCACAAGGCTGCAGAGTCTGTTTTGTTTGAAAATACGCAACAGCTAAGGCAGCAAGAGTCTCTCTGAAACACCTTGTTTTCTCTTTAAGGGTAAGAAGGATCAGGTGTATCTTTCAAATACAAGTCCTTCCTTGGGTGGGGAAGAGTAGATTACAGGTCACTCGTGGAACTGTTATTTCTGGGTCTGGAGAAATAACCTTGCCAAAGCAAAACAAGTCTCATGAAACAGGAAGGAAAGAAAGAGAGAAAAACATAACACGGGTTAAAAAGATGTTATATGCAATGTTGTAAAAGGAGAGGGGGAATGTGTATGTCTGAAACAGACCTAGAAAGTGACTTGATAGACAAATCATTTTCCCAGAAGAAGTGGACACCATACAGAATTTATTTGGGTAAATGACGTGTCTTTTGTGAAAAAAAAAGCCATATTTATAAAAATAATATTCTAGGGAGTATTGCAGTGTTGGATAATCATGTCTTTGCTTTTTCTTTTATACACTGTTAAATACGGCAGATTGAACTGGGAATGGATGATGTAGTCAGTGTCTGAAAGTCCATCAAGCAACACAGAAATCTCAAGTTTAAATTTTTTAATAACTTTTTCCCAAAATGTCTGAATAAAGGTCCTTGATAAATCGACTCTGGGCATATGTAGGAGTGTACTTTCAAACAGTTGTTTCTGGAAAGTTGGTTGAAGATGTGCGAAGACTGGTTGCGGACACGTAACAGCTATTCATGCTGTTAATGCAGAGTATATCACAGATTCATGAGGAAACCCTGGAGCAAAACAGTTAATAATATCATGTAAACATTTTCCATACAGAGGTCACATATGACTGACACACAGCAATACTGACTCGATAAAACACTTTTGTAGACTAAAACAACATAAGCCAGGCTGTCACTCATTTGAGCCTTAGCCTCAAGGCTTATTTAAGATACAGAAATGAAAACGAAATGTGTTTTACTGATACTCTCTCCTGTTTCTCTTCTACTGGTGCTGGGAGGGCTGGTAGGAGTTCAGGATATGTTGGAGGAAATTGTGGTACCTATTGGTGAATGACACTGCTATTTGTACTCTGTGCCCTACATGACCCAATCAATTCTCTGTTGCAATAAACACCACTGCCTGTCTACAGAATTTAACCTCGGAAATACTGAACCCAAAACAAATGTCATTTGACCTAGATTGGATTTTTTTGTTTGTTTGTTCATTAAAATTGTTCATAAAGTTCCATTTCCTCAGGCAAACCAAGGGTGACAGAAGCAGAGATTGGTAACTAAACGTAATCCTTGATGATCTTACATTGAAACACCAGTGCTCAGCTACTGCCAAACATCTTAATTATGCTGCTCTATTCAAATATTCAATTAACAGTTACAACCAGGAATTCATAAATATCAAACTGTACTAAAAAGCCTACCTTCTATGTTTGTCTGTATTGTATTACTGTATATCAGGTAC
Source organism: Pterocles orientalis (assembly GCA_011057875.1). Lineage (NCBI taxonomy): Eukaryota > Metazoa > Chordata > Aves > Pterocliformes > Pteroclidae > Pterocles > Pterocles orientalis. Next base: position 1,480,415 of record WKFP01015081.1, read on the forward strand.
TCTACCCCAACTCAGGATTTAGAAATGATGGGTTTGTGCCTATTCCTGTCTCCTCACACCCCTTTTGGAAAAAAGACCTGCTCCTAGAGGGAAATACGTGGTGCTACTGCAGTTGGCTATCTGGTTGAAGAGTTTCCTTGCTGACTGTTACAATCAGCTTCTCAGGATGCTTTTGCTCATTCAACCTTACGTCTAAGATAAAAACAAAACATTACTAATGTTGAGCCAAGCAGAGACTAAAACAAGGGTGTTCTTCTCAGTCCTTGCTAATGTGGGTTTAGGAATCCTCCCCTTGATACCAGCTTGCAGACTAGCTGTATAACCTACCTTGGTGAAGGAAGGCACAGAGCTGGCTGGCTGATCTGTGAGGAAAATAAACATTTTATCAACCTACTCCAGCAGCCCGAGGGACCATAAGCCCCAAAAAGAAACCCATATTCAGGCCAGAAAGTTGACCTTCACTCATGCAAAGAATGAACTTCTGCAATAGTTTTCCAGAAAAAGAAACCTGTAAACAAATACAAGTTCAAATTTAAAAGAAACAACTAATGGTCTAAGGCACTAATGAAAGTAGATATGCTATAATTTTTTGTTTGTTGTTAATCAGAAGAGATCTCCACACAAAGTCATTTGGAATCAGGGAGTGGGGCTCTGAGGAGCAATTGAAGTCAAGTGTGCTTCACTAACTAATTAACAGCATGGGAGCTGTAGGACGCTGCTGCAGTGAAACAGGATTACGCAGGATGAAGGAACTCATCACATTACTTTCAAAAAGGTTCCACTTTCTTTTAATGCTGATATAAATCTGCAGTGGCTTCAATTGCTTTAATATAGTCACTCGTTAGAGAATAGTAGAGAACAAAATTTAGGCCATTGTCCTTTATCAGAATCCACATCTCATGAACATTAATCCAAATGCTCATTTTCGAAACCACCAATATTGAAATAAGCCGTACCCGCCTGCACACAAGAAGTTCTTGTGCATGTGATTATTCTATATCATCTTTTCCAACGTATAAATGAAAGCCACAATCGACAGAAAGAAGGCTTCTTCTAGTCACTTATTTACATTTGCTATCAAACGTTTCCCAGTGCTAGGCAACTATTTATTTCTCTGAAAATGCAAGGTCCATATCCAATGGAAATATGTTTGCTAACAGACCACACGGAACAGGATAAACATTAAATTATGTCATTTTGAAACTCCAAGAGAATCAGCTAAGCAGTAATTTGTCATGTTATTATGGTTTTGAGTACTTCATTGCAAACTGTCTGATTATACAGATTTGCATTAGCTCTCATGTTAAAGGCATTTTTGCTTTTGAGTAATACTGAACAGAAAAGGATTTTCTCTCTAGAAATTGAAGGGCGGGAGTTTTTCCATGGACCAAATACTGCTTTGCAAAAAGCCACCAGTTTACTGCAGGTAACTCTACTGTGAACTAATTTTGTTTGACAAAAGACTAAAGTATATTCATCTGCCTTCGGCTCTCCAGAAGTTATTCTAGGAAAATTTTTTTATGGGAGATTGAAAAGGAAAGGATAGAACTGTTTGCTAAGGAACATATAATCTATAATTTATTTTACTCCTCTTAGTTTGAATAATACTATCCTTTATCTAAAATGCATGAGCACATTTATATCTGTGGTTTATTTTGGCACAAAACTACATTAAAGCTTCTCTCTGAAAAGAAGCTGATTTCTGCCCACATGTTTTACTGTCTTTGCATCCTTCTTCAAATATTAAATCAGTACCACAATCAATTTCAAACTACTAAATTATAGAAGTTAGTATTCTAGGCACTCAAAAGCCCTGACTTTACGATAATGCAGAAACAATTTTTGACAAAAAGAAATCTCCTAGTGATTTTGTGAACTCCCCTTTAGTCCACAGCCTGCATCCTACCCAAAAAAAAGAAGATGCATGAAGGTCATTTGTGGAAAGACGACTGATCTTTATGTGTTTCCTGTATTCTTACTTCATCTTCCTCCCTTGCAGATTCTGGTTCGTATATGTATTGTGTTCATACATGATTTGGAAGATGATTTGGGTTATGCTATCAAAACAATGAAAAATTAAAACAATTCAATGGGGAAAAAAAAAACCACCAAAAACCAAAACTCAAACAGATCATCTCTGTCCTGAAGTTCTTAATAAAACATTATATTTTGATTGAATGGCTCAGTTCGGAGGTCTGAATGCATAAAGACTGTCAGAGAGCAGTGGGTCCATCACAGATGAGAGATGCATCTACAGCATGCGTGTTAGTACCATACCTTGGAGAAAAGGCAAGCTGGTCACGTTGGTGCTGACAAAGACCAGGGAGATCCATTATTTGGGGGAAACAGATCTCAAACTGAAGTGAGAGCAGAAAACATTTCGGAATAAGTTCATGCAACGGATAGTAAAAAAATCACAAGGACCACCTCTCCTTCTAAATAAAGAAATGCAGTGAGAGTATTGCACTGTCATTTGCAGTGTATAATCTGGAGACAGTTCAAAGGTTCAAAAATATTTAAAAAGTGCAAAAAATGCCTCTGAGAGTGAGAGAGAGACTTTAAGACCACAATCTCTTTAACCTATCAAAGAGAAGACTGAGAGGAGAAATTATTACACAGTATAGTTATCTCCATGAGGGGAAAAATACCAATACAGGTATTAAGTAGCTTTTCAAACCGGCAGCAAAAAGTGCAACAAGAACTAAAGGCTGAAAGCTAAAGCCTGTCATATTCACATTATTAAACAGGCAGAATATTTTAATGGGGAGGGTAGTTTACCTCTGAAACATGATAATAGAGGAAGTAGTAAATTATCCATCTCTCATGGTCTTCAAATTAACTATCCTGCATGAAACATGAAATAACTACGGCACCTTAATGAAGCAATTATAAAGAAAATGTTAACAGGTACAAAACAGGATGCTTCTTGTAATCTCACTCTGGGAAATGACCAGACTTTTTCAGGTGAAAATCAAACATGCACAAACACTGAATCAGCTTGGAGCAGTCCTCCTTAAAGAGGAAATTTTGCAAGGCCATGTAATTAAGTCTTAATTATAAGCAGCAGTTCCAGCTCATTCTTTTCAAATAACCCTTGCCCTTGGGTTTTACTGGTCTTCCGTACAGAAGGTCAGGCAGGAACAACTTCCACAGCCCAGAGTACTAAGCAAAATTATTGACAGCATCTGGTTATCACTAAAGTGACTGCTTTCAAATATAGGCAAAACTACTGTAGCCTCATAGCTAATAGTCTTGATTAAAATTTCAAACAAAAAAAACCAGATTTTCGATTCAGAAAAAAACTATTTTATTCTCCATGAGGACACTAACTTTTTCAAAATGCAATGTAACATTAAGACAATTATCTACTATATTGCTTAAACCAGAAACAACCTGAAATACAATGCAATTACAGGAATTGAGTAGGTATTTTTAAATAGTGACATCAGGTTCTGAGAGCTTGCAAATTTTTGAAAACTTTTTTTTTTAAAATTTTTTTAACAGTGTAGTACTGGGGGTCAAGTCCACTGTAGCCTTCAGCTATAAAATACTGACATAGTTCTGGACCAAAGCCAGACAGACCCACATGCACACAGTAATGTGCACTCATATACATGGATTGGATGCAAGTAATAGAGTTTGGCTTCATGTTTGCAAATTACATTTTTTCACTAACCCCCCCCCCCAGATTCAACTGTTGTAATGTAAGCCTTATTAGATTTTCTACTTCTTATTAACCTGGAGGCCCTCCAGCCTCCTCCCTACTCTCTTTCTTATTCATTCTTATACTTCTGACCCGATGCAATCTGCCTGCAGGGGCAAATACAGTTATCTCCTTCTAAATTAAAATTGTAGCTCATTTGGTACAGTTTACACAAGGCCTCAGCTTTGACACACGCAATTACTACGAACACAGGAGGAACATGATTGCTGAGAGCCGCCAGAAACAGAGTTTAATCAGAAAACATGGAGTTGTTCCAACAGATTTGTAATTTCACTCCTTGCTATTCTTTTATGTTGCGAGTGTTTGGATAATTAGATACACTGGTTTTTCGCTTCTCAAGAGGCCAGGGAAAGCAAAATTCCTACTTTTACATTAACAAGATGAAATTATAATACAAACAATCCATAACTTTTTTGTTGAAATGACAAATTCATACAACATCAATTTCAGTACTTACAAAATGCTACAAATAATTCGTTCTGTAATATCAGTGCATATCTCGTAATGTAGATTTGTGTGAATTAACTACCCATTCAGATGGACCACCCAGTCTGCCAGCTTTTGCTCACATAAGAACCCCTAGGTAGCTCACCTCACCTATCTTAAAAGGCAGCTTTTTTAAAAGGCAGCTTTTTTTAAATAGGTCTTTTAAAAAGTAAGGTTCACATTTTGTGTCATTGTTAGGGAGTCCTCTGGTGTAGTGGATCAGACTGCAGATCTGTTAAAAAACTGAGATGTTACGAATCCAGATTCACAGCCCTGCCTGATTTCTGTGCCTCAAGCTCATGTCTGAAAAAGGAATTTTAAGTGCATTTGATGAAGTTCAGTGAAACCTGGAGTTGAATAACAAAGGGACATCACTCACTGTAATTAGAAAGGAAGATGCAGACTTGAACTGTATGCTGCCTTGCATGATGGCATTACACTCTTCTGAGGATAGGGGTGTTCATGACTCAGTTGCTTTTACAAATGAAAGCCTCTGAACAGTAGATATAAACGAAGAGACGTGCAACATTGCAGAGATTTGCAGTCTTTTTACTGAGGTCTGAATGCCTTCATTTTAATTATACTTTAGTATCAAGTCTCCCAGACTGATGGATAGGCCTCTGGGAGGACTGTGGGTCAAGTAAGGAGTAAGGTTACAGAAAAGGGTTATAGAAAACACTTTGGGTAAAGAAAATGCATGGCTGATGATGTGCTCTGTAGTACAAATGTGGTCCTGGAGCTCCGGCTGCTTTTTCAAGAGGCCACCTGCTTTCTAGTTCTCCTTTTATGTTAGCCATTAATTTTGCTGCCACAGGCACAATTCATACTTACAAGGTTGGAGGCTCAGACAGGAGCAGCTGCTGTTTCAAATGGCACTACTCCATTCCCAAGACAGCCAACTCAGCCGCAACATCAGTGACCTGGATACACCAAACTCACCAAGAGATAGACTTTTCCATCCTTAACATAGTCTTTTTCTGATGTGTATGTAACAGCAAGGCAAATCTGTAAGTCTGGAAGGAAACAAATTGCAAGTAAAACAAAGTTACGGAGAGAAAGAGTCTGGAAGAGCAACAAAGAAAAGCAAAGCAAAAAAAAAAAAAAGAAAGAGAAAAAGGGTATTACATAAATATTGGTGCTGAGGTTGTCAATCTCTCAAGCAAACTGGTCTAGAAGTTTTTCTAGTTTAGTAAAAACCTAATTTAGGTAATAGGAGTAGTTATCAAATTTATAAAGAGATGGCAAAATAGAGACATGTAGTACCATCATGCTTGTCTAAGTGTGGGATAGCTGAGCCCAGATTCAAAGGCATGCCCTGAGCCACTGGGAGACACTGTGCTTCTGGCAACCTGTGCACCCCCAGCTCTCTCCGCGGGACCCCACTCAACAGGCTTTGCAGCACGAAGACAAAAGCACCTGCAGAGACATTTTAGGTCTTGGAGAGTTTATGAGCTGAGCCACAGTCCTGGGCAACCTGTGTTGTTTTTTATTTGTTTTTGTTTTTTTTTTTTCCAAGTCCATTTGGTTTCATCGCAGCCTGTTCTGGGAAAATCCAGCCCAGGGATCCCTGCACCATGTTTCCATAACTGGAAATGCAGGCAGTGCAGCTCAAAGCAGCCCAACGCTATCACAGGCGCAGCTCTTGAATTGCATCAATGCTGTACAAAGATACAAGGAGTCTGCAGCCTGGAGCAGGGTCAAGGGAGATGTGAGGGAGAGAAAAGGACCACAGCGGCCCCGAGCAGTCTGCCTTATGTCACAGTGGAAACAGTCACTGAATCAGCTGAAATTTCCTCATGCCCCAGTGCACTGGGGAGAGTTAGAGCTTGGGAGAAGTGCTCCAGTAACATATGGAGACAGCAAAGGCTCCCAGCGAGCGATTTCGCAATATCCTGAATGGAAAAGGGACCTGTCTCATCCGGTACAAGCAGCAAAAGCCATCAAGTCAATTTAGTAGCAGCCGAAATCAAAACAAACGAAAGGAAGTGGTTCACCATGCAGCAGAGAGCTGAGCCGAGCAACTCCTCGCCCAAGGGGCTGTGGATGCAAGCGGGGCTCAAACCAAGGCTGCAGGAGCACTTAAAAGATCCCGAATGTTGTAAAAGAGACCACAGCAGACTGAAGAAACACTCTCAGCTGGGGAAGTTTTAAAAGAGAAATATTTTATAGATTTGCTTTTATTGTTCCCAAGCCATCTGCATTTGGAGACTGCTGGAGACAGGATAACGGATTAGTTGGCCCATGATCCGTACCAGTACAGCCACTCCTCTGCTCTTAAGACTGATAAATCCTACCAGCTTCCAGTTAGCAGCAGCTGGGAGATTTCCAGGGCTGCAGCTAAACTGCTATGTTCAACAGCCACATTAGGCCTATCCTCCAAAAACATGCTTAATCCCTGTTCTTAACATGTTTCTGGTCTCCACAACATCTTCTGACAGTGAATTCTAAACTTTGCATATGAAATGTGTATAAAGGCACTTCATCTTTTTTACTTTAAATATATAACTTGGCACCCTCATTGAAAGTGCTCTACTCACCATGTTACGGAAAAGTAGGAAAAAATGCAGGGGGATCTTTATGATATTCTTTGTCATACATTCATACAGCTCTTTTCTAGCCTGAGGCAGTTAATGTACTTATTTATATTTATTTGTCACTCAGTGCAAATTTATTTTCATAAAATGTCAGAAAATACATCTCTTAAGAGGTAGCTTTGAGAATTTAATACCCAAATCTACTAGAGATAAAGCATAGGAATTTAAAGGATAAACACTTATTTCTACAGATGAATTTCCAATTCCTATTATGGTCTTCTGTTGTGCTGATTTTTCATTGATATATACTCTATGTTTGTGCTGGATTCTTCCGCACCCTTCTGCAACCCTCTGTCCTTGTTCAGAAATTTACAGACACATGAATCTAAGGGAGTAGGTTAGAGCACTGAGTGCTGGAATATTAACGTGAAAACACCAAAGGTTAAGTATACCAGTGGGGAATCCACAGCGTGTAAAAAGAAAGGACTGTGTAAAGGGATATGCTGTATTTTTATGATGTCCATGAAAATTGATAGTGACAGTGGCTAGATAGGAACGAGGATAGAATAAAAACACTTTTGTAATTCATTTGATTTGTCATGCTAGACTTAAACTATTTTCCTGTGCTTGTAAACAGTGATAAAGGCAAATGTATACACTTCGAGTGCAAAGAGAAAATCTCTGTCAGCCTCTAGAAATTGTGAAGTACTTGCTGGACCAGAATAGACATCCACTAGATGGTGCTCCTAGCTTTAGAAAAGCCACAAATGGATTAACCAGCTCCAATGCAAGGGGAGGAAGAAGTTGTTTCATGGACTGGTGAGCTAACAAACCTGAAGTGGCTTCTTGCGGATCTCAATCCACCTTCCTAGATCCCCAGGCTGCAGTAATCTCAATTTTTCCTCATATCACCTAAGAATTCACAAGCATAACAGTTTCAATTTCATTCTCCTTTTCCTACAACTTCTCCTCCCGCTAACCCTCAGGTCCTGCCCATGCTAGGAGCTGGCCGCATGCCTTGGCCATGCTGCACTAGTGCCCACTGGCCACAACCAACAGGCACAAGCCTTCTGAGCCCACGCTCCAGCCTTCCCATAGCAGAGACTCACCTTCCTGCTTCATGCTTTTCTTCAGCTGCAGAATTTAACACAGCCTGTAAGCCGCCTCTAAGACATCTCCTGCAAAGCAGGTTCATGCAGAAACACCATCTCATAGAAAGCTACTTTAGGAAAAAATATGGATATGCAGATATTGTGCAGCTTCTATATCTGGTCATCTTTAGTTTCACTGCTATTCTTTTTACCTCCTCCACTGTTGCCGTAGGGGTGATCACCTTCATTTTTGACAGGTAAACACACAGAAAAACCACATTTTCCCTAAATAATGCTCCACACAGACACTCACTTTTTCTATTCCATTTGCAGACATTGTAGTGTAGATTGAACCCCCCAAAAAGTCATTAATTTATTTGACCTGTTGGGTTACCCCTGCTGATACCTTCCCCTGTACTCTCTTCCACCTGAGTAGCAGAGCAGCTTTTTCATCAGTCCATGTGGTACCAGAAACACCCATAAGAAGGATGTTGAAATACTGGAGATATTTCAGAGATGAGCTGAAAAAATGATTGAAGACAGGAAAGAGTGTCCCCTGGTGAGAGACTCAGAGTCTCCAAATCTGTCCACTTTAAAAGCGCTTAAGCACCATCAAGTCCCAAGATGGGAAAAGAAAGATAAGAATTAGTAGAGAACAAAAAGATATAGACAGAGTTAAGTCCCACACATTATTGATGTGCATCAGGGTTGGGTTCATGGGCATTTGAGGATACCTCACACTCGCTGGGTGCATGAAGAACAACTGCAGCCAGGTCCTGGGAACATTGCACTGGCTGGGCCAAGGCAGAGCAAGCAGGCGTTGCAAACAGACGAAGCGGTCGCTGAAAGCACCAGACATACTGCCTCTTGTGTTCAGCCTCTGTGCCCACATGCCATAGCTGTAGTGAGGCTTTCTAGACATGCACAAGCCTGGTCAACTCAAGTTGTGCAATTAACTGAAGGGCATCGATCTATGAGGTGGAAGAGGCTAAAACTGAGCAGACACCTCCATATGAAGTTTTCCCAAAGAGCATTTTTCTGCAATAACTGCCTATCTTTGGCTACAAGAAGCTACCACTGGTTGGTGGAACAGACCAACAGCTGGCAGCACCAGCAAAATTTCTGTCTTCAAAGAGCACTGCTCGGGTTCATTAAAATAAGATTTCTCTTCAGGATGTAAAATTTCCCTCTGACACCTGGAAGATCAGCATTTACAATTACTGTAACAAATGCACTGCTGAAAATTCAGTTGTGACAGTAGTACACACTGATCATGAAGGATCAGTACCCAGTGTTGCAACGCATCTGGAAATACCACAGACTCATGCGGACTGCTGGTGGGATGCATGTACCCAATACACTGAGGTCATTCACAGAAAGAATGCTTCTCTGTTGTTTGTCAGAGTTACAGAGAAGTCTGTAGTTACAGTAAGACTGGTTTATGGCTCTTAATAGGGAAAGGCAGTTTGTTTTCTTCTCTAGGTTGCAAATCCCTTTAATAATTACTTTGCCTTAAGAGAAGGATGTCTGAGCTTAGCCCTAGGCTGATTGACAGTGAAATTTACACTGACAGACAAATGAAGAACCCTGAGATTGAGGCTGACGCATCCATTTAGCCTGTTCTGGGTGAGCAAGATGTAGAGAAAACAGGGCCAGACAGAGCTGCTAGAAGTCTGAACTGCAGATGCCCTTTCTATGAAACACTCAGACGGATGGGGTAGCCCACTTTGCCCTACCACTTCAAGCCTTGACTCCATGACACAGATTGTGTGCCTGTGCACCTAGTAAAACAGTGCCCTTAAAGCGAAGCATCATGGACACTGCATGCTCAGAACATCACCCATAGTAAAAATAGCTACACTGCCTCACTCCCGAGTATCTTCTCCTCTGACGGTCTTTTTGCCTGCCCCATGCCCCAGTGCTACCTCGTAGAGCACCTCGTAGAGGAAGGGACAGGTGGTAGCGTGGCCAGAGGGGTCCTGATGTCCTCTCAAGCCTGTGTCCCTTACAGCAGCAGCCAGGCTACCTTCTCCAGTCCCACAGAACAGAAGAGGTGTTGAAACTGCTGTTACCATGGTGTATTTCTGGTTGCAGAGATGGCAGCCAAACACCTTTCATTGCAGCAAATACTGGGAGTTCTTATGCTCAGCCTTTCCTCACCAGGGATTTGAGAATGCATTGGTCTCTCTTCCACAGCAGAAGCCCTTGGGCTCACTCCATTACCTCCAAAGCCATCAGGGTCTCTGACATGTCCTCCTCCACCAGACAGGTACCTAGTGGATTGACTTACTCTTCACCCTGCTCTGAGGAGCCTGTGATGAAAACATAGTGCAAGCTTATCATGCTTTCCTGAACTTGAAGAGGGTCAGGCAGCTCCCCCCCAGCCCCGGCATGACTACTAGGTCAATGTAAATAGGTTTCCAGCCTCTTTAGTGGCTGCTGACAACTAACCAGATTTGCTGATTGCTTGAAATTCATCAAAGGATTGATATGCACTGGTCTTATACTATGCACCGGTCTTATACTTTCTGGCATCTCCTCCTTTCAGGAGTTTCCACACGCAGATGTAGAATTCAGCTCCTCCATTCATTGCTGCAGAACGACCTTGCCCCAACTTAAATGTTAGGGAGTGAAAACTGTTGAGATTTAGTTGTCTGTCTGGGCTACCTATGTGTAAGCACTCTTCCTGGAAATAACACAGGAACACCAAGAAACAACAATAATTTTGAAACTTATTGAACTTAGTGTAACAAAAAACAAATTCTGTGCATCCTGCCAACAGATTTGTGCATGTAAAAAAATTTAGCCTCCAAAGAAAAAAGCCTGAAACCAAAAGCTGCTCACTCCATGACTTATGACTTAATATGGCAGAATATCAAAACTGGCTAACAAAACATACCAATAAAACAAATGCCTATTGTACAATTTGTCAATGTATCTTTACTGCAAAATACAATGAGGTTGATCCTCTCTGGGTTCTTTTCTGTGAGGAAAGAGAACCAAGCATCAGGCCCAAGTGAAGAAGAGCAACACATCAGTGTAACAGAAGTTGAGGGGGTTCCCAGAAGAACATGAGAGATTGTGGGTTAATTGACCCGTACCTTTTGCAGAGGGATATAAAACTACAGTTTTTGTACGTGGTCTGTACCAACAAACTACTTGTATGGAATCAGTTCCTGTATGGTAAGTGACATGAGACCAAGAACTGAAAGTATGGTGCGTGCATGTTGTGTGCAAAAATTGTTACGATATATTTCTACTAATATGTTGTAGTTGCAAAGCATCAGCTGAACTGAGAGGCTACCAAGCTATGTTTCTTGAAAGCTGGAGAATAAGATGATGACTAGGAATTTGATGTTCATCACAAGGTAGATGGCTACACTAAGAGCATGTTCCTCGCATGCTGCAGATTCTGGCATGGTTAATTTTTGGAAAAGCAGTATAGAAGACTCTTTTCATCATGTCAGACATCAGAAGGCAGTGAGTCGATGGCACAAAAGAGGCAAAGTTATGAGAATGAAGTTTTCCCATGCTTTATGAAGAATCCCAACAAGCAGTTAAAAAGGGAGAGAAAAAAAAATGGTTTACACCATAGCAGCAGTTCACCTGTAGAAACACCTGTCTTCTGAGAAACTTCCTTTTAAGTCATTGTCATTCCTTGACTTCACAAACACTTCATGTGACAACAGCCTCACTGATGCTACTGATACAGAACTTGAGATTTTTAGGGCAGTTGAGCCCTGAAATATATTTCAACTTGGCTACCTGCCACATCTATGCTTTTTCTCTCTGATGCTCACTGCAGCCATTGCCCAAGTCCCTGGCTGGTGGCAGATCTCCTCCTAACTTCACACCCAAAGAGGTAAATCCACCACTTCTGGAGGAATGGCCATTCAAGCAGAACACATGACCACCTAAGTTGAGCTCTACAGCTTCTGCCCCAAATCCCAGACAGTAACTTCTGCATTAATTTCTATTTCTATTAAGAAAGACATCAAATCTCTACAAGAAACGCCTAGTGGGAGAGATTTAAGCATCTGAAAGCAAGCCTTTGAATGTTTAGTTATTTTCTTTTCACCAGTTCTTCCCCAAATCACCTTTTCTCCAAGGTAATTTGAATCTGGATGCTTTTTAGCTTCTACTTGCAGTCATTGGATCTTGTTATGGTATTATTTTCTGCAGGGTTAGAGTCATCTACTACCAGAAATCTCCTTAAGTGCATGTAATTATGAATCCTACAGAGCACATCAGACTCCAAATTTCTCACCAGCTGTTTTTTTTTCCTAGACTGTGGAATATTCTTTTGTGTTATGGCTGAAACCTCACTTAAAGCCTAGTGTCACTTAGGAAAGGAGGATGTGATACTCTGGTAGCAATCCCACTCATGCAAAGGACTGCCGGGGCAGTCAATCCAAACAGGAGAACCATGTAATTGCATGCTTATGACATGAGTGGGAGCCTCAACATCGTGTTGGGAGGATAAGATAATGCTGGGCTGATGATCCCCTTGCCCTCTTAATAAATTCATCATCTCTGATGAATTGTTTCCCTTCTCTCTTGCTCACTGTGATGAACCGGAGAACTACAATACACGATTTAAAGGATACAGTTAGGGCTGCTCCACTGAAGGCCACGCTACTGCTGCTTTCTCCCAGGTACAGCACGTGAGTAATTCTGTATCACTAGCAGTGCGCAGGGGCAATAATCTCCCCTGCTCCCTTAGCAAATCCTCTGGGGGCTGACCTGTGATTACTGGTGGTTGTGGGTGGAGTTTTGTGCAGTCACACAGATGAGCTTAAACCTCATGTAAGACATTTTATTTAACAGGGGCTGTTCAGTGGACTGAGGAATCTGTATGACTATTCTTCTCTGCCACTGAGTAGATTTTCTGAGATCTATCCATCCTTGTCAAAGCTTTGGATAAACAATCTGATCCAGCCAGCAATAGCACACTGTGGATGAAGCAAGAGTCAGGAGCAGGGAGTCCCTGCTAACCAGTAGTTGCGTACCTAGTACCATCTTTTTCCACCTCACACAACTGACATTAAAAGATCAATTACCTTCTGGCAAGAGCCAATGAAAAAGCATTAAAATCTGAGTAAAAGATTAGTATAGAAAAGGGCTATACAATTTATAATGGAAACATTTCAAGTGATAGTACTTGATAGGGTTTTAAACGATCACGTTAAGTTAATGCATTCAGTTTCACCATTCTTATTGTTTGTCATCATGGCTCACTGATGTAAAATATTTCCATTGAAACGTTACTACCACAAAATGTTGTATTCAAATAATTGTCTTTTTATTGGCAAAATTACCTTGAATTTAAGAAAAGCTGCAGAAAATTTAGGTACAATCAGTTATATTAACTAACCACTCCATTCTCCAGTGCCCAGAAAGCATTCATAGCACGACGAACAGCTAAGTGATACTCAGATCGTTCAAGAGCCTATCTAAATTTAACTGCTGTATCATGTTAATGAGAGATAAAACACCCTGCTTCCACAAACAGATGGTGTTAGCCCACATTAATAAACTCACTGGAGAACTTAATATGCTTAGATTTAGATGGGTTATTCCACTGGATGACGCAGTCGATGACGCATTCCGAAGCAACATATCTGTATTTGGCAGTTCTTTATCATCTTACTCTGTTCTACTGGCTATGCCGTCTGCTCTCCCTGTGCCCTGTCCTGCCTCTGGGTTACCCTGACCAGCAGATACACAGATACAGCCCTTTGTAGTTCTTATTTGTGGCAGCAAAAGCAATTGGAATAAACCACTCACTGTTGCACAGGTAAATTTTATATCTTCACACGATCCCTGGACTTTACCGATCCCAGAGAAGACCTGAGCATCCATCTGTAGTTGGAGAGCCATCAGGATATCCCTGCTCTCCGCACTGACACACACACAGTTTATGTCCCTCTTCCCCCAGCAGAGTGGGGAGGGGTATGCAGGTATGAAAGATGTGGCTGCCTGTTTCTGCCTTGCCCTGTCCCATTTGGGGGCTGCAGCTGGCAGGGAGCTGGCACGGGCAGGGCATGAGCTGGGCATCAAGCCACTGTCAGCACTGTGAGTCCCATATGGTCTCTTTTTCACTCCAGGCTGTGATTTTGCCTCCCTATAATCTGCCTCCCAAGGCAACAGATTGAATCTGGACATTCTTGCCCAGGGATCTTTTGGCAGCTCATCCTATTTGCACTTCCAACACCATAAAATGTTTGTATGTTGTGTTTTGCATATTTTATCAGTGTTACTAGCTTACAGTAAATACATATTTAAAACATATTAAATACTAGGCTTTACCACTTCAGAAAAATTAAATGGAGCATTTCATGTGATTGGAAAGCGGTATTGGATGTGATTGGATCATGGCATTAATTTCACGAAGGCTGCTTCTGGTGAATTCATTTATATGAATTTGATCCACCTTATCAGCAACATCCATGATTATTTTGTTATATGAATAATGCAAAAAGCTTCCTAAAATAAATCTTTTGGATACCGCTTTACTCATCTTCTGAATAATGTTAATTTAGTGCTCTTTAAATAAAGGTTTCCTAATACAAAACCTCTGTAAATACATACAGTAACTTAGAAATGAGAATTCATAGGAACAGGGTGGAAGAGAACATGTGCAAACTGAAAGTTCAAATGTGCTGGAATTCAAAAGGTATTTTCATAAGATATTGTAATATTTGTACAAAGATACAAGTGTGGAGTCTGCAGAAAGCTTAAGATGTTCTTATCTACTTTGTGTAATGTAATCTGGAAGATGGAAAATGTTGACTCAGTAGTTAGTATTCCAACATGCAGAAATTACCATGACAGTCATACAGAGCTTTAGCTGCTGTATACCTGGGCATGAGCTTTAAATATGGGCAGAGAAAAATTGCTTCTTTTGAGTGTAAGCACATCTGTAAAATTTGATAAGCGTGCATATTATACTTACAAACCACAGATGTACCTGAAAAGTCACAGAAAATAATTCAAGGATTTCATTCCCTACTTTCCCAGCTTATCCTACGGCAGGGAGAGACTCTTTCATTTCCTTAGGATTGCTCTTTCCCATTGGGACTAGAAACATAAAGTGGTTTTAGCAGAGACATTCAGAGAAAGAAGAGGAAGAAGGTGTATGAGGATGAAAAAGAAATGAGCACAGATATAGGGGACTGCAAGCATAGTAAAAGCACATTTGCTACTTTAATTTGTACCTAGTCCACTTTATCTGTGCTCTATTTTTCATCTCCATACACCTTGTGTGTGTGGCCATTTGCAAGGATGTGGTTTTTCAAGTAAGAACTGAGAGGAGTTTAGTCTAGATCTCAACCATCTCTGAGAACCAATACATTTAAAGGTCAGTGAGATATTACCAGAACCACTATGGCCTCTTTCTACTGGGTTTCAGTCTAAGAACAAGAGGGAGAAATAAAATACACAAGACAAATTGGGATACTCTTGATCAAGTGATCAAGTATGCGGCAGACCTCAGATGCCAGAGCAATTTGTTCTACGGTCTGGGATCAGCCCTTAGGAGGGTTGAGCAAGGCTCCAGCTGCCCAAAGTTTCTTTTCATCAACTGGGGAAGGGTGGAATCAGCACCTGCTGCTCTTCGTGCTCACTTGCCTCCATGATGCTATTTCCAGTAGTGTCCAGTGGCAGGGTTTGTGCAATGAGTGTGGGCTGCTCGGCACCTGTAAAGACTCTGTGACACCTAACACATCTGCCTTCTCCTACTCCCTACCCAGAGGCCACCACCAGGCGGGAACTGATGAGTTTGTTCTCAAGGTTATGTGTGAATTATGACACTGGAAAGTACATATTAAGTGAACAATTATTTATTGAAAATCCTGAATTATGTTTCCTAATAAGTCCTGAATGAGGGTCTCATTTTTTCTTTTCTTTTTGTCACAAGGGCCTCTCATTTCTTCAGGCTGACACATCCAAGATAATACAGCACTACCAAGACAAGAAGCTGCTGTTCTTCCCACAGACCTGCCGCTAACTCCAGCCATTCCTTTCCTGGTTCAAGATAGTCAGATGGATTCTGCGTTTCCTCACAAATCAGAAGAAAAACATGACCACATTTTCATTGCAAAATCTGTACTACTGCTAGTAATTGAACGTGAACTAATTCGATTTTTCTCTTCACAGAATATGTTTTTTTACAGATATTTTTAAAACCTTTCCTGGTTTAAGCACTGAAGAGATTTGCAATCGGAGTCACAATGGAAAAAATCAGGGGGAAAAAAAAAAAAAAACAACAGCCCTACGGAACATGTGAAGTCAACTGTCGAGAAGCTGTTTTAAGGGTGGAGATGTACCTGAACTGTGCTTGAATAGGCATCAGCTGATTCTGCCAAATGGCCATCAAGGTCAAGGGCCATCGTAAAAATCAAAGCAAGGACTTTTCCTAGGCAATAACTTTTTTTTTTTTCTTAAATAAAGTTCAGTGCTGTGGTCAACATATTTGCTTTTTATGAACATTTATTTGATTTATTTTAGAGAAAACCACTTCAGATTAGCTGTTAAATATTGAATACTCCTTTTCCTACTTCAAGGTTCACAGAAGCATATTTCACAATTAATATTTGAATGCTTTTTATATGTGGATCCTCTTATCTGTACAACTCCCTATAAATCATATAAATGAATGACAGGAAGGACCAATTAGAGGTTTTGTGCACCAGTGTAGAATGGCACTTGTATGTTTGTGCAGCCTCATTTTAATAGTTTCAAGTTCCACAGTTTCCCTGAGGAAATTATTTGAGAGCTTACTGCAATTTGTTCTCATGATAGTCAGCTTCAACATTTCCTTTTCCAATTGTATCATAATACACTTACATCCAACATAATGTATCACACATTTTCTCCTCATGTGAAGCAATGCACATTCCATAAATCTTGTAATAAAATTGTCACCTCTTCTTGTGTCCATTTAAGTCTTTATTAGATGGATGAGCTATGTAGCATATGCCAGCCTTGACAGCAACATCATAGTTACGGCTCTTTTGTGATTTGCACATAAAAGTAGCAATCAAACCCCAATGCTATAGACATACTTTATTCAATCTCCAAACTAATTCACAAAAAGAAGAAGTATACTTGTTTCTAAATAACTACATTATGCTACATATTACAAGTGTAAAATACTGCCCTTATTTTATGCACGCTTGCAGAGCCTTTACCCTCAGCTTCTCAGGGTCATATAATAACATTACAAGATCCAGTTTCATTATGTGTCTCTGAAAAGATCTCAATAAACTTTCCAGTTCACTGCACAGAAAGCAGTAGTGCCATGTAGGTACGGCTTATTCTGCCCTGCCATGTGGGCTGGTCCCTTCACCCCTCCGTTTATCACATGCCAAACTAGTTTTCTTGCAGACTCCCAGCCTACCTTTCCCATCCAAGCCTTGCCATGGGATTGCCCCTGTTCCAGGGCTCGTGCTCGGCTCCCTCACTGGGCAAATTTTCTTTCACAAGAAACAAGGCTTAGAACCATCTTTTATAATTACAGATTATGGGGTCTACAGAGATGGGGAAACACATTCCTGCAAATTTAAGAAAGAAAGGCTGTACATTTTAAGTTATCCATCTTAAGTTACACTGATTACAGCAGAATTTTAAAGAGAACAAATGAGAACCAAAATCAAGGGAAGTACCTCTTAACCTCCTAAGAGTTCATGTATGTTCATATAGACTCTCAGACAACCCAGAAGATGGCCATCCAACTACAACTTATGGAACATTATTCCTATCCAACAAATGAGTTCTATAAAACTACAAAGTCTCCTGGAAACTCTTTCAGGTAGTACAGATGTGGTAATTAGAAAATAATAGACTAAACCCATGAAAGCAGTAATAAAAAGTTACATGTGTACTCAGCAATACAGAACAGGTGCTCTAACAGTGAAAGTTTAAGAGCTAAAGGAACGGGCAAGTGTCTAATATACTACTAGATTTTACAATTGTGGAAGATGCTACAAATACCAAAAACTCTGATGTGACTAACAATAACATTACATAATTTTTGAAGCTGGCTTCAGAAAACTAGTGAAACACAACTAGCAGAACTATAGAAGCCTGCTTGCATCTCACAGCTGAACTTGTTCCAATACCTCATCGCATCTTCTGTCCTATGTGTACCAGACAGGGAACAAGTGAGTGCACTGGAGCCTGGATGGACTGTGTGCCTGGTAGCTGGTGGCCACCATCTCCTGCCAGCTGGCCTGACAGGACAGCTTCCACCAGATAGCAAGCTGGGCAGATTGCTGTAAGGAGCTGCAATGAACTCCTCCCTGGCCATGCAGCCTGTGAGACCTGTTAGAGGGAATCTCCACCTCATTCTTCAAGAAATCTGTCATTAATTATTGAAATCAGCCCCGGACGGCTGAACTAATCACTGGCTTGAAGTCACGGGAAAGGGAGCAGAGGAGAGGGCAGCAAAATCATTTGTTAAAGGTTTGAAGGGATCATTGGATCACATACTCTGACCATGGGCCAGTAAGTCTCATCACTGCCACTCATCATAACCCCAAACTGAACCAAGGAGGTTCTTTATGATTAAAACTATTACGTTTGCATTAGGTTATCTCAGCTCCTGACCGCTGATTCTTCTTTTACATTTTTTCTACCATTTTAAAAAGCTTTAGCTTTTTCCTTGTGAAGGTGTTTGAACACTGCAGTAAAGTCAACTCCTGCAGATCTTTTTGACAAATTAAATTGATGTAACTTTTAAAATGTATTAAGAGATGCCTTCCAGTCCTGTAATACTTCAGCAAGTCTTTTCAGCACCACCTGATCTTTAATGTCAGAGCTACACACCTTATCCTAGTATCAGCCTCCTTAACAGACACAGTAATTGATTTCCTGTACTCTAATCCTGGTAGTACATTCAACAGACACACTGGACACATTGCACTGGGACCTCACCTGTTATAGTATGCTTGAAATTGTTTTTAGATTATCTTTTCCAAGACACAAGCTCTCATTCCAGAGGCATGTCTTGTATTCCTGAAAATATACACACATTTGGCTGTAGAAGCTGTTTTGAAAGTGTCACTTTTACAAAGCAGTCCAGACGACACTGCAGTTGCTCTCACAGTAGCTTACCAAGTTACCATTTAGCACATCCACGGATTTTATTAGCAGTGAGTTTATTTTGAATCTTTGGTAAAAATCTTAAAAGATGCTAAGCATGCAGAACCTTGCAAACCTCAATACCATTGAAGACTAACGTCTGATAACTCTTCTGATCTTCCAAAAGCCAAAAACTATTTATTTGTTTAACAGCAAATTTATTTAACAGCATTACCCATTAAGAGTATATATGGTATTAACCACAGGACTCAGAGACCATTTTGCAGGTGTAAGTCTAATGACTAGAAGTGCAGAGTCATTACGGTTACTTTTTTTGCAGTGACTTTTATCAATTTACCTTTAAATCTCACTGGATAAAGCTGTCAGAATTGTTTTGTAAGACCTGTGAGATGATCGATATTAAGGATATCTATAGTTACTCCTTCATCGAACGGTTCGCACCTTTTTTCTACTGTTTTGCCTGTGGCTGATGTTAAACAGGCGAGAGCTGTACAGGTCATTCTGCTTGATCTTTTGAAAATGGGGAGAACACGAGTGCTTTTTTTAAAATTTTCAATACATCATTTAAAGATGTATTAAACCCCAAACTTAGACACTTGCTTAGCCAACTCTGTCAAGAGCCCTGCGTGCAAATCCGCTAGACTCAAGGTTTGCTTGGAACAGAAGATTCCCCGCAGCCCTGACAAACACCTCACCGCCTGAGGGGAGCACACCTTGCCTGAAGACAAGGCACGGCAGAGATGTTCACTCCGCACTGCCGGCCTCCCGTGCCGTACAGCACCTAAGAACCCCCCCCCACCTCAGGGACCTTATCCTTTGGGATTTTCAGGGTTTTTTTTTTAAATCCCCCTCAGCTTTCCCACGCTCCGGGGCCCGAGCGAGCTGCCAGCCGCGGCTCCGTGGCGCACCTGAGCGGCGGCGGCCCCCGGCTGCTGGTGCACCCCTCAGACACCCTCCCTGCTCCCACCGCCGTCACCCCCCCGGGCGGCCTGGCGGGGCCGCTCTCCCAGCATGCCCCGAGCGGAACGGAGCGGAGGGTGGGTGGGGAGGTGGGCGGCGGCACG